>PYUH01000289.1:1255501-1663001 GCA_016808085.1 Suaeda aralocaspica
TATTATTATTATTATTATTATTATTATTATTATTATTATTATTATTATTATTATTATTATTATTATTATTATTATTATTATTATTATTGTTATTAATTAAGTTCTTCAAGCTTTCCCAATCTAGGAAGTTGTTGATGATTGCACGGAATGTACTTTGAATGAAGCCAACATTGTCAAAATCATCATCTTATGTCCTTCAAAAGAGTTAGTTTTGCAAGATTAAGTGATTTAAATGTCTTCTTAAAAATTTGACATATCTTAATATGATTTATGAAGTATTGATTAATTAATCACTTGGCTTTTTATTGAAATTAATCTTACTGTATATTGCGTTAAGATCACTTAGAATCCATGTTTAGTTGAAAAGACCTAAAAGCATGTTCTAACTAAAATTAAATAAATTCTAAAGCGACCACCCTTGCATGCTTCAATTGGAAATTATGTGTGCATTAATCAAAACTCGCCTAGCTTTGTTTCTATGTGTTTTAGGTCTAAACCAAAAATATTCATGCCATAATCCAATATTATGATTATGAAGTTACATATGAGAACAAGTGTAGGCTGCTATACGCGGGGGGACATTGTGACCTACTTTGTCCTTACCCTCGTCCCCGAATCCAGAGATAGGAGACCTTCATATCATTGGCTGTTAATTTTCGTTCGGGTTAGACCTAATGGGGTTCCGTGAGCTTCCGAAAAGAGAAAAGTGGTGACTTCTCTACTTGGGTTTTGAGCTTCTAGACTTACTCCCATAGCCAAGCATACACATACTATGTAAACAAACTAAAGACATTCAATGTCAGTAAAAATGGAACATGGGCCCCCAAAGTCCCGGGTCCATTTATGCGCTTCAATCATTAGAGGGGTTCTTTCAGGTGTCTTCAGCTATACTGTATAGGGGCAAGTGTGATAATGATTTCATTTAGTTGCCTTCAGCTTAAAGTATAGGAAACTCATGATAATGTGTATCTGTAGCATTATCTTCAGATGCGTCTTGATCTTCGGAGTGTGCCTTCAGAAGTCTACAGCTTAATCGTATAGGGAGAAGTATGAGTTCTTGATTCCCTCTAGGTGTCTTCAGTGCAACTGTATAGGAAAGTCTTGATAATGTGTCTGTTTAGCATTCTCTTCAGATGAGCATCAATCTTAAGTAATTCCCTTTAATTGACTACAGCTTAACCGTATAAGGATCGGGGTGATTTCGTGATTCCCTTAAGGTGTCTTCCGCTTAACTGTATAGGAAACTCATGATAATGTGTCTGTGTAGCACTCTATTCAGATGTGCCTTAATCTTCAAGGAGTTCCGTTTACGTGTCTACAACTTAATTGTATAGGGAGAATTAAGATAAGATGTGTGTTTATGAATTCCTTCAGGTCTCTTCAGCTTAACCGTCTAGGAATAGATGTAAGTTCATGATCTCCTTCAAGTGTCTTCAACGTAACCTTATAGGAAACTGATGTAGTGTTTATTTGTTTACTTTTTTCGTAGTTTTCTTAGTTGGTTTAGCTAGTTTTCTCTCCCTTTTTTCTCAGTTTTTCCTTGTTTCGCCTTTCCCACACATTTTAGCTTATTATTTCTTGTATTACTTTATTTCTGTTTTATCTCATTTTTGTAGGATTTTCCAGCTGATTTTGAAATCGAGACATTACATGAAATGGGAGGAGTAGTATGTTTTGCAGAGATTTCAGTCGCTTTGATCAACGTTTAAAGCTTTTGGTCAAGATCCTTTCGGCTTTTGCTCAAGGTTCTAACGATATCGCAAGTTTGACTAGCGATATCGCTAGCTTGGTCTAGAGACATAGGAAGGCTATGAGAGGTGCTTGGTACCTCATATTCACAATTAAATTAGAGAAAAGCCACTGCCTCAAACAAGGAAGGAAAGGAAAACAGGGGGTAGCGCCCGCTAGGCTACAAGAGTGCCCGCTATCTTCCTGTAGTGCCTGCTACCCCCTGCTCAGGTGAATTTTACTTTTCTCTTCTTCAACTTGCCCACTTGCTTTGTGTTTAAACCTTAGGGTATATATATATATTTTCTTTTTTTCAACTGTAAATTAGATATAGAAAAATAGTTAGTGATAGCTAGAACAAGTAGAAGATAATTCAAACTCTCATTTTACTCTCTGGATTAATTGTATTCAATTTCATTAGTGATTAGTTCTCTATCAATTCAATAGCTATAATTCAATCTTCTCTTAATTAAATCAAAAGTTGGTTATTCAAGTTCTTGGATTCTTGTTCTTGGTTGATATTCAAAGTTAGTTGGTTTCATACACTGGGGTTCATGTTCTTGGTTTGATATTATTAGTTCTTGGTTGATCATCATTGTAATTGGGCATCATTGCAATAAGCTTCAAGGTTCTATACCTCAAACATTCAAGCTTCATAGTACAATTCTAAACTTATCTTCAATTAACCATTTCAATTACATATTTTGTAGCTACCTTCTTTACTTTGAAGTTTTGTTTCATAAAGCTCTTTATTGAGTTAAACTTTCCCTTGTTCTATTGCTTACATTATTTCATGTTCATAAGCTTTCTTCTCAAGTTAATCTTGTGCTTGTACTATTGCTTTTGGTCTTAATTATTCTCAAGATTAAACCTTGTCCTTGCTTTCATTACCACTATTGCTTTTGTAGTTTGATTACATCACTTGCATAACTTATTTCTTTGTAATAATATTGATATTCAAACAAAACTCTTTCCCTTTTTATAAATTTGTTTTGTTAGTTTATAAATCTATTGTCATAACTTACTTCTTTATATTCATTTGTAATCATGAAAAAATATATGTATTTAAATAGTAAATGTGTAGGGAGTAGTTTTTAGTCCTAAGGTGTGGGTGAAACCCTCACCTCCTTCATGACATAAGTAGGTTCTTAGTAAAACCGAGCTTGGGGTGACTAGAGTCGTTACAATGAGTTTTAAATCACGTAATCTATGAGATGCTTCCGTAGATGTCGTCTTAGGTTCCTCAACGAAGGATCGAGAGATGAAGTTGAGTGAAGACTCCTCGTGTTTGATTAGTTTGAAAACCATGAGAATAGGTACGGTGTTCAAGTTAAGGGGCGTTACTAGTCTTCGTGAAAAAGTGCTTAGGATCCGTTTTATGCTCACACCATGGGAATAGGTCGTGTTCATAGTTCTGCTCGTCATGCTAGCTCAAGACAGTAGACAAGACTCTTAGAATGACTTCCCTTTGACATTTCCCTCTACGTTCGGTTTGACCTAGGAATCCGTGCCTTCGTGTAGGAAGTGAGCAGTTTATCCCTTACCTTAGTTGTCTTCTATTTGTGAGATTTTTGTCATAATTTCACCTCCTTCCTTATTTTTCTTGTTATTTGCATACATGTCATGGCTAGATTTATTCGAGCATTGTATGCTACGCCGATCACAAGGAACTCCTACCACGCCAATTATTCCGGAAATTGAAAAACATTTACGTGGTTTACGGAGACTTGTTCACGAATCTGGTGAACTTGTAGAAGGAGGAAACTTATTTGAATCTGATTCCATATCTGAGCATTCAGATATGTCTGAGGAAAATGTACCACAGAAGTCTCTCACGGATTTTGGCCACCCCGAGGTTTTCGAATTGCGTAGTGGGATTTCATTACCCGCTACGATCGCAAACAACCATGAATTCAGTCCTCACTTGATCCGTATTATCAAGGATGCTCAATTCGGGGGAAGTCCCACTAAATGCCCTTTTGCGCATTTAGATAACTTCCTCGTGTGAAACATAACAATGTAACCCCGGAATTCATCCGCATGCAGATGTTTCAGTTTTCACTAAGGGATAAAGCTAAAATTTGGGTCCAGTCATTACCCGAGGGATCGCTCAAAACATGAGACGATGTTACCAAGGCTTACTTGGAAAAATATTGTCCTCCTGAGAAAACCATGGAACTTAGGCGAAAAGTCTCTAATTTCGCCCAAGACGATGAAACTTTGGGTGAGGCATGGGAACGTTTCAAGGACATCTTACGTTCATGTCCTCACCACGGTTTAAGCGATGGTTGGTGTTCATGAGTTTCTACGATGGTCTTCTTCCTAGCTCAAGGGCTAACCTTGATGCCGAGTGTGGAGGTCAGCTGAAAAAGCTACCCTTGAATAAAGTTCAAGTAGCTATTGAGGAGGTTGCAGAGAACTCTACTTGGCACCCAAATAGGAGACTTTTAGTGAGGAAAAGCGTCGCTAAAACTGATGATTTTCAGGCGCTTAACTCCAAAATTGACCTCCTAGCCAAACAACTAGAAAAAGTGCACTTCGATTCTTCTAGTACTCCTTCACAAGTAATGTCTTGTGAAATGTGTGGAGGTCATGACCTCACGTCTTCTTATTGTGTTTCCACTAGAGAAACGATAGACTATTCTCAAGGCTATAATAATAATCAAGGTTGGAACCCCCAACCTAATTAAACCTATAACAAGGGAGGTGGTCCTCAATTAAACTTATAACGACCACCCCCTCCGCAACAACCCGGCATTTATCGGCGTCCGGCTATAACCAAGGGGGGCCGCCTCAACTTTTCCCTCCTTATCCTCCTCCCCCTAAAATATTGGGGTTAGAACATGTGTTAGAATCATTTTGTGAACCAACAAACTAAAGCTAACGCCGATAATGAGAGGAGGATATGCGATCTCGCTACCTCTGTCTAGAAACTTCAAGATCACAATAACATGATTGAGTCTCAACTCTCTCAAATTTCTCAACTTGTTGCTAGCTCCACACCTAACTCTGCAAATGAATTTCCAAGGCTAACTATGGTTAATCCTAGGGAGCAGGTAAAATTTGTTTCCGTTGTAAGCGAGGTCCCTATTTCTGTTATGATGGAAGAAATTTCCATTAATGACAGTAAAGACGATATTGTCGGTAAGGTAGCCACTCCAAAGGCTCCGGTTAAAGTCTATACACCCCCGTTACCATTTCCTAACCGAGCTTTGGAGCATAAAGTTGAGCAGATGGGTAGTTTTATTGTCCCCACTCTAATAACGAGTTTGGGTGCTGTGAAAGGCCTTTGTGACCTTGGTTAAGGAGTGAGCATAATTCCGCTCTCCCTAGCCAAGAAAATAGGCTTCGATGAAATGAAACCTTCCCACATAAAAACCTTCTCTTCTTCAAAATCTAGTTTTCCTCCTAAATGACTTTGATGTGACTTCAATCGCATCTTAGTTCCTTTTTCTAGAGCTTATGTTAGGCTCGAGACGTTAAACAAGCGCTCACAGGAGGCACCCCGTGTCACTTGTACATAATTTCATTAAATTTGAGATCATTTTGAGCATTTTAGGCTCCTTATGAGCATTTTTTTGTGAGTTTTGGGGGTTTTATCACCCCATTGCCTTTGATGAGCTTATTCAGCCAAGTAAACCCCTTGGGCATATTCTTTGAGGTTTTTGTGAAGTTTTGGTTGAGAAATTGAAGTCAAATAAGTGTCATGCTTCATATGAGGCAAGAGTTGGTGACTTTTCGGGCTTTTTCGGGGATTTTATCACCCTAAGTCACCCCTTAATTGATTTTTTCGAAAACTGATTCCTCCATTATCTTACTTGGCATTGACTTCAACTTATGTGTCCGACCTTAGGTGTTATTTTGGCTCATAAGTCCATTGATGTTCAGTTTTGAACCTTATTTGCTATTTTTGGGAAACGTCATCCCGAGAGGTATATGGGGCACCCCTTGACCTCGTAAGTCATGCTAACATTTCAAACTTGTCCATATGGAAGGCGCTTAAAACTCACTTGCCTTATTTTTGGCCTATGGTACATTTTAGGTATGATGAATGATTTTTTTGGACATTTTGTTGCTTAAGCAGCCTCCCTTTCACCATACAGAGACCTAGCGCCCGCTACACTAATGTAATGCCCGCTAGGCCAAACAAAAACAATTTCCAGAGGCTACTGCCTCATTTTGAAGAAAATGAGAAAAAGGGGGGTAGCGGCCGCTCCTGTAGCTTAGCACCCGCTAGGGTTAGTGCCCGCTGCCTATAGGAGCGCCCGCCACCTACTTTGTTAAAACTTCCCGAAGCCAGTGACTTCATTTGGAACAAGTGATGAGAGGGGGTAGCGCCCACTCCTGAAGAGTAGCGTCCGCTACCCGTAGCGCCCGCTATCCCTATGTAGCACCCGCTATGCTGTTGTTTTATCCAGAATACATCAGAGAATCTGCATTTCTTATCTCATAATCCGAGTTTTTTACATCTCACATTCTACTTACTCTCACCAAAACACACTCTCATCCATCCTTCCCTCATCAAAACCACATCAACTTTTCTCAAATCCTCATCAAAAAGACACTCAAATCATCCATTTCCTTTCCTTTTCTTTTCAAAATCTCATCATAAATCTCACAAAAATTTGCATTTTTTCGTGAACATCATAAAAATCAATTTGGGGAAAAGTTACGGTCTCATACAAACATTCAATTTTTTACTTTTCTAGTTCGCAATTAGTGTTTATAGAGTGTTTTCACACTCTATTTGGTATCATTCTTCTTCTTCCAACTCAATTTTTGGTTATTTTCACTTAAATCATGTTTTTATCCATTTGAATGTATGAATGTTTAGTTTTTAGTTAATAAACTTCTTAAAAATCTTTGTTTTTGAGTTCTTATTGCTAATTTGTTAGTTTGTTTTGTGTGTGCTTGATTTTACTAACTCTTTGTTGACATTTTTCAGTGTATTTTTGTAACAACTCAAGTATTTTTTTTTTTTTTTGGTTTTTGTATGGGGATCTTTGGCTTTTTGAGGTCGCCATTGATTCTCATTCTTCCCACTTTCTTTTAGATTAATCTCTTGATTAGGGTTTTTTTTGCAACCTTGTTACCGTAGTAATGGGGAATATCTTCTCTTTGAGAAAAAAGAACCGTAAGACTGTTGATTTATATCCCGAACCAAATACCCCTCCTGAGGCGGTTGACCCACCGCCAATTAGAGTCCTTAACCAGGACCGACAAAAATGGGCCGATTTAAACGAGCGTATGTTAAGAGGTACGAAGTTTTATGATCCAAAACCTGTATAAGCCTTAAACTTTGAGGCCGAAATGCAGGTTTTGTTTGAGAACTTAGGTTGGACAAACTTTGTTCCCTCGAACAAAGTCAACCCAACCTACCTCCATTTAACATATGAACTCCTAAGTACCTTTAAACGTAGACAAACTTTGGATTCCGATGAATTTCCTGAATATGTATTTAGTTTCCGAATGTTTAATAATAATCATACCATAACCCTATCATAGCTTAACAAATATTTTGGTTGTGATCCACCCAATCCATCTTTGAACCATCTGGGATCACTATTCCAGGATTCCACCTCCATGAATTCTGGAAAGAAATTAGTGGCTTCGATAGGTTCCATTCTACCACTTCGTTGGCCAGTAACAGCCACCAATCGAATTTGAGGCTTTTGCACCGTTTTTTTGGTACCTCTATCATCTCCAAACAAGATTTGGAGAAGATAAACCAAAATGAGCTTTGTTTCCTTTACATGGAAGCTAAGCAAAACTCAACTGGACGCCTTAATTCCGGTTGGATGTCTGTTAAGCGTTGTAGAGAAATTGTCTCCAAACCCAACATGAAAGGAGATTTCGATTTGGGTGGGTATATTACCCTTATAGCTAGAAAATTAGGATACTCCCACTACTTCCACGCACTACAAACGGTGAACGATGATCTATTGTTTGACTTAGACTCATTCACTTCCGCTTGGTTCGTGCATGACACTTATAGGCCGTATCGAGTGACTTGGTTACTAAATAGGCGTCACCATTGCTATTTGCCTAACCCCTCACCCACCACATTAAAAAAGAATCCCCTTTCCTTATTCCTTTCGAACCTCTGACTCCGAAAGACCACTCCTTATTTTCTAGGCGCTACTATACCCTCACCTTCTCCCCTTAGCTACTCCTTAGCGTCGTCGATCCCCTCCGCACGGTTATGGCACGAGGCACCCTCCCTCGCAACGAGCCAACAAGGCTCCTCTTCCTGTCAAACCCCTCCTTATTCTGAACTTCTCAATGCTTTCAACTCTCTCTCCCTCCAACAAACCGAGATGTTTAGCTACATCCAATCCTAACAACAATAGGAGCGTGAACTTGCATCGTTTCAAACCAATGCCATGTATCACTATTACGTTTCCTCAGGCCATTTTTACCCCTATCTAAACTACCCACACTGCCCACCTCAGAAAGGATCAGTCCATGGTTGGCAAGATAGTAAACCCACTTGGCCCTACTTCCCCACTCGCTCAAAGCCAGATTACAACTTCTAGGTTTCTGGACGTTGTGATCCCCGAGGTGATCCTAGTATGCCTGGAGATTCTTGGCCACAAGGATATACGGGGGGTTGGGATCCCTACCCTTCGTGCCCTTTAAAGTTTGGCAACTACCCTGACCGACCACGCTATGACTGGCCACCATATACCGACTGTAGTGGTTCTAACGTTGATTCCAACTATAATTTTAGGCGGGACCCTCCTTCTCCTTGAGCATCGAGACAATGCTCATGTCTTAGCTTTGGGGAGGAGTCCACTAGTGTTGTTGTATGTATTTAGAGGGTATACACGAAGGGTATGTAGTTGAGTCATTTTGGTTTCATTTGTTGCTCTTTTTTTGTGTTGTTTGTTATGTTGTAGAGTGGAAGAGAGAGAGTTGGTTTCTTTTTGGACGATGTTTGATTGTGGACGCTAGCTTTAGGTTTGTTGATAGTTTTTCCTACATGATGATGATGTTATGATAATGAGCGTTTTTGGTACTTTTTGAGCCCTTCATTTGTTTGATGATGTATGATGATGATGATGATGATAATTTTGTTTGAGTTAAGGCTTTGATTGTTGGTTGTTGATGGTACTTTGCTCTCATTTTGGAAAATCCAAATTATTCTTTCTTCACCCCTCTTTCCCTAAAAATCCAAATTATTCTTTCTTTACCCTTCTTCATTCCCTTAAAATCCAAATGCATTTTAACTTTTACTGTACAACATGTAGTTTATTGTTGTAGTTTATTTTCTTATATATTTTTTTAAATTTCCCTTAGTTTATTTCTAGAGCATTTAGTTTATTTTTTTTCGCATGCATCAAAAATTGAAAAAAAATTGTAAAAATAGTTTTTTGAACTTCGGAAAAGTTCTTTTTAGTTAGTTTTTAGGTTAGGTCCCTATGATTTAAAAAGAGACTATTAGCTTAGATTTTCCGTCTGTCATGAACTTTAAATCCTAAAACACTTTAGAAACATAGTTTTCAAGTTTGGACTTCTTTAGTAAATAGGCCGTGTCAGATAATATTTTGAACTTGTGTAGTGAATATCGGTTTCTTAACTCCTTGGTGAGATTTTGAGCCTTCATGCATATATATAACACCACTTCTATTATTCATATTCATTCATTTATAAATGGAAAGTCGAGTTTTGTTGTGTTTGAGGTCTTATTTCATTGTAAAAAGTTTATAAAGTTCTTTATTGAGTTGTAAATGCTTCACTTAGGTTTACCTCCTCAAAATAACCAAACATTCCAACTTCCACCTTACCTCAACCCCCATTACAACCCTCAAGTCCATATGAGGCCGAGATGCAAGGTTCGAAGGTTACTTGATCAATAACGTCACTTAGCAAGCATATTAAAAGGGTATTTTACGGAAGATGTGAGTGAATAACCATTTCTTGTCTCATCTATGCTCTTGTTTCTTTTATAAACTCCCTCAAGGAGTGTTTCGTACGATCATTTCATATTATGGAGTGTATGATGTATTATTGGTTGAAACTCACAAGTTCACTTTAATCTACTTAGGTTGCTATTTGAAGTACGTCTTGAGAATTATGCTTCCTTTACTTTCCTTAGTCGTTACAATGGGTTTTAAATGACGTAATCTATGAAATGCTTCAATAGATTTCGTCTTAGGTTCCTCAACGAAGGATGACGAGATGAAGTTGAGAGAAGACTCCCCGTGTTTGATTAGTTTGAAAACCATGAGAATAGGTGTTCAAGTTAAGGGACCTTACTAGTCTTCGTGAAAAAGTGCTTAGCAACCATTTTATGCTCACGCCATGAGAATAGGTCATGTTCATAGTTCCGCTCATCATGCTAGCTCGAGAGAGTAGACATGACCCTTAGAATGACTTCCCATTGACATTTCTCTCTACGTTCAGTTTTACCTAGGAATCCGCGCCTTCATGTAGGAAGTGAGCAATATACCCCTTACCTTAGTCGTCTTTAATTCTTAAAGTCAAGGTAAAATAAATCAAAATTAGTGATAATCTTTCTTTTAAAATAAAACTTACTTAAACTTACTCCTTAAACCGCCTTAGTGTAAAAACCTTTATCTCGTGGGATTCGATCCTTACTTGCCCTTACTAGTAGCCTAGTGAGCCTTGTATGGTTTATCTTTGGTAGGCACTTCGACAAGCTATCAGACACTCGTGATAATGTTGTCTCACTCTCTTTAGATATGTCTCAATCTTCAAAGATTTTCCCTTCACGTGTCTACAAGTTAACAGTATAGGGAGAGGTGTGCTGATGTGTCTTGTAAGGTAAAGAAGTGTCGTAAGTATTTGATACTATTTGTGGAAAAACTTGTAAAAAGGAAGTCGTAAGCATCTGATGGGTGTTTCTGACATCCTGTAGTCAGGTGTATCAATTGTTGATGATAAAGTTTTAGCTAGTGTGTTGGCTGTTGTTGATAGAGATAGAGCTCCAAACGGTGTCTGATGAGATGCTTGATGATTGTTTGATTGAATAGTCAAACTTGATGTTGATAATTTCTCAACATAACATTAGGAGTAACTTTGTCATGAAGATTATTGAGCTTCATGCTGATGATTCTTTGACATGAGATCTTTCATGGGAAGATGGAAAAATGTTGATGATTCAGCTCAACAATTATATTAGGGAATATTTGAAGATGTTAATCTCCATGATGTGAGTCAACTCCAAAGGGGAATGGTTTTTCCTCATACAATGCCATAGAAGGATGAAGTAAGTGCTCCTTCTTTCCAAATTCGCTGGGAATGAATATCTGCTTGGGAATGATATGTCATCACTGGGGAATGATATGCCATTGAGAACATTGCTGATCACTGGGAATTTTAGAAGTCTGTATTAGGAGCTCACTCTACTGGGGATTATTGTAACACATTGGAATTTACTAACTATTCTCCTTTAGATTTTCAGGAAATATAATTTAAAAATATTATAGAATAATAATTATTAAAGCTCCTAATTAACTAGGAAAAGCCCAAAGTACTACCGCACTCTAATAATGGCTTAGGCTTTTATCAAAGTACTACAGCGGAAGTCTTTAGAAACAAAAAACAAAACTAAAACTCAAAAAAAAAAAAAATTTGAAATAATAAAAAAGCAAACCAAAGTAAAAAACTAAAAGATAACCAAATTAAATCTCTATTACACTTCGGAACCGTTTTAACAGGCCTTCAAAACCAAACAAATTTGAAACTTCAAAAACAAAATTCATGATCAAACAATAAATAACTAACAAGTCCATAAAACTAAGAAAACTACAATGCAAGTTAGCGCTCACACTCCAACCCAGCGTGATTGACTATGTCCACCTGTACCTGTAGCTTTCTCTTATTCTAGACAACTACCCGCCATCAGAATGGTCGTTGTGGGGCCAAGTCAAAGTCAAATCCATGCACATAAACATACACAATTAGCAAAGCTGAGTACATAAATACAAAGGATTATGCACGACACGATTAATATTAAAATAAAAGAAAAGTATAACACACATACTTCTTACCGTTGACATCTCTTGTTAGAGAAGATATTGGGAAATGTATGTAACAACAATTGTCTAAATTAATCTTTCTCCAATAATTAAACTTGATATTTCCAACTTACCATCAGAATTTTGCATTAAGCAACAACAATTTTTCTATAAACATAATTAAATCACTGAATTTTCACCAAAAAAAATTATAATTAGTCAAATATAGAAATGGAAGTAAAAGCTGAAAACTGTATACACTAATGTAATCATCAACATATAATCTAAAATAAAAAATAACGGCGACTTAGATAAAAAATTAGAAAAAAAAATCAGAAAAAAAAGTCAACATTCAACAACACAATTTAGGAAAAAAATATTAGAAAAAAAATCAACATTTAAAAACATATAATCAACATTCAACAACACAGTTTAGAAAAAAAAAACCAGAAATAAAAAAATCAACATTCAACAACATATAACCAATATTCAACAACACAATTCACAAAAAAAAAAAAAAAAATTCAACAACAAAATTTAGAAAAAAAAATCAGAAAAAAAAAGAAAACAGAAGGACGAAGAAAAAAAATCAGAAGAAAAAAATCAGAAAAAAAATTAAAATTTATCGACGAGGAAGACAATGACGACTGAGTAGGAGACAGAAGAACGAAGACCAACGAGGAAGACGTCGAAGAAGAAGGAAACGGCAACAGAAGATATTGAAGAAGAAGAAGAAGACAAGGTCGAAGAAGATGTCGAAGAAGAACAAGACGACGAAAGTGAACAAGAAGACGTCGAAGAGGAAGGGAAGAAGAGGCCGGCGTGGAAGAAAGGAAAACGTCGAAGAGATCGTCGGCGCCGTCGAAATTAGGGAGTGTTAGAGGTTTGAGGTTTGAGTGTTGAGAGGGAGTTAGGTCTGAGAGGATAAGTTTTTTTTTTTTCTTTTTAGCGACAAATTCTCAACATTCAGTATTTCAAATTTTGTAGGGATTTTTCGATGGAATTTTCGACACACGAAATTTCGTCGCTATTTTACGAAGGAAAATTCCGTCGCAATCTTGTTTTTTCCGTCACAAATTCATTTAATTTACATTTGAAGTTTTAATGGAAAATATCAAATGAATATTCCCTCATATTTTTCTTAATTTCGTCCCAAATTTCCGACAGAAATTTGTTTCATTGCAAAGTACGCCATTTGTGACGGAATATTATTCCGTCGCCAATAGTTCGTCGCAAACAGCATGTTTTCTTGTAGCGTTACTAGGAGAGTTCATTTAATGCACACGTATTTTCTAGGTTTGGTGGTCACATCACTTATGTTCCATTTTAATTGAGTCTTTATCACTCATGTGATTTTATCTGACTTCATAAACACGGTCTTTATTATTGTTCTAATTCTGTGTGAAAAGCCATCATCACGGCTTTCATACAAGAGCAATCACATAAACATGGAAAGTGATAAATCATGTTAGAAAAACTTAAAAGCACATAAGGTTCATTTCATCATGCATATAAAGTTTGTAAAACATGTAGTCATGCTCAAGCAAGTAAAACTTTTAAGAAACTACATTATCATGTAATCATGTTCATGAAAAAATTAAAAGCCTAAGCATGATTCTTTCTATTTTCCATATTTTATTACAACTCAAAGTATTTATTTAATCAATATTTCATGGATTGAAATAAAATAAAAGGTGAGAAGGGGGTTTAGAACAATAACAACAACAATAACAATAACAACAATAATAACAACAACAACAACAACAATAACAACAACAACAACAACAACAACAATAACAACAACAACAACAACAACAACAACAATAACAACAACAACAACAACAAAAACAAGAACAACAACAACAAAAACAATAACAATAACAACAACAATAACAATAACAACAACAATAACAATAACAACAACAATAACAATAACAACAACAATAACAATAACAACAACAATAACAACAACAATAACAATAACAATAACAACAACAATAACAACAACAATAACGATAACAGTAATAGAGAACTTGATGACGGTGAACATGCTTGAATTTCAACATGGAGAGAGAAACAATTGATTATGTTGGCCTCATATATTAGATACCTTGCATGCTAGTGTCAAGACAGATTTGAGATTGCCTTCAAGAATCCAACCCAAATGTTTCCCGAATGTAAAAGTTGCATGTGATGATGATGATGATGATGATAATGATAATGATAATAAAATTGTCAAACTAAAATGATGAGAATAATAAGAACAATAACCTAAGAATGCACTTTATGATCTTGGTGCTAGCGTTAGCTTGATGCCTCTTTGTATGGCTAAAAAGCTAAACTATGATGCCCATTAAACTAGCCGATCGCTCGGTTTGTTTACCTTTGGGCATTTTAGAGGATGTTCCAGTCCAAGTTGGACGTGTCTTTGTTCCATGCAACTTTGTCATTAAGGAGATGGAGGAGGATACTCGTGTTCCTCTTATCTTAGGTCATCCATTCTTGAAAACTGCCGGAGTTGTTGCCGATGTAAAATATGGGCGCTTAACTTTGAATGTCTGTGATGAGAAAATTACTTTTCCTTTCACCGAAACCATGAAAATGCCCATGATGGACGAGATCGATCGCATCGATATTCTAGGTGATTATGTTGATTCTTTCTAAGTAATGGAGGAAGTAGATGACCCTTTAGAAACTCTTAATTATAACCAATGATGAGCTTTGATACAAGTGTGAATAGAAATAAATTTATACTTGGTCTACAATGATGGAGGATCACGTTCTTGAAAGTTTTTGATTAAAAGATTCAATCTAGGACGTTTCTTGGAGCTTCTAAAGATAAAATTTCAGTTTCGGAGCAGTGGAGTATGTCTGACTTTAAAGATTTTTCATTGACAATTGGCTTTGATTTAGAAGGCGTGTGAATATGCGTTGGAAAGCATATTGAATCTACTTTTAGGGAAAAATATTTTAAAAATTCAGAAATATACGCAAGATAATGTTTTATTCATTTTTCTGCTTGCATGTTAAACTGAAAATCAGTTTTTAGTTAAATTTCTTTTATCTGGAGTCCAAGTATATTTAGGATATGTTTTAGGATGTGTTTAGTATTTTGTTTTGTGATTATTTATTTTCATAAATTTTGTTTTTTTATATTTTTTAGGCAAGTTGTTAGAATAAAATCTTGTTGAGTTTGTTAGCAAGATAAGATCAAAATGCAGTGATGATGTGACAATCTTATCTTGTGAGTCATGTGTGAGTCATTAGGGACGATTTTTAGATTGTTTTGTGCGTGTGCTTTATTAATTTTAGTTACGATTTTATTGATGATTATACCTATAAATAGTTTCAACGTTAGTTGTAATTTAATTAAGTTGGAATTGAATAAAAAGTTTTGTTTGTTTACTTGAAAAACAAAAATCCGAAAATTTCTAAGACTTCGTGATTAAGTTCTTTATACTCTTGCACAGATCTAATTAGTAGCTTTGAGGATGCTTAGGCTTTAATCAAAGGACTAATTGATCAACCTAAAATTGAGAATCTTGGTGACTTGGTCTTTATAGGTTCGAAATTTTAGTAATAATAATAATAACAATAATAACAATAATAATAATAATAATAATAATAATAATAATAATAATAATAATAATAATAATAATAATAATAATAATAATAATAATGATGATCTCAGTTAAAGTGTACACACCAAAAGAATGAACTAGGAAAACTAAACAGGAACACTTTTCGCTCAATCCCAACATGATTTGAGTATGCCCTATTATACATTTAGGTTCCCCGTTATTTTAGTCTACCACTCGCCATCAAAATGGGTCATCGTAGGGCCAAGATAAAGATAAGGCCATGCACACTAAAACACATAATCAGTAAAGTTGAGTCCATTAATACAAAGAACTATGCAACAAAACTAACATGAATAATCCTAGGCAAGTGCATGAAAATAAACACACAACTTACCTTTCAAGTATCATTAGATGTGACACTTGACTCACATTACATTAATTAATTAACTTAAAGTTAATTTGGATTTTGCATCGAACGAGATTTCTCCTACAACAATCGCCCAATGGGCACCAACTTGGGAGCAACTCCAAAAAGATTACCTATACCACACAAAGTGACAAAATTCTAGCGCATTAACAATAAATAAGAAGTACAACATCTTACACCCGAATAGAAGGCATATATTACCATTTCATAAACTCCCCCATTGTTCCTACACAAGGTATATATGTTCCAAGAGTTTTTGTCTTTTAAAGTTGCCATTTTTGGACAATTGCAGAAAATCAAGTGTTTTGCGAAAGAAAAATTAAAATATTGTATTGTATTGAGTAGCCACCATATAGTTTAGATTTGTTGTAGAAGTTGGTTAACAAGGTTTTAATTTAGTTTCGGTTTTTTCTATGTAGGAGAATTCGAGTTAGTTGAATTTTAGAAGTTGTGGCGGATCACCACTACTATACAAAGTACGTAAGTACTAAAGGCAGAGATAAAAGTAGAATTCATGCTTGGTTGTTGATCTTATATGTTATGTATGTGATTATGAGTTGTTGCTTGGTTGACTTGCATGAGAAGCATGTTAGTATGAAAGTTGAATAGTATGATTCTTATATTGTTTTGACATTCTACATTGCTAGTATTGTTAATTATATCATGAGTATTGAAATGTTAAAGTTATTAATAATGTTGGCTAATAGTTAATAAAGAAAAGAAGAAAGTTAGTTGAGTTGATTAGTTACTTAATCAACAAGAAAGGTAGTTTGTGAAATTTTATTCACATGTTTAATAGAAGTGTAATAGAAGGTTAATGTGTGGACAAGAAAGGTAAATAGTTAGCCACTCACAATTAATGTGAGATAAAGCACTACAAAAAATCGGCAAAATAGCGACGGATTTTTGCGACGGAAATAAATTCCGTCGCAAATTAGAAGTTGGCGACGGAATTTTGCATGTTTGCGATGGAAATATCCGTCGCAAAAAAGTGACAAACCAAATCAAGTGACCAATTGATTTTTGCGACGGAATTTTGTATTTGCAAGGGAATAAGCCGTCGTAAATTTGCGACGGAATTAATTTCGTCGCAAAATTCCCTCGCAAAAAGCGACAAACCCTTTTATTATTTTGTCGCGAAAAAATTCCCTCACAAAAGCCCTTCTTCCTTCTTCTAATTTGCGACCAAAAACCCTTCTCCTTCGATCTCGGCGTCTTCTTGCCATCTCTGAATCTCTCACTTTCGTCTGAATCTCTCACTTTCGTTTCATTTTCTCAATTCGCCATATCTGAATCTATCAAGCACCTTCAATGGCGGCGTCAACTTCTTCTTCTCCTTCATCTCTGTTTTCACCTGCAATGGCGGCTACAACATATAGATGGCTGAGCGAATCTTCGAATCAAACACTTGAGGTTTAAATTTGTTTGTCGGTTTTTAGGTTTTAAATTGCGAAGTATTTTCATGCGTTAATTATTTTGAATGTTTAAATTATTATGAATGTTTAAATTCCTTTGTAGGATTTTAGGTTTAAACACTTAAGGTTTAAATTATTTTGAATGTTTTCAATTTGTCGGAGCTAATTCGTCAATTTTTCATGCGATTTTCAGCGATATTGTGTGATTTCAAGCACTTCAATTGCTGATTTGTGGAAAATATGAAGGTTAGATTTTACCTTTGATTAAGTTAATATTAGTTCAATTACGCAAATTATCTTCGAATTTTAGGTTTTTGTTCATGATTTGAATTTATTGTTGATTTACTTGCGATTTTTGATTATTATGCATTTTCTGTTACTCATAGGTTGTTATTGATTGTAATTTGAGTGTTTGTTGATTTTTTTAGGGTTTTCAAATTTTAATTTGAGAAATTTTGGAGTTATTAATTGTGGTTTAGGTATTGCTGTGATGATTTAAGCTATTGGTTGTTGCAGTTTGTTGTTAATTATGAATTTCTACGCTCATATTAGGATCTATGATCTTTAGTATTTGATTTTGCATATGTATTGAAATTGAGTTTGCCTATGTTCAAGTTGCTTGAGTTTGGGTAGAATCTGAACCTAATTCGTCATAGATACGACCTCAATCACATTTATCACTGTTGTCTTCTTGTATAGGGATTGAGTACATCTAATGAAGTATTATTGTTATTGTTTAGATTTCTGTTGATCATTTGAGTTGAGTAATGTGAGAAAATGCATTATGTAGGTAGTTAGTTACTGAAGTCCAAATTGTTTACTACCTTTCAGAATTATTATTTGTCTAAATTGAATTTTATTCAGAGGTTAGCAAGTTAGCATCAACCTCTTTTGGTATGTAGTATCTTGCAAAGCATCTGCTGTGATATTTATTTCTCACCTTGGAATCAAGATTATGGATGCTTTGGTGATCTGCTGCATGCATAATTTTATTATGTAATACCTGAATGTTTGATGGTTTTCATCTTCTGTTGATTCTGGTTTTCAAAGCAACTGTTGTTTATGTCCTATTGAGGTCCTTTATTTTTAGATTGTTTCAATGATTCAATCAATCATCTCTAGGCAGCTGCTTTTTCTTAGCTTGCTGAGAATTTCTTTATTCATTATTATATGTGTTTAGGTGCACCATGGGGGTGACGGGACAACAACTGCGGGTCTAAAAGCAGCGGTAACAACTTCGCCTTTTTGTTTTCTGTTTACTTGTACAAGTATTATGCGTTCTGATTGCTGTTAATGTGCACGCTTCTTCCTGTAGTGCCCTACTACTATTGTACCATTCTTTGGGTACCAACCTTTTTGGGGTGACCGTGTGCATGCCAGAGGCGTGGGTCCTCATCCGATTCCAGTTGATGAGTTCTCACTAGAGAAGATGCCATAAAATTTATGTTGGATCCAGAGGTATTGTAGAGTATTGCATTTATTTTTCATCCTTGAGATTGTAGCTGTTGGAGTTGCGAAGCTCCAATCAACAATGTGAATTTTTATTACTTTATCAAGGTCTTCCATGGTTGCTAATAACAAGATTGAGTTTGCAATATCTTAAATAGGATTATTGGAGTTTACTACTGTCTTCTATTACAGACTGTTTACCAACTCTAAATGGTTGAGGGCCCTCTGTCGAATCCCAGTATTATTAGTTGACACACTAATTGGGGGTTTATCGGTTTATCATTAGATTGTGACAATTGTCATGCTATATAAGGTATATAAAATCAGAAAAGGTCACATGTTTCAGAAGCTGTAAAACAACACTTCTTTTTGAAGGGAAAACAACACGTGTTTAACATATACTATACTCAATTTATAAGGTGTAATGGGCAGCATAATACTTTTCTAAACCTAGAAAGTTGGAAAAACGTGGGTGTATATACTCAGTTATAACTTTTGATATATTTTCGCTATGAAATTCAAACAATAATGAAGATGAATTTTTTGTATCCTGTGGGATAGAAAAATAAGTCCCAACAATTTTCATAATGACATTGTTTTGTTCAGGTGTCTATTTAGTTCTATTTTGTTCAGAGCAATGTGACATTTTTCTACTGCTTCATATGCTCATAGTGGAACTTCTGTAACTATAGTAGGTAAAGGCGCGGGCAGTCGAGTTAGCTAAGGCAATGGAATATGAAGATGGTGTAACAGGAGCAGTGAAGGCTTTGTTTAAACATCTTCCTCGGAAGAAAACTGATCCTAATCCAGCATCTGAGACGTCTAGTACGTTCTCGATAAGTCGATGCTTTGGTTGTGCTTGATTCTCAGGTGACTTTCTTTTGTTAGTACACCCTTTTGTCCATATATGTCATTGCCATTTCCCGTAGATGGAAGAATGAAGAGAGGAGAACAAGTGCTGCAAGGTAGTTGACGTTGTTGATAGTGCCTGTCTATATAATCTTAGGATATAAAGTTTACATGATTTCCGTAATTTTTAGTTCATTCATTGTGCTTCATTTAACAATTTTCAGGGTAAGAATTTAGTTTCTTTGCTAACTCAGCTGGGTCCATTTTCCCCCATTTATTCGACATAGTGAAGATTGGGGAAGTGTTTAAGTCTTGTTGCTGCTTTGGTGGTGCATGGTGGAGGTTTAGGTGTGTTTTATGTTTGGTTGGCTGATTGAGGGGAAGCATTATGCTCATAGATTTTTTTGGTTTTATTTGTTTCCTTTGTTTAGGGATGTTTTTGGTGATTTTTGTATAGTTCAGTTTTTTGGGTCTACTTTGTGCAAAACTGAGTCAGTTTTGCTTAAGTAGATCTTAGGATGTAATTATTCTCCTTTTTGTTAATAAAACTGCTTACATTTTTACCAAAAAAATAGTAATTTATTATTGTTATTCATCAATTTAATATATTATTTGTTTTAATAATTTTTTTTTTCTTTTCAAAAATCGCTGTTAGTATCGTTTTTTTGAAAACAAACGATACTAATAGCTATTTTTTTATATTTAAAAAACCACTATTAGTATCGTTTTTGTAAAAAAAAAACGATACTAATAGATTGTCTATTTGTATCGTTTTTGTAAAACGATAAAAATAGGTCATAAAAATCGATACTAATAAGCTAGTTTTCTACTAGTGTTTTCGTTGCAAATTTGCGAGGGAATTTTCCGTCGCAAACTTCAACAGTTCCGTCGCAAATTTGGAAATTTGCGACAAAAATTTTAGCGGCGGACGTTTTGCAACGGAATTCCGTCGCAAATGGGATTTTGCGACGGACTTTTTCATTTTTGCGACGAAATTTGTCCGTCGTAAAATCGTTGTTATCTTGTAGTGAAGGTAGTTTAGTTTGATTAAAGGACCCACAAGAATATTTTTAGAATCACTTTAAATCCAAGATAATTAATATGGTTTGCTTGATTTTATGCATGCTTCTATGTGTGGTAGTATGTGAGTCAATATATTATTAAATGTGTTAATCACGTAAAGTGAAAGAGGATTCGCACCAAAACTCTTGGAACGTATATACCTTGAGTATGAACAATGGGTGAAGTCGTTTGGAGTAGTGATCTATGACTTCTAATTGGGGTACAAGACATTGTACTCTTTTATATTTTAAATCCGCCGGAATTCCGTCACTATATGTGACATAGATAATACCTTCTTGGAGTTACTCCCAAGTTGGTGCCCAATAAGGTGATTGGTAAGGAAAGGAAACCCGCTCCATGCGAAACCCAAAGTTTAAATATAATAAATAATTTATATGAGTTTAGTCTATGCACAGGTGAACAGATGTCAACGGTAAGAAGTATGTGTGTTATACTTTTCCTTTATTTAATATTAATCATGTTTATCATGGTCCATAATATTTATGTACTCAGCTTTGCTAATTGTGTGTGTTTGTGTGCATGGCTATGTCTTTGCCTTGGCCCTACGATGACCCATTTTGATGGCGAGTAGTTGACTAGAATAAGAGAAAGGTACATGTACAAGTGGGTATAATCAATCATGCTTGGTTGGAGGGTGAGCGCTTGCATTGTAGTTTTCTTAGTTTTGTGGACTTGTTAGTTATTTATTCATTGATGTTGACTTTTGGTTTTTGAAGTTTAAAGTTTGTTTGGTTTTGAAGGGCCGTTAAGACAGTTCCAAAGTGTAATAAAGATTTAATTTGGTTTTCTTTTTGGTTTTGACTTTGTTTTGATTTGGAGAGTATTTTGAGTTTTAATTTGGTTTTTAAAGACTTCAACTGTAGTACTTTGATAAAGCCTTAGCCATTATCATGGTGGCGGTACTACTTTGGTTTTTCCTAGTTTAGTAGGAATTATATTTATTATTTTTTTTTTTAAATATATTTAAATTTTATTTCTGGAAAATCTAAAGGAGGAAAATTAGAAAATTTCGGGGTGTTACAAAGTGGTTAACAGAGCTTAGTTTTCGAACTAAAATAAATTTTTATTTTTTGGGGGTACCCTAAGTTTTATTTTGGAATGAGGAATTTCTTATTTTAGAAAGTTAGTAGCGATGAAAATTTTTCTAAAAATAGTAATTTCTTAAAATAGAAAGTTGTGAAAAATAAAAAGTTTTAAAATTACTTACATATGTGCTAGTATGCAAGGAATTCAGGTATATATTATGTTTTATTGCTTTCATATCATGTGATGAGTTTGGGTCGGAACTTTGGGCATGTAGAATAGACTTTATTTCTTTTCCTTCATGCATTTAAGTACATGTTTTGAAGTGTTGCTTATGTGGATAGTTATGTGTAAATGAAATTGTATGTTAGCCACTAAACCTTTTTTACTGTGGAACAGTTTAGCTTGGTTGTGTTGTGTGGGAAGGATGGCCCATTAGTTTTAAGTGTCATTGCAGGATGGTGGATAATATGCCTAGTAAGGAAACACAAATGAGAACTTTGGAGAAGAAGGATTATGAGAGTCGACCTCAGTATGTATGGAAGATTCGTTTCTACTGTTCATACTTGAGTGCAGTGCTGAAGCTAAAGCAGTGGGACCAACCCGATCATGTGTCTGCTTTAATTGTGAATTGCTTGCCTAATCGTCCACCTTACTTGAAGATCAAGGCGAAGTTTGATGAATTTCATTTGTTTGGAGCACTTCTAAACGATGCTAAGTATAAGGATTAAAATGGTGAGGGTTGTTATTGGAGATACCGGGAAGATTACATTACAAGAATGAGCAAGAGTTTGTAGACGAATGCAGGTGAGGAGACCCCAGCTACACCAGCCCTAACTGATCAAGAGAATGTTGCAATGAGAGAAAGTTGAACAAGGCTATCACATACCTCTCAAAAATTACCGAACAACTCTAAGTAATATAGCTTGGGAAGTAGGGATCGAATCCTTAGGGAAGTGATTAAACTCTATTAGTTCCAAAAAGTCTAAATTGCGTAAGGGGCCTTTGTGGAGAATTCTAATAAAACTACTAAAACTAAGAGAACAATAACTAAAACTAAGGAAAATAACGAGAAAATGACAATTTAAACTCTTATGATGGAAACCTAGGGTGTTCGGTTCACTATAAACAATCAACGAAGTTATAAAACGCTCATTAATTAATTCATTAGCGTTTATTGAAATAGGGCTCACTAATTCTCTCGAACTTAGACTCCCTCAAAACTCCTTTACTGGCTCTCACTCGCATAAATTCGTTTTGCATATTATTTAGTTGTCTAATTGTGGTAATCTTACCTCTCGGCCTCGATTTGGACAGTTACCTAAGTCACAACTATATCTGGACACAATTTAATTGCAAACGATAGAAATCAATAACAGGAATTCAACTAATAATCAACAATTAATTAACTAACATAAAATAGATTTGCAACATGATCATAGATCCCCTAGCCCTAGAGAAAAAGACTACTCACTCATTATTAAAGAAGCTAAAACAAAAACAAATTTAAATAATAAAGCCATGAACATAAATTAAGTAAAACAAAACTTAAACTAAATTAATTGCTAAGAAAATTAAACTAAGAATTAAATTAATAAAACTAATTAAATTAAACTACAAACTAACAAACTAAAAAGATTCATAAACTAAAGAGAATTAAAAAATAACAGGAAAGAGATTACCAAAAGAAGGACTGAATTGCATTAATTGAAATCAGATCGTCAAGAACAAATTAATTACTTCTTAAATTCTGGATAGAGAAAGTGCTTTAGGATTCTAAATCTAATCTTATGCTGTAAAATCTAGTTAGGGTCGTGCCCCATATACATAAGTTTTTTTTATAGGATTTAGGTTTTAAGTAATTAATACCCACCAGCAAAAATCGAGTGGAAAAGTTTAACGGAACGCCACACGCATCACCTACAGGCGCAGCTTTCAAAATGAAAACTTCGCGTAATAACCGAGGATCCATAAAATAACCGTAAAAGGCTCTTAAAATCTACTAAAGACGCTAAACCCTTTCCAAAAAATAACTTAACACCAAAGGACGATATTTAATAAAAAAAAAAGCCACAAACTCAACTATTTAGCAAGAAAATCTACAAAAAATGAGGGAAAAACATAACATAAAACATGTATATCAAATTCACCCCAAACCGAACCTTGGCTCGTCCCGAGCAAACACAACGAAATTAACTACACCCCATATAACAAAATAAGCATTATAACTCAAGAGAACATCCGAAGACACATGGATCAAAGCCATCCAATCAAGCATCCAATTACCGTCCTTCCTAAATACGAGTCAAACAAAACCAACCAAGCAAGTTCAATGAATCGACGACTAGATTAGCTCACGGGTTGTCTCTCCACACAATTAATGATGAACTTATAAATTGAAGCTCTAACCCTCACCTGCTAGCCAAATAGGGAAAGCAATGCAAAATGTGTTTAAATGCAGTTTTAAGAACGCGAAACCCACATCTCAAACCTCCTGCAAGTGTTTTAAGGGTATCCACTCATCCTAAATGTCGACTCGAAATGCAACTAATACTCCACGATCTTGACAAAGGATTCACTTCACAATAACCATAGCATGTGCACGAAGAGGACTTTAATAAGCTTTAACGTGGCTAGGGTGATGGGTAGGATAAAATTTGAGATAATGTGGTTGAATGCGGAGTATATGCATATAAAGTAGAGAAAAACCGTCAACAACTTCAAAAGTTATCAACATTCTCCAACATCCAATTCAACCAAACCAAATTAAACCAAACTTCTCTTTATATTTCACATCAACACCATAAATATCATAATTCAATCAACCACCACTCCTTCAAAAACTTTAAGCTTCTTTCTTTTTATTTTTTTTCTTTCAATTACTTCACTTCTTTCATACTTTTATAGCTTATTATGCTTTTAAAACTTTTTCTTTACTTTTCATGCATATTAAAACTTAGTTTTACGACTCTTAATGATTCGTTTCTTGCTTATAAATTTAATAAACAATAAACATAATCATCACACATACATAACTAGGCCATCAATAAAATATGACTCATTAATTAACTACAAAAGCCTAGAAATTGGTATGTAGAGCCTTAAATGTAAGACTTTATAATCAAACAATCATCAACAATAACAGTTCCATCTATTTCACCAATAATCCTCCAAAACAACCATCAAAAGTTACTTTAACAACATCTCAAACACTTCAACTCCCCCAAACCAAGTTTGGGCATATAATGATTTATGTACCAAGGTGAATAAGGCTTGTAATGTGGCTAAAAATACAATTGAAAGGGATAAAAGCTCAAAACACGGGATCAAGGGGAAATATATAAAAGTAGGAAATTAAATTACAAAGGATCACAAGAAAAAATGAATGCCTTTATCATCCGCAACATACATAAAATTCACAATTAAAGTTACTCGAATCCAATGTCAAACCCAAGATCATAATTGCACCAAGAACTAAGCACACATGAAAGAAAAATATGAATGATATTATATTCAAAAAGTTACTCAAATCCTCCTGTTAACACAGTTTAAGTCCAAGACCCAAGCAAGGTTTAAAGAGTTGATCAATAAAATGAAATCAAGCAATGTAATTCAAGTCATAGCCAACAAACCACACATGTGGATCCATCCGCAGTCAAGAGTCATAAAGTTTTCGAAAACAAGCACAAGGGTTACAAAAGTAGTCAATTCCAACAATAAAACTCAAGCTGGGATAAGAACAATCCATTAAGCAAACTCTCTCTAAATTTAAACCTAAGAAATACAGTACAATCTTTTTGGTCACACGTAAACTCCCATTCCTAACGAGGGGTACAAATAGCAACGGTCCCATGAAAGAAATAAAACTAACCTAAGAAAGCATAAAGCTTAGTAAACACACCAAACAGACAAGGAAAAAGAAAAAGAAGAGGTTGGAACGATCTAACTAAATCAATTTCAATTTTCAACAGGAGTCCAATTAAGTACTAAATCCAAAAAACATCGTGCTTGAAATTAAGCGTGAAAAGGGAAGAAACAAACCAAACTCCAAAGAAAAAGGTAAAAACAAAATAAAATAAATAAGAAAAAGCTAAACTAACAAGTTAACGAAAAACAAAACATATAGACAATTAAAAGAAATCCTCCCCCCAAAACAAAATTTTGTCCTGCCCCGGGACAAATGACCATGAAAAACAGAGGAAGGAGGTGAAGTCGAGCTCTACTGACCGGGCCCCCAGTACCTAGGATAGTACTGGTCATAAAATGGTTGATCAGGCTAGGAAGTAGGCACAGAGCTAGGATCATAAGTGGGTGGCCAGTTGGGATGGTTCGGGAAGCCTTAGACTGTCCCAGCCTCTACATTGCTCATATGCTCTATCTATTGGACTCGCTGCAACAAATAAACATCAGAATAGAGTCCTCTAAGGGAATGATCAACCCTGTCAAACCTATACTGGTTGTAGAGGTGCATATCATCGAGTCGGTTCATCAAGGGTGTCATATCAAAAGTGGAGGAGGAGCGATCGGCATAGCTGTGTCTCGAAGGCTCTGGTCATGGTAGGGTTGGATGGTCATTGAGGTTGGCCGCCTGCCTGATGTATCAGGTTGACCATCTGAACTTCTCTCTTTTCGGAGTTCGCCCTCTCCTGTAGTGGGATTTTATCAGGTGGAATCCTCGAGTGGTTCTGTCCATCTAGGTGCTCCTAGTTTGTGAGGCTGACATAAGCGTTAGGTAGATAGCACCATGAGATCTCTCGAACACACCAAACAAGTCTCTCTCTATTCCCTCTCTGGTAGTGTCTTAGTAAGTTTGCAGCTTTAAGGACTGTGATGCCGAGGTAGAGGTTCTCCTCAATCGGGTTCAGCTAGTGGATATCTTAAGTATGGTTTAGGGTGTGAGCCAGCTATGTAATCATGCCACCTATGTATATGGTGCCGGTGTTAGTGATACCTTCTGTAATCTCAGCGAAACGGCGAACCAAAAAGAACCCAAAGTTGTAGTGGAGAGTTTGTCTAGCATACCATTTTGTAACCATCTAAAGGAGTCTGATCTCATCGGGATAAACCTGTCCCAACTCCCCTCCAAAAAACAGGCAATATACCTCATATCTGAGAAAGTACCGGAGAGCAGGATGTTGTACCTCCGATGCTATGCTTGTAGTGGAAGTGAAAGTTGAATTGTCGTCTGTAATCCTCTCCCACTAAGCTCCCTCAAAATAAGATCCCCACTCGTGCTCCGCTGTAGACCAGACTGCATTCTCAGCATTCCATAGAAACCTCACGTTCAATTCATCCACATCCATCTCATAATGCTGACCAATTATAGTGAAACTAATATGAGTCTTTCTCTCTACTGAAGGAGAGTCTTGTGTGACTTGAAGTGGTAGCTGGATAAGAACTCAAGGCTGAGCTCTTAGTAAGTATTTGGGACCTATTGGGTCTGGCCATCAAGACCAGGCATGGTAGTAATAATCCAGTTTCCCCATCCAAAGCAGTATGCCATTCTCAAAACTTGATCAGTAACACCAAGCTTATCACATGTTTCCTTGTGGAAGAACCTTGTAGACCTGCTTGTACGCTTTGAGATCTTTTCATCTCTTTTATGCCTCTCTTTCCCTTTTTGTGGTGGTGCACTAAAAGATTCCGGTTGCTTCCTCATGGAAGCTGAAAAAGATGCCCCGGTTTTCTAAGATTTCTTAGGGCCTCTACCAAGCGATTTTCCAATAGACTTCTTCATTTTCCTACAAAACATAAATATGAAAAACAAGAATTAGAATTCTATTCAAGCAAGTTTCCAAACCAAAAGCATGTCAATATGAAGGCATAGAGAATCATATGATGGAGGAAGTTTTAGTTTCACGATCAATAAAATAGTCAAAACATTGTAGTCATCATAAAGCTAAATTTACAAACAAAGTTCAGCGGAAATTTCGGCATGGCCCGTTTGTAGAATCAACTAAACCAATGAGAACTACAAATTCTCACAACATGACCATGATTGTAACCAACAAATTCCATTCCACAAGCATCAAGTAGATTTTATGGAACGAAAAACCAACATCCTTAAGCTCATATTTCAACGTAAACACCAAAGTAAACACCAATAATCAGCTTCAACAAAAATATGGCACTATGATCATCCAAAACAACTCCAACAATGCTTTGAAAACAATAACAACTAGCTGGAACTAGTAGCAACTCTCAACAAAATTTTTAAGCATCAAAGTTCAATAATGAAGTTGATAATAAAAATTGATGAATAAAGTTAGAGCAAAAACTAAGCATAAAATTCAATTTAAAGCATGATTTGCATTACTCAAAGGACTTCAAACATGAATTTAACTAGTTAACACTACAAATCATCAACAGTATCATCAACAATCATCCAAAATATCATGAGAGTCTTACTCAACAAAACAACACAAAACCTCCTATTACTCAAAAATTAACAATTCTAAACATCACATTGAAGCATAAAAACAACAATTAAGCATCCATAAGCAACAATAATCAAGTATAAAATTAAAAATTAAATTCGTAACTAAAATACCCAACAATTAGAAATTCATGAAACTTCTTAAAAAATGGATAAAAAGGAAGTTATACATCAATAGATGATAGTAGAGAAAGAAATTGCAAGAAAATTGAAGAACAAAACCTAAAATCAAGCAAAAATTGGTTCGAAAATTTTGAACTCTAGGTGATGTGATTCGTTGATTTTCTTCGGATTTTGGCTACAAGAGATTTAAAATTGAAGATTAAAAGATATAATAATAATAATAATAATAATAATAATAATAATAATAATAATAATAATAATAATAATAATAATAATAATAATAATAATAATATTAATAATTGATATAATAATATTATCAGGGAGGGGGGGCGAACAAAATAACACGGGTGGAAAGAACGGGCCACACACAAGAAGAAAAGAAGAAGAAAAAAAACTGATGGGCTTCCACAGGGGTATCCTATGCCTGCAGCGAAGAAATGCACTTCGAGGGCTACGCCCGCAGGTCTCGCCTACAACAACCCGAGAATGCTTATGTTTTAAAATACAGGCGCATAGAGGGTTTGATGTTTGGACGTTGCGCCCGCAGCTCGCCTCTGAAGTTCTTTTTCGCTGATGTTGTTTTCTTTTTCTCCCTACTAATTATACCCTATTATGAATTACTATTAATACTTAAGCTTAAAGCATGTTTTAACTTCTAATCTCTCCTTAATTACTCCAATTAAGCATGACAACACTTAGACCTTTTCTAGGCTTCAAAATTCAATATAAAAGCTATACTAAACTAAACTAAACTACAAAAACAAACCAAAAACACACTAAAACAAGCAACAACACGCAAAACGAGAAAGAAAGGGATAGAAAGATCAAGTTGCCTCTCGAGAAGTGCTCTTTTAAGGTCATTAGCCTTACCATGGCTTCATTAGTGATCAAGCTGCATTGGGATCATCGAGTTGGATGACTTCAACCAAACCGATGACATCTCCTTCATAATATAGCTTCAACCTTTGAACGTTAACCTTGAACACTTCACCTTTTTCGCTTTGAACTTCAACATAGCCAAATTTGCTCACATTTATCACTATAAAAGGACCACTCCATCTAGATTTCAGCTTTCCAGGGAATAATCGAAGTCTTGAATTAAACAACATAACTTTATCGCCAACTTGAAATTCCCTTTTTATGATTCGTCTATATTACCATCATTTCGTCTTTTCCTTTTAGATTTTGCCACTATCATATGCTCCTAGCAAGAATTCATCCAATTCATTAACCTGTAGTATACGTTTTCCTCCCGCAAGCTTTGCATCCATTTTCAGTTCTTTGATTGCCCAAAAAAAGCTTTGTAGCCGAGTTTTATTGGGAGATGGCATGCTTTTCCATAAACCAATCTATATGGAGAAGTACCAATTAGAGTCTTAAAAGCCGTTCTATATGCCCATAATGTATCGTGAAGCTTACTACTCTATTCTTTTCTCGATTTCGCAACCGTCTTCTCTAAGACGGACTTGATCTCTCTATTTGAAACCTTCACTTGACCACTGGTTTGTGGATGGTATGTCAATCCTATTTTGTGGTAAAGACCATACTTCTCTAGTAGCTTAGAATCAAAATGGGGGGTAGCAATTGCTTCCACCCACTTAGAAACATAATCCACAACAACTAATATGTAACGGTTACCATTAGAAGAAGGGAAAGGACTCATGTAGGCAATACCCCAATCATCAAAAATTTCAACTTGTAAGTTACCTGTTTAAGGAATTTTATGCCTTTTGGAGATATTACCTATTCGTTGGCACGAATCACAAGACATGCCAAAATCTCAAGCATCCTTGAGTATTGCAGGCCGATAAAAACCCGATTGTGATACCTTGAACATCGTTTTAGTGGGCCAGCATGTCCTCCAGAAGGTGATGAGTGGAAATGATGAAGAATTCCATAGTCTTCCCAATCCGGTACACACCTGCGATATAAGTCATCTGCACACTCACAAAACAAGTTAGGGTCATCACGAAAATAACGCCTAACATCATGTGAAAACCTTTTTCATTGCTGATAAGTAAGATCGGAAGGTAAGACTCCTCCAATTACATAATTAGCATAATCAGCAAAACACGGAGTGTGAGAAATCACACCTAAGAGATGATCATCAGGAAAAGAATCATCAATGGGGGTTGAGATCTCCCCATTTTCATATCGAATCCTAGATAAGTTTTCTGCTACCATATTTTCTGCACCTTTCTTGTCACGTATTTCTAGGTCAAACTCTTGAAGGAGTAAGATCCCTCTAATAAGCCTCGGTTTTTCTTCTTTCTTTCCGAGTAGGTACTTTAGAGCTCTTTCAGAGACTAGATGTCCTAAAACAACTAGTTGTGTGTATGTTATTATTTCATGTTGTTTTGTTTCATAATCTTTACTAGTTATGTACTCAGCTTTGTTGACTGTTTGTTTTGTGTGCATGGATTTGTCTTGGACTTGGCCCTACAATGATCAACTTGTTGGTGAGTAGTTGTCTAGAATAAGAAAAGCTACAGGTACAAGTGGGCATAAGTTATTTAATGCTGGGCTGGAGTGAGAGTACTTGCTGTGTTTTGCAGCTTTATTTTTATTACTTATGAATGACTAACATTTATATGGATGTTATTTTATTTCTAAAGATTTTAGTTTTGGTTGTTAAGGGCCATTAAAATGGTTCCGAAGTGTAATGAAGTTTAAAGTTGATTTTTATTTTGGATGTTAATTTGAATATGGTTTTGGGACTTGTTTTGAAGTTCAGTTTTAAATTTGTTTTTGGTTTTAAGACTTTTGTTGTAGTACTTTGATGAAGGCCTTAGCCGTTATCACGGTGGCGGTAATACTTTGGTTTTTCCGTAACTGGAAGTTTTAATAATCATAATTCTTTAATTTATATAATATATTTTATGGAAAAATATAAAGTAGGAAGTTAGGAAATTCCAGGGTGTTACAAATAACCTTTTTATGAGATTTAAGAAAAGTTAATAACTTTTCAAGTTGACCATCAGTAAGCTTAGAACTAACTATGACTAGATACATCTCATCATCATCTAGAAAATCATATTTCAAATTAGAGGGAAGGGGTTTCATTTCAGGTTATGTTACCTCCTTGACAAAGCATAATTGTTGAGGCAACGAATGATACCTTTGGCTTTATTCCAGGGTCATCTTCTCACTATTCAATTCATGAGTTATGGAACCGATTTCTGAATCTCCTTCACCTGCATCAGCATCCAAACATAAAAGGGCCTATAGAAGATCCTTTTTAAGGGATCGAGGCACATCATCCAAAACAATCTCATTAACAACATCAATCCTATAGCATAATTGCTTTATCATGGGATTTTTCATTGCATTATTAACATTCCATCGTCTCCTACTGAAAGGGTTAGACTTTCATTTTTAATATCAATGATAGCACCTATAGTATGTAAGAAAGGTTTACCAACTATGATAGGGATGTGAGCATCCTCATCAATATCCAAGACAGCAAAATCAACAGGAATAAAGAATTTTCCTACTCTAACAATCACATCTTCTAAAATACCCTTAGGATATTTTACAATTCTATCTGCCATTTGCAAGGTAACATTAGTAACCTTTAACTCTCCCATGTCAAGCTTCCAGCAAATTGATAAAGACATAACGCTGACACTAGCTCCTAAATCACAGAGCCTTAAGAATAAATAAAGGACCTATATTGCATGGAATTGAAAAACTGCTCATATCCTTTAACTTAGGAGGAGATTTATTTTGAAGGATCGCACTGAACTCCTCGATGATTGAAACTGTCTCTGTTACATTTAGCTCACATGTCCTGCTCAAAATATCTTTCAAAAATTTAGTATAAGTAGGAACTTAAATAATCAAATTAGTAAAAGGTATAGTAACTTACAAATTCTTAGCTATTTCCAGGAATTTTCAAAAGTGATTATCATTCTTACTTCAGTTACCCTATTCGGAAAGGGCAACGACACCTTTGAGGGAGGAATCGTGTTGTTGGACAAGCAATAAGGTGTGGTAGGGACTAGGAGGACTTCGCTGACGTGGACTGGTTGGTGTTGGTTAATGTGATTCCTGCTGACGTGGCACGACTCTCGATAACCTGCAAAAAAGGGAGTATAATCCTTGTAGGATTATTTTCCCCTCTGATGCTTCAGTAAGATACTTTTTTGAGAGGAAAAGTATAAAACAACTTGATTAATTAAAGCTAGAGAGAGAAATGTGCAATTTCTAGAGTGAGAAGTTCTCTAGTTTGTAATAGGTTTGTATTTTTAAGAATGTAAGATCCTCCATTTTCATGCATTTGAGACCTATTTATAGGCAAATGGTTGGAGGATTAGCTTCTCATTGAATGACATATGCCATTCAATGAATGGCTTCTTCTTATTTAAGGTTTTATGGGCTTTCATGAATTTGGGCCTTTATTTTCCCTAAAAGAGACTTACTCTTCATTTTTCCCTTTTACGATTTTTGGGACATATGGTCCAATGATAGGACAACAATTGTCATCCTATGTGTCGAGCCCATAGCCTGACACGAGAATTAACATGGTTTCAACATTTGTCATTCATCGGTTTAGGACACTTAGTCCATTAGGATTTCGACACGTGGTCTATTCATCCTTTGACACGTGGCAGCCCGTACCTATGCCACATCGAATCGTATCGGTAACTGAATCAGCTGCTGGAGCTTGCTTCTTTGATGCTTCTTTCAACTTTGAGGCTTCATTCTCTTTCTCTACAGCTGCTTCTTCAAGATCTTCAATAACAACTGAACTAGTCCTATTCGTTCCATTTGCAGCATTGTCAGTATCATCATTGGGCATTCTAGGACCTTCATAATAAGTACTGCTCCTTGTTGCAATAGAATGAAAATGATCACGAGGTGGTTTGTTTGATGGAGCATTTGATGGAGCAGGTTGGGGAGGAAGTTGCCCTTGTTTCCTTTGAGCTGATGATTGGAAAATTTGCGCTACTTGAATTTCCAATTGTCGATTGTGGGCCTGCATAGCTTCCATGCCTTTTTGCATCTGCATCATCATATTCTTCAGTTTCGAAAATTCATTGCTAGTTAGCTGTGGAGCTGCAGGGAATGGTGCTGGAGGTGGTGGCCTACTGAAACCTGGTGGCTGAGGTGGAGCAAATCGTTGAACCTGCTGTTGCTGTGGTGCAAAATGTTGCTGCTGTGGAATTTGAACATTGCTAGTATTCTTGAAAGTGAAGTATGGATGATCCTTCCAACCTGGATTGTATGTGTTGCAGAATGGATTATTTTTGTAAGCTTAAAATGCAAATACTTGCTCCATAGAACTATGGCATGTTTGAGTAGTGTTATTGCACGAGCAATGAGGTGGGATAGGGACTGTGAGGACTTCGCTGACGTAGACTAGATGTGTGGATTGATTGGTCTCCTGCTGACGCATCCTCCAAGAACCTGCAAAAAAGGGACAATAATCCTTGTAGGATTATTTCTCCCTCCGATGCTTAAGTAAGTATTTGTAGGAGAGTAAGTGAACAATAATTAACAAGTAAACAGTTTTAGAGAGAATTTTTCCATTTAGAGAGTGTGTTTTCCTCTTAATTTTTAATGTCCTTTTCATGAAGATTTTGAGAGGTATTTATAGCCTCAAGTACAATTCCTTAACCAATGAGATCGCGACACTTGTCCTCATCTCCTTAATTCTTTTCCTTCATATGCCTTATGGGCTTATGGCATTAGGCTTTCAAGGCCCAATGATTTATTTTGGTTCTTCTTTTAACGACGAATTGAAGTTTGACATGTGGCGAGGTGTAATCCTCCCTTTTCAATTCACATGTGACCCAGTCAAATGATGACATGTGCTATATAGGGCCCACTCATGGCAGACTCATCATTGCCACTTGGCAGTCCCACGTTGGCGGTTAATACTAGAAAGAGGGACACGTGGTTCACTCAAAGGCTGACACGTGGCAGCTGAATTGGCATGCCACATCAAATAGTATGCTCAAAAGATCCACATAAATCACTGAAGACATCATTACATCTTGAAAGAGTAGCCATTACAGCTACCGTCATTGGATTATTGGATTAGAGGGTGTTGTGTTGATCTTGTCTAGCTTATCATGAATTGCATTGATTTGTGAAGCCATACTCTCATATTTTTCATCTATCACATGTTTCCCTTCTCTCTTAGCATGTCCTCTTGGATTACCGAATTAAGAATTATGAATTGTGATCTCCTCAATCAAATCATACGTAGCATTGACTTCTTGGTTCAGGAATCGACCACTAGTAGAAGAATCAAGTAGTGTTCTACTCTCATTACCCAAACCGTTATAGAAGGATTGCACTACAAACCACTTCTCAAGACCACAATGACGACACATTCTCAACAACTCCTTAAATCGCTCCCAGGCATCGTAAAGTGTTTCATCGGTTTCTTGGTTTAAATTTGTAATTTGACTCCTAAGGGTTGCAGTTCTCTCCTGAGGATAGTACTTCCTTTGAAAAGCAAAAGTCAATTAGTCCCAACTATTGATATTATGCATATTTAGACCATTTAACCAAGAACGAGCCTTGTCCTTCAATGGGAATCGAAACATCATACGTCATATATAATCTTGAGACACACCGGCTTGCTTCATTGTATTGCAGTACTATATAAAGTAATTCAGATGCAAGTTCGGATCTTCCTTCAATGTTCATGCAAATTGTTTCCATTCTTCCATATTCACTAAAGCTAGCTTCAATTCGAAATTCAGAGCCTCTGTATCAGGAACTCGATAACCACCTCCCACTATTGTAGAACTTGGCTTAGAATAGTCTTTTAAAGACCTTCCTGGTGGTGGCGGCGACGGCGGTGCATCATTCCGTGGTATGCTGTTCTCGTTGAACTGTTACTCTGCCATCTCTTCCTTATCAGAATTGTCGGAAATAATCAAATCAGCAAAAAGTTGTGTCAGATGATTCAATGTCTGTTTGAAACGAATGACTCTCCGCAGTCTCCACTTCCTTTTATGACTGTACTTATGTAATGATCTTATTGTTTCAGGATCAACCGAAACCGACAAACAACCTAATACCTGCACAACAATCGAAACTCGAAGCAGAAATGAGAACTACCACAAAGAACGTGAAAGTTGCCTCCCTGGAAACGCCGCCAAAATTTGAACAATGCTATCACACACCTCTCAAAATTTACCGAACAACTCTAACTAATATAGCTAGGGAAGTAGGGATCGAATCCTCAGGGAAGCGATTAAACTCTATTAGTGATAAAAAAAGTTTAGTTTGCGTAAGGGGCCTTTGTGGAAAATTCTAATAAAACTACTAAAACTAAGAGAACAATGACTAAAACTATGGAGAATAATAGAAAAATGACAAATTAAACTCTTATGATGGAAACCTAGGGCGGACGGTTAACTATGAACAATCAACAAACTTCTAAAACGATCATTACTCAATTCATTAACATTCATTGAACTACGGCTCACTAATTCTCTCAGACTTAGGCTCCCTCAAAACTCCTTTTGCCGGTTCTCACTCGTATAAATTCATTTTGCCTATTATTTAAGGTCTAATGTTTGAAATCTTTCTTCTCGGTCTCGATTTTGACAATTACCTAACACATAACTAAATTTGCCCACAATTTAATTACAATCGATAGAAATCAATAATAGGAATTCAACTAATAATCAAGGGCTACTTAACGAACATAAAATAAATTCACAACATGATCATAGATCCCCTATCCCTAGAGAAAAAGACTACTCGCTCATGATTAACGAAACTAAAACAAAAATAAATTTAAATAACAATGCCATGAACATAAATTAACTAAAACAAAAATGGAAATTAAATTAATTACTAAGAAAATTAAACTACGGACTAAATTAACAAAACTAATTAAACTTAACTAAAAACCAACAAACTAAAAAGATTCATAAACTAAAGAGAATTAAAAAGTAAAAGGAAAGAGATTACCAAAAGAAGGATTGAATTGCATTAATTAAAATCGAATCGTCAAGAACAAATTAATTACTTCTAAAATTCTAGAGAGATGTTTCAGGATTCTAATCTAAAATTATGCTCTAAAAACTACTTAGGGTCGTTCCCCATATACATAATCTATTTACAGGATTTCGGTTTTAAGTAATTAAAACCCACGAGAAAAAGCTGAACAGAAAACGGAACGGCACACGCATCACCTACGGGCGCAGCATTCAAAAGCGGGTTATTCCCTGCCCCCGCAGGTAGCTTATTTCAAGATTTTTGAGGCTGCTCTTCTTTGTTGCGCCCGCATAAGTTAATGATCTTCTTGGCTTATGCGCCCGCATGCATTACATAGAGCAATATTTTGACCATGTACATCATTTCTTCGCTCGATTACTTCGAATCTAGTTCATAGCTTCTCACAACATGGCACGCATCCTGAGGTAAGTACATTTTGACTCGTTTTAGCTTCTAGTGACTCCATAACTCCCTATTACGCTTCTGTAACATATAAAAGAAACTCAAAACCACGCGTAATAATCGAGGAAGCATAAGATAACCGTAAAAAGCTCTTAAAATCTACAAAACAAGCTACAACCGTTTGAAATCATAACGTAACACCAAAGGACGATATTTAATCAAAACAAGCCACAAACTCGACTATTTAGCACAAAAATCAACCGAAAATAAGGGAAAAACACAACATAAAACATGCATGTATATAAAAAATGAAGCTGCTTCATGTTTTCAAAGCTATGAGTCGAAGGGTAGTTCATGTTATGAGATTGAAAATCCAGATCTAGTGATCCCAGTATATGTGGACTTAGTGATTGATTCTGAAGAAGAAGAAGAGGAGGAAAATGAACTTGATCCCGAAGAAGACATGGATGAAGATGTTGAGGAAGATTTAGAAAATGATGTTAAAGAAGATCCTAAGTTCATACCTAAGAAATATGTGGTGTCTATGGACAAGCAGGATAGTGTTAATGTTTAGAAGTCTTTGTTATGGATATGAGTTTAGTTTAAATATATATTGTCTAGTACTTTTGATCTTTAGGATGTTGCACATTATAGATTGTTACATTCTTTTTGAATAAGTGGCAGTAAGTCATAAGGAACTTTTATGAAACTAAGCATTTAAGAACTATTATTAAAATAAAGGAATAAGTGAGCCAGTTTTCTTTTGAAATGATGCCTTAAGTAGAGCAAAACCAAGGGGAATTTTTTTTCCTATTATATGCTTGATTATATTTGGATGGTTCCATAAACAATCAAAACTAAGTAAATCATTCGCTCAAAAAGAATGGAAATTTCTTTTGTGAGACTAATTGTGAAAGTTTTGTTATGTTGTTTTATAAGTTTTGTGTTGTTCTCACTTAGAGTTAGACATAGTTTAACATAAAGGTCTTTTTCCCTCTACTAAAGAAATAGGATGGCTGGACGTAACAACGATCAGCTGAATGATATGGTGTGGCAATCAGCTACTATAGCTGAATAGTTAGCTGCTAGAGGAAATGGTAATGGAGGCAACCCTGCTGGGGAACTTTTCAAGAACATTGCCCAAAGTAAGCCGCCTACTTACCAAGGAGAACCCAATCAAACTATTTTAGAGGGACGGCTGAGAGAGTTCAACAAGAAGTTTGGGGCGGTTGAGTGTCCAGAAAAGTTTAACGTAAACCACGCAGTCTACAATCTGAGAGGAGAAGCTGATCTTTTGTGGTAACAGAAAGAAGCTGTGATTAGAGCTTTTCCAGGTTTCAATTAGACTGTGTTTCAAGAGCAAATTCGCAGTAAGTTTTACCCTATGTTCCTTCAAAAGTAGAAAGATGATAAGTTTCTAGAGCTTAAGATGGTGAGTAAGTCAGTAACTAAGTATTACTCAAAGTTTATAGAGTTGTCTAGGTTTTCCAAGCAGGTTGTAGCAACAGAGAAGTTGAAGGCTAGTCACTTTGAGAGAGGGTTGCCCATAGACATTCAGCTGCAACTAGCTGGGTAGGTCTTTGAGTCTTTGGATGAGTTGTATGGTAGAGCTGCAAATTTATATGCCCTAGACCAGAAGAAGAAGGAGATGCTGAAAGAAGGTGAGACAAGGGAGAAAAGAAAGGATAATGGAGAAAATTCTAACCAACAAGGGAGTCATGGTGGATTTAAGAAGCCTCGTTTCAATAACAACTTTCAGGGAAATAAAGGAAACTTTGGGAGTCCGGATAATGGAAATGGGAATAGGGTACAGATGGCTAATCAAGGTGGTTGTGTGTACTTCTGCAAGAAATGTCCTAACAATCACCCAGGCAAGGACTATGCTGGGAACCGGGTGACTTGTCGTTTGTGCAACAAGCTCGGACACCGTGAGTATGAGTGTTTCTCTAAGGGCAAGGGAAAGGAAGGACAAGGACCACAGTTCAAGGGAAATTCGTCACGAGGTCAACTGAAGGGTTTCCAAGAAAATATGGGAGGAAAAGCCAAGCAATAAGCTAGGAATAGGAATGGAAGTGGAAATGAAGGAGATCAGGCAAAGGCTCGACTACTAGGAAGTTAAATGTGATGGCCCAAAGTGAAGCAGATGCTAGTAAGGATGTGATTACTGGTACTTTCTCTATTCACTCTCTTCTTGATAAAGTTTTATTTGATTCTGGGGCAACATATTCTTTTGTATCCACTAAGATTTTGGAAAATTTAATGCTTGTTTTAGGAAAAGTAGATACAAGAGATTTGACGATAGTATTACCATTAGGACAAGAAGTACAATATTCAACGAGATTTTTGTATGTCCCGATTGTGATAGAGGGAGTGGAGTTTAAGCCTAACCTAATCGATTTTGATTTGGGTGACTTAGAAGTGATCCTAGGGATGTATTAGTTGAGTGAACATAAGGTTGAGATTTTGTGTGAGCTGCTGAATATCTTGTTAGTTCGTAACAGTAAGAAAGTGAGTTATTAGAGGGAGGGAAGCCCAAAATACAACAAAATTGTGTCACTGATGTGGTTTTCTAGGTATGTGAATAGACATTTCCCAATTTGCTTTTGTAGTGTGAGGGATGTGGATCGTTTTGAGTCTTCTAAGCCCGAGGACATTGAGGTGGTGAAAGATTACCTGGACGTGTTTCCGGAGGAGATTCCGGGGATGCCACCGAAGCCAGAAATCGACTTAACCATACACATAGTTCCAGGAGCAGCACCTATTTCCAAAGCACCATATAGGATGGCACCTGCGGAAATGAGAAAGTTGAAAGAGCAATTGCAAGATTTGTTGGAGAAGGGTTACATTGGACTTAGTGCTTCACCTTGGGGAAAGCCAGTGCTATTTGTGAAAAAGAAAGATGGGAGTATGAGGTTGTGTATCGATTATAGGGAGTTGAATAAGTTGACGATCAAGAACAAATATCCTTTACCGAAGATTGATGACTTGTTTGATCAGTTGAAAGGAGATATTGTGTTTTCAAAGATTGATTTGAGGTCAGGATACCATCAATTGAGGATTGCTGATGAGGATATACCAAAGATAGCTTTTCGTACGAGGTACCTGCATTACAAGTTCACTGTTATGCCTTTTGGGTTGACGAATGCGCCGACGATTTTCATGGACATAATGAATAGGATCTGTCAACGGTTCTTGGATAAGTTTGTGGTAGTTTTTATAGATGACATTTTGGTGTATTCTAAGAGCAAGGAAGAACACATGGAACATTTGACGATAATTTTGATGATACTAAGGGGGAATAAATTGTATGCTAAATTCTGGAAATGTGAATTTTGGTTGGAGAAAGTCACATTTTTAGGACATTATGTGTCTAAAGAAAGAGTTGAATTAGATCCAGCCAAGATCAAAGTAGTGAATGAGTAGCCTACACCTAACAATATGTCGAATGTACGAAATTTCTTGGGTATAGTAGGGTATTAAAGAGGTTTGTGAAGGACTTTTCGAGGATCGCTAAGCCGATAACATCGTTAATGAAGAAAGACTATAAGCTTTTATTGGAGTGATAAGTGTGAGGAGGCATTTCAGACTTTAAAGGAGTAATTAACTACGGCTCTAGTGCTGACTTTGCTAGATGGGACTGGTTCTTATGACGTGTATATTGATGCTTCAAAAAATGGTTTGGGATTCGTTCTAATGCAAAATAGGAAAGTGATTGCGTATGTGTAATACCCCGTATTTTCACGTATTTTAAGGAGTTAATTTCGTATTATATACGCAAGTTTTTTAGTATTTTTGTTGAGAAACTAAGCTCAATAAAAATATTAAAGAAATGAAATTTAAATAAATTTTAATCTAAGTAATTATTTTATGTTTATAAATAATATTTCATGATATTTTGAGTTTATTAAATATTTTGAAAAGTTTCTAAAAATAGATTTTTTAGTGTTTCCTAAATTGTTTCAAAACAAGGGCACAAAAGTAATTTCAAAAATTATGGGTATGAATGTAATTGCACCAAAACCTACTTTGGGCCAACAGATACACCATAAGTCAGAAATTTTCATATTTATTTTGCAATCTAGTGAATTAAGATTTCAAAAAAAGAAAAAAAAAGAGGGGGAAGGAAATCGAATATTTCTGGAAAAAAAAAAACCTTCGCTCCCCTTCGCCCCTTCGTCGTCTTCCTCTTCGTTGGCCCCTTCCTCGCCGTCCGTGCGCTCCTGCTCGCCGGCAGCCACCGCCGGTCCTCTTCCTCCACTTTGTATATTTCGAACCCTATTATAAAAAAAAAAAAAACTTTTTCTTCCTCTTTTCTTTTTCACTTAATCTTGCAAAATTCATGTTTATAATTCTGTTTGATCAAGTTTTTATGATTCTAATCATGTATAATAAAGTTATGATTATGTTTAAAGTATGAATTTATATAAATTTATATAGTTGACCATGAAATTTTAAATTAGGGTTCTTGAAATTATGCAATTCATGGATTTATGGTTTTTAATGATTTAAAGATCAATATTATGATCATGAATTGTTGTTGTATGAATTTGTGATGATTTTATGATGTTTAGATTGATTTTAAAGGGTTTTAAAGTTGTTTTATAATGCTGTCCATTTTTTATAATCATGAACACTAATAGTAAAAATATTATAAAAATGTTTTACTTCATGACAAATTATTTTAAAGCATAGGTTAGATGCATGTTAATGATAATAGATTACAAAAGAGTTTTATGCTTGATTTCTGATGTTTAGATGAGCTTTTCATAAGTTTTGAATAATTAAACGAAGCTTTGAATTTTTATTAACACATGTTCAAGCACAATAAAAATAGTAACACGTGAAATAAGTAGTCATAATTATTTTTAATGCATCTAAATATTGTATGACTATCTTAGAACATGACTATAGTGTTTTATGATCAAAATATATATGATGTTTAGAAGGGTTTTAAAGTGATTTTAAGTAATTTTACAAAGCTGCCATTTTGGAAAATTACCGAAAATCAAGTGTTTTGCAATGGAAAAATTAAATTAATGTGTGGAATTGAATAGAAACCATATAGGGAACATTTTGGAGAAGTTTCCAACATAAAAGGTTAGTTTAGAGTTGTTGTAGAAGTTAGTCAATAAGGTTTTAATTTAATTTCTATTTTCTCTATTTAGGAGACTTCGATTTAGTTGATTTCTAGGAGTTGTGGCGGATCACCACTACTTTATAAAGTACGTAAGTACTAGAGGCAAGAATGATAGTAGAAATCATGCTTTATTGCTGATCTTATGTGTTATGAATGTGAATATGAATTATTGTTTAGTTGACTTGCTTGAGAAGTATGAAAGTAAGATTTTTTTCATAGTGTTTGACATTCCATGTTTATAGCATTATTAATTTATCACAAGTAATTGAATGTTAAATTTATTTATAAAGTTGGCCAATAGCTTAATAAAGAACAAAAGGGAAGTTAGTTAAGTTGATTAGTTACTTAATCAAAAAGAAAGATAGTCTGTGAGTTTCTATTCACATGATTATTAGAAGTTAATGATCAAATATTTATATACATGTAGCCACTCACTGTTTAATGAGTGGTCAATGAGGTTCAATTTAATTAAAGGACATACAAGATTATCTTTAGAATCACCTTAAATCAAAGATAATTAATATATATCGCATGTTTGATTCTATGCATGCTTTTATGTGATGTTGTATTTGAATCAAAACATTGTGAAACCGGTTAATCATGTAAAGTGGAAGAGGATTCGCACCAAAACTCTTGGAACGTATATATATTGAGTATGAACAATGGGGGTAGTCGTATGGAACAGTGATCAATGACTTCTAAATGGAGTACAAGACGTTGTACTCTTTTATATGTTTAATTGGCTGGAATTCTATCACTTTATGTGACATAGGTAATAACTTCTTGGAGTTTCTCCCAAGTTGGTGCCCAATAGGGCGATTTTAAGAAAAGGAAACCCATTCGATGCGAAATCAAAAGTTTAAATATAATAAGTAATATTGATTGAGTTGAGTCTATGCACGGGTGAGGAGTTGTCAACGGTAAGAAGTATGTAACTTAAACATTATTTATTTAATTTTCAATATTAATCATACGTAGTTTTTGGTATTTATGTAATCAGCTTTGCAAACTTTGTTTTGTGTGCATGGCTTGTCTTTGACTCGGCCCTACGATGACAAGTGGGCATAAGTTAATCATGCTAGGTAAGAGCGCTTGCATTGTAGTTTTCATACTTATGTGAACTTGATACTTACTATTGCTTTTGTTGGTTGTTGACTTTTATTTCCTAAGTTTAAGGTTTATTTGGTTTTTGAAGGTCCATCAAGATGGTTCCGAAGCGTAATAAAGACTTATTTGGTTTCTTGTGATTTTAACTTTGGTTTGTTTTAAGTTTATTTAAGTTTCGCTTTGAGTTTTAATTTGGTTTTGGTTTTGGTTTTGGTTTTTGAAGAATTCCGCTGTAGTATTTTGATAAAAGCCTGCCGTTATCACGGTGGTGGTAATACTTTGGTTTCCCCTAGTTAATTAGAAGTTTTTAATAATTATTAATCTTTATTTATATTATAATGTTTTCTGGAAATTCTAGAGAAGGAAGTTAGGAAATTCCGTTACAAAGTGGTTACCAGAGCTTAGTTTTCGAAATATAATAAATTTTTTATTTTCTATGACACCGTATGTTTTATTTTGGAAAGTGGAATTTCTTATTTTAGAAAGTTACTGGGAATGGAAATTTTTCGAAAAGTAGTAATTTCCAAAAGTAGAATGTTTTGAAAAATAAAAAGTTTTAAAAGCACTTACATGTGCAGGTATGCAAGGAATTCAGGTATGTATTATGTGTTATTACTTTCATATTATATGGTGAGATTGGGTAGGAAGTTTGGACATCTAGGGTAGACTTTATTTCCTTTTCCTTCATGCAATTAATTACATGTTTTGAGGTGTTGCTTACATGGATAGTTATGTGTAGAAGAAATTGCATGTTAGCCACCAAACCTTTTGTTGTAGAACTGTTAGCTTGGTTTTGTTGTGGGAAGGATGGCCCATTAGTTTCTAAGTGTCGTTGCAGGATGGTGGTTAATATGCCTAATAAGGAAACCCTGATGTGAACCTTGGAGAAGAAGGACTATTAGAGTCCATGTAATACCCCATATTTTCACGTATTTTAAGGAATTTTTTCACATTTTATACGTATGCTTCTAATATTTTTATTGCGAAATTATATTAAATAAGGATATTAAACAAAAGAATTTAAATAAATTTTCAACAAAATAATTATTTTGTGTTTATAAATAATATTTTGTGTTTATTAAATATTTTGAAAAGTTTCTAAATATAGAATTTTTAGAGTTTCCTATATTATTTTAAAACAACGGCATTAAGAGTAATTTCCGAAGGAAAAAAAGTGTTGCTCATTGATTCTGCCGCCACCGCTTGCGCCCGTCGCCGGCCACCCTTCCCCTTATTTTGGTATTTTCGAAACTCTATTAATAATAAAAAAAATTACTTCTTCTTTTTTTTTGATTCAATGTTGCAAATTCATGTTTATAATTATGATTAATCATGTTTTTATGAAGTTATGATTAGTTTTAAAGCATGAATTTATTTATTGTTCATGAAATATTAGATTAGGGTTTATAAAATTATGAAATTCTTCATTTTATGGGTTTTAATGATTTAAACTTCAATATTATTATCATGAATTGTTGTTGGGTGAATTTATGATGATTTTATGAAGTTTATATTGCTTTTTTCAAGGCTTTAAACGTAAATTATATTGTTGTCCAAGTTTTTGTAATCATAATATTATGAACATGTTTTGTTTTATGAAAAAATTATTCTAAAGCATAGATTTGTTTCATAATGATGTTAGTGGATTGTAAAAGAGTTTCATGATGAATAAATAAAGCTGTAAATTTTTATTAACCCTTATGTATGCCCAATAAAAATAGTAACATGTAATATAGTAAGTTATAATTATTTTTAATAAATCTAGGTATTGTATATTGAACTTAGGACATGATTATAGTGTTTGATGATTAAAATTTGATATTTAGAAAGGTTTAAGAGTGTTTTGAAGAAGGGTTACAAAGCTGCCATTTTTAGAAAATTACAGAAATTCAAGTATTTCGCAATAGAAAAATTAAAGTAATTTATGGAATTGAATAGAGACCATATAGGGAATGTTTTGGACAAGTTTCCAATATAGAAAGTTAGTTTAGAGTTGCTACAAAACTTAGCCAACAATGCTTTAATTTAGTTTTGGTTTTCTCTATGTAGGAAACTTCAAAATAGTCGACTTTTAGGAGTTGTGGTGGATCACCACTACATTACAAGATACTTAAGTACTAAAGAAAAACATGAGAATTAATATACATGCTTGGTTGATCTCTTATGTTATGTTATGTTATGTTATTGTGCTTGTTTCGATTGTGGAATTGACATGCATGGCAAGTTTTATTAGAAGCATGGTTTTATAGTATTTTGACATTCCCTACTTTAGCAATATAAATTCTTCAAGTTTAAATTGGAATGTCATCATCAGTTAAAAATTGGCTAATATCTTATTGAAGAAGAAAGGAAGTTATTTAAGTTGATTAGTTACTTAATCAACAAGAAAAGTAGTTTGTGAGTTTTTACTCACATAGTTAATAGAAGTTAATGCGCAATTATTTTTATACATGTTGCCACTCATAGTTTAATGTGTGGTCAAGGAGAAAGTAAATAGTTAGCCACTCACAGTTAACGTGTGGTAAAGGAAGTTTAGTTTAATTAAAGGACACACATAAGCTTATTGTTAGAATCACTTTAATTGAAAGATAATTAATATGGCTTGCTTGATTTTGTGCATGTTATTGTGTGATATTATATGTGACTCATAACATTGTTAAACTGGTTAATCACAGAAAGTGTAAGAGGATTAGCACCAAAACTCTTGGAATATATATACCTTGAGTATGAACAATGGGGGGAGTCATATGGAATATAGATATATGACTTCTAATTGGAGTCCAAGACGTTGTACTCTTCTATATTTTAATGCGTTGGAATTCCATCACTTTGTGTGACATAGGTAATACCTTCTTAGAGTTGCTCTCAAGTTGGTGCCCAATAGGGCGATTTTAATGGAAAGGAAACCCGTTCGATGTGAAATCCAAAGTTTAAAGATAATAATTAATTTGTTTATGTTGAGTCTATGCACAAGTGAAGAATTGTCAACGGTAAGATGTATGTATGTTTTATTTTAATGTATGTTGTTCTTGTTGCATATTCTTTATTAGTTATGTACTCAGCTTTGCTTACTTTTTGTTTTGTGTTCATGGCTTTGTCTTGGACTTGACCCTACGATGACCAACTTGTTGGCGAGTACTTGTGTAGAATAAGAAAAACTACAAGTACAAATGGGCATAAGCCATTTCATGTTGTGCTGAAGCGAGAGTGCTTGCTATGCAGTCTTTGTAGTTCTTATTTTCATTGCTTATGGGGTGTTCTAACAACTATTATTGAAGTTGTTTTACTTTCAAAGTTTAAGTTTTGTTTTTTTCAAGGGCCATTAAGGTGGTTTATAATAAAGTTTTAAGTTGGTTTGTATTTTGGATGTTGGTTTGATTTTAGTTTTCAGATTCTTTTCGAAGTATAAGTTTTAAATTGGTTTTTGTTTTAACACTTTCGCTCTAGTGCTTTGATAAATGCCTTAGCCGTTATCACAGTGGCGGTAATACTTTGGTTTTTCCTGGTTCTTTAGTAGTTTTGATAATTATTATTCTTTAATATTTATAATATGTTTTCTGGAAAAGCTATAATGGATGTTAGGAAATTCCAGGATGTTACAAAGTGGTTACCAGAGCTTAGTTTTTGAAAAAAAATAAATTTTATATTTGGGGGTACCCTAAGTTTTAATTTGGGAAAGACGTTAGAAATGGAATTTTTCTAAAAATAGTAATCTTTGAAAATAGAAAGTTTTGAATAATAAAAGTTTTAAAAATTAATTACTTGGGCAGGTATGCAAGGAATTCAGGTATGTATTATGTGTTATTGTTTTTGTATCATGTCATGAGATTGGGTAGGAAGTTTGAGCATGTAGAGTAGACTTTATTTCCGTTCTTTCATGCATTAAAGTTCATGTTTTGAGATGTTGTTTATGTGAGTAGTTATGTGTAAAAGAAATTGTATGTTAGCCACCAGACCTTTTGTTGTAGAGTTGTTAGTTTGGATTTGTTGTGGGAAGGATAGTCCATTAGTCTTAAGTGTTGTGCAGGATGTCGGATACCATGCCTAGTAAGGACACACAGATGGGGACATTGGAAAAGAAGGACTATGAAAGTCCACCTCAGTATGTCTGGAAAATACGGTTTTATTGGTGGTACATGAGTACGGTGTTGAAGCTACCGCAATGGGATCAACCTGATCATGTGTCGGCCTTAATTGTTAGTTGTTTGCCTAACCGTTCACCCTGTCTGAATATTAAGGCGAAGTTTAGTGACTGGAGGTATCTGGAGGGTTATATTTCCAAATTACAATAAATATAAAGATGCAGTTGGTTAGTGGGGCTGCGATTGGAGGTATCTGGAGCGTTATATTTCCAGGAAGGAGAAGGCGTACTAGGAGTTGAATGCAAGAGAGGAGACCCCACCCGCACCAAGCCCAGGTAACCAGGAAGATGATGACTTGGTGGTGAAAGAAACTACTTCTAGTTCAAGGAGTTATCAATCAACAGATAGCTCATGTTATGAGATCGAGAATCCAAATCCAACGATTCCTGTGTTTGTAGATTTGGTATTTGATTCTGAGGATGAAGAAGAGCTTGTTCTTAAGGAAGATATGGATGGAGATACGGAGGAGGATATGGAGGATGATGTTAAGGATGATCCCGAGTTTATGCCTAAGAAATATGTAATGCATGTCGAAGGATAAAAAGGATAATGTTAATATTTATGAGTTTTGTATAGTCATAAGTCAGTTAATTCTATTTAGCGTTGTTAATGTCTAGATTGTTGGACAATTTAGATTGTTGTTTATTTTCGTGAATAAGTGGCAGTGAGTCATCAGGAAATGCTAGAAGGAATTAATCAATAAGAATTCTTTTAGGAAATGAAGCCTCAAGTAGAGTAGAACCAAGGGAATTATTTTTAGTTCTTATGTGCTTTATTATTGTTTTAAAGGTTGTGTAAACAATCATAACTAAGTGAATCATTCGCTTTAAAAGAATGAAAACTTCTTTTCTGAGACGGAATGAGAAAATGTTATATGCTATAAGTTTATGTTGTTCTAACTTATAGTTAGACATAATTTAATAAAAGGTATTTTCCCTCTACATGAGAAATAGAATGGCTAAACGTAACAACAATTAGCTGAATGAGGTAGTAGGGAATTAACTATTGTAGCTGAACAGTTAGCTGCTAGAGGAAATGGAAATGGAAATGACCCTGTAGGGGAACTTTTCAAGAAGGTTTCTCAAATTAAACCACCCATTTACCAAGGAGAGCATAATCCAACTATTCTAGAGGGATGGTTGAGAGAGTTTAACAAGTTGTTAGGAGATGTTGAGTGTCCAGAAGAGCTTAAGGTGAACCATACATGTTTCTATTTGAGGGGAGAAGCTGATCTTTGGTGGGCACAAAATGAGGCTGTGATTAGGGCTTTACAAGGGTTCACTTGGGATGTGTTTCAAGAGCAGATCCGTAATAACTTTTATCCTGTGTTCCTTCAGGAACAGAAAGCTAATGAGTATTTGGAGCTTATGATGGGGAGTATGTCTATTAATAAGTATTACTCTAAGTTCATAGAATTGTCTAGGTTTGCTAAGGAGGCCGTGGCAACCGAAAAGTTGAAGGCTTGTCATTTTGAGAGAGGGATACCCTTAGATATCCAGTTACAGTTAGTCGGGCATGTGTTTGAGTCTTTGGATGAGCTCTGTGGTAGAGCTTCACACTTGTATGCCCTAGACCAGAAGAAGAAGGAGGTGCTAAAGGAAGGTGAGACGAGGGAGAAAAGGAAGGATAGTGGAGGAAACTTGAACCAACAAGGGAGTCATGGTGGATTTAAGAAACCTCATTTTAACAATAACTTTTAGGGTAACAGGGGAAACTTTGGAAAGCCTGCTAATGGAAATGGGAATAGAGCTCAGATGGCTAATCAAGGAGGTCGTGCGTACTTCGGCAAGAAGTGTCCTAACAATCGCCCAGGAAAGATCAAGGGAAAGGAAGGGCAAGGTTCTCAATTCAAACGAAACTCAAAAGGGGGTTAGCCAAAGGGTTTCCAAGGAAATATAGGGGGAAAGGCAACGCCTCAGTATGGAAATAGAAATGGAAGTGGGAATAGAGGAGGTCAGACTAAGACCTCAAACACTGGAAAGATGAATAAGGTTCTCAACACAGAAGATCTTATTAATCAATAAGGGTAAGAAAGTGAGCTATTGGAGGGCAGGAAGGCAAAAACACAACAAAATAGGGTCAGTAATGAGGTTTGCTAGGTTTGTGTGGAGAAGTTTTCAATCTACCTCTGTAGTGTGAGGGATGTAGAACATGTTAAGACTACTAGGCGCGAGGATATTGAGGTTGTGAGAGACTTCCAGGACGTGGTTCTGGAAGAGATTCCGGGGATGCCTCCGAAGCGAGAGATCGACTTTACCATAGACTTAGTTCTAGGAATAACACCTATTTCCAAAGCACCCTATAGGATGGTACCTGCATAAATGAGTGAGTTGAAAGAGCAGTTATAGGAGTTGTTGGAGATGGGTTACATTAGGCCTAGTGCTTCACCTTGGGAAGCACCAGTGCTGTTTGTAAAGAAGAAAGATGGGAGTTTGAGGTTGTGTATTGACTATAGGAAGTTGAATAAGGTGACGATCAAGAATAAGTATCCTTTACCAAGGATTGATGACTTGATTGATCAATTAAAAGGAGCTACGGTGTTTTTAAAGATTGATTTGAGGTCAGGATACCATTAGTTGAGAATTGCTAATGAGAACATACCAAAACGACTTTTCGTACGAGGTATGGGCACTATGAGTTCACTGTTATGCCATTTGGGTTAACCAATACGCCAGCAATTTTCATGGACTCCATAAATAGGATTTTCCAACGATTTTTGGATAAATTTGTGGTTGTTTACATTAATGACATTTTGGTGTACTCTAAGAGTGAAGAAGAGCATGTGGAACATTTGAAGACAATTTTGATGACATTAAGGGAGAATAAATTGTACGTTAATTTCTCAAAATGTGAGTTTTGATGGAGAAAGTAGCATTCTTGGGACATTTCGTGTCAAAAGAGGGAGTTAAAGTAGATGCAGTCATAATTGAAGCAGTAAAAGAATGGCCTACACCTAAGAATGAAATGGATGTACGAAGTTTCGTAGGGTTTGCAAGGTATTATAGGAGGTTTGTGAAGGACTTTTCGAGAATTGCTCAACCAATGATTTCGTTAATGAAGAAAGGTTGTAAGTTTGTGTTGAGTGATAAGTGTAAAGAGGCATATCAGACATTAAAGGAGTGTTTGACTACAACTCAAATACTGACTTTGCTTGATGGAAGTGATTCTTATGATGTGTATAGTGATGCTTCTAAAGATGGTTTAGGATGTGTGTTAATGTAAAATAGAAAGGTAATTGCGTATGCTTCAAGATAATTGAAGCCATATCTGGCAAACTGCCCTCCTCACGATCTTGATTTAGCGGCGATCGTGTTTGCTTTAAAGATATGGAGGCATTATCTGTATGGATTAAAATGTAGGATACACACGGACCACAAAAATTTTAAAGTACTTTTTCACTCAAAAAGATTTAAACATGAGACAGAGGAGATGACTTGAGTTGATCAAGGATTAGGATTTAGGTATCCAATACCATGAAGGGAAGGCCAATCCGATAACGGATGCTTTAAGCAATAGAAAGAAGCATGGAGTGAATGCTTTAGTGGTTGCTAACGAACTATGTAAGGATATAGAGAGATTGAACTTAGAGATAGTGAAGGAGGGAGAGTTGGAAGGAATACTTATTAATCTTAGTATCCAATCGACAATATTTGAGGAAATTAAGAAGAACCGGGAGGGGGATGTGAAATTGGACAGAATAAAGGAAAAATTGAAAGCAGGAAAGGCGGTGTGTACCATAGAAATGTGAGGATCTGAAATGTAGAATCATGGAGGAAGGTAATAATACCCCGTATTAAGTGCATCCTGGAGGCGATAAGCTGCATAAGGATTTGAAGATGGTGTATTGGTGACTTACGATGAAAAGGGAAGTGGCTGAATTTGTGAGCAAGTGTCTTACTTGTTAGAAAGTGAAATTTAAGCATAAGAGACGACAAGGAGAAATCAACAACTTGAGATACCAAGATGGAAATCAGATTGCATATCAATGGACTTTGTAACTTGATTGCTAAAGTCGAGGAATCAAAATGATACCATATCGGTTGTGGTGGATAGGCTTACTAAGTCAGCGGTGTTTACCAAATGAAGGAGACTTGGAGGATGGAAAAACTTGCAAACGCTTACATAAAGCATGTTGTGAGGCTACATGGAGTTCCAAAGGATATCGTATTAGATAGGGATTCTGGTTTTTTTTTGAAGTTATGGAAATGTGTCCAAGAGAATTTAGTACAACGTTGATAATGAGTACAACTTTCCATCCAGCAATCGATGGACAAACAGAGAGAACCATACTAACTTTGGAGGACATCCTTAGAGCTTGTGTAATGGATTTTTAAGGGAATTGAGAGGATCACTTAGATCTCATTGAGTTTCCATACAACAATAGCTACCATGGAAGCATTGGCATGGCACCTTTTGAGGCTTTGTTTGGAAGGAAATGCAGAAGTCCCTTATGTTGGAGTGACATAAGTGAGACAGTGAATCTAGGACCTCAATTGATTAAAATACCCAAAGTAAAATAAGAGTAATACAAGCAAAGATTCAAGTGGCACAAGATAGACAAAAGTCTTATGCGGACCAAAAACGCCTGGAAGTTGTGTTTGGAGTCGGTGATAAGGTGTTACTTAAAGTATCACCAATGAAAGGAGTAATGAGGTTCGGAAAGAAGGGGAAATTAAGCCCCAATTATATAGGACCCAATGAGATCCTACAAAGAGTTGGAAAGGTTGCCTATAAACTAGCATTACTAATGGAGATGAGTAAGGTTCATAATGTCTTTCATGTGTCTCAGTTAAGAAAATATATTCTAGATGAGTCACATGTGTTCCAGCCTGAAACAATAGAGTTAGACCAGAGTTTGACAGATGATGAGAGGCCAATTAAAATCCAGGACGGTAAGGTCCGGGATACTCGTAGACAAAGTGTAAAAATAATGAAGCTGATGTGGTCTAACCAAGAAACCGAAGAAGCTACTTGGGAGGCGAAGATATGATGAGAGAAATGTATCCAGAGTTATTTTAGGTTATTAGGTAGAATTACAAGGATGTAACTAGAACCTTAAAGGGGGTAGAGTGCGATATAATTTCACGCGTTTTTACCCTCAATTTTGCAAGTTCTTACAAGTTTTTACGACTTTTAAGTAAAGTTTTATGTCTGTCTATTAAAAAGTTGTCAAGCAAAAGTTAAGTAAATGTCTAAATCTACAACAACATAGCATTATAATAAAATAAAATAAAAAAAGCCTTCAGTAAATGGAGTCCCTATTCTAATTCCGTACATTAATCTACACAAAGTTTCCGAACAAAGCTTCTTTAATGAGGGGTAGGCTGCAATACCCCATATTTTCACGTATTTTAAGGAATTATTTTCGCATTCTATACATATGCTTTTAATAATTTTATTGAGAAATTATATTAAATAAGGATATTAAACAAAAGAATTTTTCTAAATGTTAATCAAAATAATTATTTTGTGCTAATAATTTTTTTTTTAAGTTTTATTAAATATTTTGAAAAGTTTCCAAAAACAGAATTTCTAGAGTTTCCTAAATTATTTTAAAACAAGGCATAAAAGTAATTTCAAGCATTAAGGGTATTTGTGGAATTGCACCAAATCCTACCTTGGGACCTATAAATACCACTTAAAACCCCAATTTTCAGACTTATTTCGTAACTTGGTGATTTAGGATTCCAAAAGTTTAGAGAGAGAAAGAGTTAAAAAAAAGGAGGAGTGTTCAAACAAAAAAAAATTGGGAAATTTGTGAACGATAAAAAGTGTTGCTCGTTGATTTCGCCGGAGCCTCGCCAGAGCCACCCTCACCAGAATCTACCACCGCCGCCAGCGCCCTTCGACGGCCACCCTCGCCGGCCATCGTTCCCCTTATTTTGGTATTTTTGAAACTCAAATAATAATAAAAAAAATCCTTCTTGTTTTCTTTTTGATTCACTCTTGCAAATTCATGTTTATAATTATGATTAATCATGTTTTCATCAGTTTCAATCATGTTTTTCTGAAGTTACGATTTATTTTAAAACATCAATTTATTTGTTGTTCATAAAATTTTAAATTAGGGTTAATAAAATTATGAAAATTTTGATTTTATGCGTTTTAATAATTTAAACTTCAATATTATGATCATGAATTGTTGTTGGGTGAATTTATGATGATTTTATGAAGTTTAGATTGATTTTTACAAGGATTTAAACATAAATTATATTGCTGTCCAAATTTTGTAATCATAAAAATCATTAGAATAAATATTATATATGAACATATTTTGGTTTATGAAAAAATTATTCTAAAGCATTGATTTGTTTCATAACGATTTAGTGGATTGTGAAAGAGTTTGAAGATGAATTTATGATGTTTTCATGAGTGTTTAAGGAGTTATAGAAAAAAAAACAAAACTGTATACTTTTATTAACCCTTATTTATACCCAACAAAAATAGAAACATGTAATATAGTAAGATATAATTGTTTTTAATGCATCTAAGTATTGTATATTGATCTTAGGACATAACTATAGTGTTTTACGATAAATATATGATATTTAGAAAGGTTTAAGAGTGTCTTTAAGAAGGTTTACAAAGATGCCATTTTTGGAAAATTACCGAAAATCATGTATTTCGCAATAGAAATATTAAAATAAAGTATGGAATTGAATAGAGACCATATAGGGAATTTTTGGACTAGTTTCCAGTGTAGAAAGTTATTTTTTAGTTGTTTTATAACTTAGTCAATAAGGTTTTAATTTAGTATCGGTTTTCTCTACGTCGGAAACTTCGAAATAGCCGACTTTTAGGAGTTGTGGCATATCATCAATACTTTACAAGGTACGTAAGTACTAAAGACAAACATGAGAATTAGAATACATGCTTGGTTGATCTCTTATGTTATTTTATGTTGTTCTGCTTGTTTGGATTGAGGAATTGACATGCATGACAAGTTTTAGCAGAAGCATGATTTTATAGTATTTTGACATTCCATACTTTAGCAATATAAAATATTCAAGATTAAATTGGAATGCTATGATCAGTTTAAAATTGGCCAATAGCTTATTGAAGAAGAAAGGAAGTTATTTAAGTTGGTTAGATACTTAATCAACAAGAAAAGTAGTTCGTGATTTTTTTTTCACACGGTTAATAGAAGTTAATGAGCAATTAGTTTTATTCATGTTGCCACTCAAAGTTTAATGTGTGATCAAGGAGAAAATAAATAGTTAGCTACTCACAGTTAATATTTGTTAAAGGAAATTTAGTTTGATTAAAGGACACACATACAATTTTTTTTTAGAATCACTTTAATTCAAAGATAAATAATATGGCTTGCTTGATTTTGTGCTTGTTTTTGTGTGATATTATATGTGAATTATAACATTGTTAAACCGGTTAATCACGTAAAGTGTAAGAGGATTCACATCAAAACTCTTGGAACGTATATACCTTGAGTATGAACAATGGGGGGAGTCATATGGAACAGAGATCTATGACTTCTAATTGGAATACAAGACGTTGTACTCTTCTATATTTTAATGCGCTGGAATTCCGTCACTTTGTGTGACATAGGTAATACCTTCTTGCAGTTGCTCCCAAGTTAGTGCCCAATAGGGCGATTTTAAAGGAAAGGAAACCCGTACGATGTGAAATCCAAAGTTGAAACAGAATAATTAATTTGTATATGTTGAGTATATGCACAGGTGAAGAATTGTCACTGGTAAGATGTATGTATGTTTTATTTTAATTTATGTTGTTCTTGTTGCATAGTCTTTAGTAGCTATTTATTCAGATTTTCTAACTGTTTATTCTCTCTGCATGGATTTATCTTGGACTTCGCCCTACGATGACTCACTTGTTGGCGAGTAGTAGTCTAGAATAAGAAAAGCTACAGGTACAAGTGGGCATATGTCATTTTATGCTGGGCTAGAGTTAGAGTGCTTGTTGTGCAGTCTTTGTAGTTCTTATTTTTATTGCTTATGGAGTGATTTAACCACTATTATTGAAGTTGTTTTATTTTCCAAGTTTAAGTTTTGGGTTTTTTAAGGGCCATTAAGATGGTTCCGAAGTGTAATAAAGTTTAAGTTTGTTTTTATTTTGGATGTTGGTTTGATTTTAGTTTTGAGATTGTTTTCGAAGTATAAGTTTTAAATTGGTTTTGCTTTTGAAACTTCCGCTATAAGTTTTGAGATTGTTTTCGAAGTATAAGTTTCGAAGTATAATTTAATTTATTTATTATTCCATATATAGCATCCAATTAATAGCTTACAAAGATGTAACTAGAACCTTAAAGGGGGTTGAGTGCGATATAATTTCACGCGTTTTTACCGTCAATTTTGCAAGTTCTTACAAGTTTTTACGACTTTTAAGTAAAGTTTTATGTCTGTCTATTAAAAAGTTGTCAAGCAAAAGTTAAGTAAATGTCTAAACCTACAACAACATAGCATTATAATAAAATAAAATAAAAAAAGCCTTCAGTAAATGGAGTCCCTATTCTAATTCCGTACATTAATCTACATAAAGTTTCCGAACAAAGCTTCTTTAATGAGGGGTACGCTGCAATACCCCATATTTTCACGTATTTTCAGGAATTATTTTCGCATTCTATACATATGCTTTTAATAATTTTATTGAGAAATTATATTAAATAAGGATATTAAACAAAAGAATTTTTCTAAATGTTAATCAAAATAATTATTTTGTGCTAATAAATTTTTTTTATGTTTTATTAAATATTTTGAAAAGTTTCCAAAAATAGAATTTCTAGAGTTTCCTAAATTATTTTAAAACAAGGCATAAAAGTAATTTCAAGCATTAAGGGTGTTTGTGGAATTGCACCAAATCCTACCTTGGGACCTATAAATACCACTTAAAACCCCAATTTTCAGACTTATTTTGTAACTTGGTGATTTAGGATTCCAAAAGTTTAGAGAGAGAAAGAGTTAAAAAAAAGGAGGAGTGTTCAAACAAAAAAAAAATTGGGAAATTTGTGAACGATAAAAAGTGTTGCTCGTTGATTTCGCCGGAGCCTCGCCAGAGCCACCCTCACCAGAATCTACCACCGCCGCCAGCGCCCTTCGACGGCCACCCTCGCCGGCCATCGTTCCCCTTATTTTGGTATTTTTGAAACTCAAATAATAATAAAAAAAATCCTTCTTGTTTTCTTTTTGATTCACTCTTGCAAATTCATGTTTATAATTATGATTAATCATGTTTTCATCAGTTTCAATCATGTTTTTCTGAAGTTACGATTTATTTTAAAACATCAATTTATTTGTTGTTCATAAAATTTTAAATTAGGGTTAATAAAATTATGAAAATTTTGATTTTATGCGTTTTAATAATTTAAACTTCAATATTATGATCATGAATTGTTGTTGGGTGAATTTATGATGATTTTATGAAGTTTAGATTGATTTTTACAAGGATTTAAACATAAATTATATTGCTGTCCAAATTTTGTAATCATAAAAATCATTAGAATAAATATTATATATGAACATATTTTGGTTTATGAAAAAATTATTCTAAAGCATTGATTTGTTTCATAACGATTTAGTGGATTGTGAAAGAGTTTGAAGATGAATTTATGATGTTTTCATGAGTGTTTAAGGAGTTATAGAAAAAAAAACAAAGCTGTATACTTTTATTAACCCTTATTTATACCCAACAAAAATAGAAACATGTAATATAGTAAGATATAATTGTTTTTAATGCATCTAAGTATTGTATATTGATCTTAGGACATAACTATAGTGTTTTACGATAAATATATGATATTTAGAAAGGTTTAAGAGTGTCTTTAAGAAGGTTTACAAAGATGCCATTTTTGGAAAATTACCGAAAATCATGTATTTCGCAATAGAAATATTAAAATAAAGTATGGAATTGAATAGAGACCATATAGGGAATTTTTGGACTAGTTTCCAGTGTAGAAAGTTATTTTTTAGTTGTTTTATAACTTAGTCAATAAGGTTTTAATTTAGTATCGGTTTTCTCTACGTCGGAAACTTCGAAATAGCCGACTTTTAGGAGTTGTGGCATATCATCAATACTTTACAAGGTACGTAAGTACTAAAGACAAACATGAGAATTAGAATACATGCTTGGTTGATCTCTTATGTTATTTTATGTTGTTCTGCTTGTTTGGATTGAGGAATTGACATGCATGACAAGTTTTAGCAGAAGCATGATTTTATAGTATTTTGACATTCCATACTTTAGCAATATAAAATATTCAAGATTAAATTGGAATGCTATGATCAGTTTAAAATTGGCCAATAGCTTATTGAAGAAGAAAGGAAGTTATTTAAGTTGGTTAGATACTTAATCAACAAGAAAAGTAGTTCATGATTTTTTTTTCACACGGTTAATAGAAGTTAATGAGCAATTATTTTTATTCAGTTTGCCACTCAAAGTTTAATGTGTGATCCAGGAGAAAACAAATAGTTAGCCACTCACAGTTAATATGTGTTAAAGGAAATTTAGTTTCATTAAAGGACACACATTCGATTATTTTTAGAATCACTTTAATTCAAAGATAAATAATATGGCTTGCTTGATTTTGTGCTTGTTTTTGTGTGATATTATATGTGAGTTATAACATTGTTAAACCGGTTAATCACGTAAAGTGTAAGAGGATTCGCATCAAAACTCTTGGAACGTATATACCTTGAGTATGAACAATGGGGGGAGTCATATGGAACAGAGATCTATGACTTCTAATTGGAGTACAAGACGTTGTACTCTTCTATATTTTAATGCGCTGGAATTCCGTCACTGTGTGTGACATAGGTAATACCTTCTTGCAGTTGCTCCCAAGTTGGTGCCCAATAGGGCGATTTTATAGGAAAGGAAACCTGTTCGATGTGACATCCAAAGTTGAAACATAATAATTAATTTGTATATGTTGAGTCTATGCACAGGTGAAGAATTGTCAATGGTAAGATGTATGTATGTTTTATTTTAATTTATGTTGTTCTTGTTGCATAGTCTTTAGTAGCTATTTATTCAGATTTTCTGACTGTTTATTTTCTATGCATGGATTTATCTTGGACTTTGCCCTACGATGACTCACTTGTTGGCGAGTAGTAGTCTAGAATAAGAAAAGCTAGAGGTACAAGTGGGCATATGTCATTCCATGCTGGGCTAGAGTTAGAGTGCTTGTTGTGTAGTCTTTATAGTTCTTATTTTTATTGCTTATGGAGTGATTTAACTACTATTATTGAAGTTGTTTTATTTTCCAAGTTTAAGTTTTGTTTTTTTAAGGGCCATTAAGATGGTTCCGAAGTGTAATAAAGTTTAAGTTGGTTTTTATTTTGGATGTTGGTTTGATTTTAGTTTTGAGATTGTTTTCGAAGTATAAGTTTTAAATTGGTTTTGCTTTTGAAACTTCCGCTGTAGTGCTTTGATAAATGTCTTAGCCGTTATCACGGTGGCTGTAATACTTTGGTTTTTCCTTGTTATTTAGGAGTTTTAATAATTATTATTCTTTAAATATATATAATATATTTTCCGGAAAAGCTATAGATTAAGTCAGGAAATGGTAGGGTGTTACAAGGCGGTTACTAGAGCTTAGTTTTTGAAATAAAATAAATTTTATTTTTGGGGGTACCCTAAGTTTTAATTTGGGAAAGTGGAATTGCTTAATTTGGAAAGTTGTTAGAAATGGAATTTTTCTAAAAATAGTAATTTGTTAAAATAATAAGTTTTGAAAAATAAATATTTTAAAAATTAATTACTTGTGCAAGTATGCAAGGAATTCAGGTATATATTATGTGTTATTGTTTTAGTATCAGTTGGTCAGAATGGGTAGGAAGTTTGGGCGTGTAGGATAGGCTTTATTTATGTTCTTTCGTGCATTTATGTTCACGTTTTTAGATGTTGCTTATGTGAGTGTGTAAAAGAAATTGTATGTTAGCCACCAGACCATTTGTTGTGGTACTGTTAGTTTGGTTTTGTTGTGGGAAGGATAGTCCATTAGTCTTAAGTGTTGTGCAGGATTTCGGATAGCATGCCTAGTAAGGACACACATATAGGAACATTGGAAAAGGACTATGAAAGTTCACCTCAGTCTGTCTAGAAGATACGATTTTATTGTTGGTACATGAGTACGGTGTTGAAGCTACCGCAATGGGATCAACATGATCATGTGTCGGCCTTAATTGTAAGTTGTTTGCCTAACCGTCCACCCTACTTGGATATTAAGGCAAAGTTTAGTGACTTTCACTTTGCTTGAGGACTTCCAAATTACACTAAATATAAAGATGCAGTTGGTCAGTGGGGTTGTGACTGGAGGTATCTTGAGGGTTATATTTCCAGGAAGGAGAAGGAGTACAAGGAATTGAATGCAAGTGAGTAGACCTCACCCACACCAAGCCCAGGTAACCAGGAAGATGATGACATGGTGGTGAAAGAAACTACTTCTAATTTAAGGAGTTCTGAATCAAAGGATAGCTCATGCTATGAGATCGAGAATCCAAATCCAGTGATTCTGACAATGAAGAAGAGCTTGATCTTAAGAAAGATATGGATGGAGATACGGAGGAGGATATGGAGGATGATGTGAAGGATGATCCCGAGTTTATGCCTAAAAAATATGTAATGTCGAAGGACAAAAAGGATAATGTTAAGGTTTAGGAGTTTTGTATAGTCATAAGTCAGTTAATTCTATTTAGCGTTGTTAATGTCTAGATTGTTGGACAATTTAGATTGTTGTTTATTTTCGTGAATAAGTGGCAGTGAGTCATCAGGAAATGCTAGAAGGAATTAATCAATAAGAATTCTTTTAGGAAATGAAGCCTCAAGTAGTGTAGAACCAAGGGAATTATTTTTAGTTCTTATGTGCTTTATTATTGTTTTAATGGTTGTGTAAACAATCAAAACTAAGAGAATCATTCGCTCTAAAAGAATGAAAACTTCTTTTCTGAGATGAAATGAGAAAATGTTATATGCTATAAGCTTATGTTGTTCTAACTTCGAGTTAGACATAATTCAATATAAAGGTCTTTTCCCTCTACAGGAGAAATATAATGGCTGAACTTAACAACAATCAACTGAATGAGGTAGTAAGGCGATACTGTAGCTGAACAGTTAGCTGCTAGAGGAAATGGAAATGGAAATGACCGTGTTGGGGAACTTTTCAAGAAGATTTCTTAAAGTAAACTACCCACTTACCAAGTAGAGCACAATCCTACTATTCTAGAGGGATGGGTGAGAGAGTTTAACAAGCTGCTAGGAGCAGCTGAGTGTCCTGAAGAGCTTAAGGTGAACCATGCATTTGAGAGGTGAAGCTGATCTTTGGTCGTCACAAAATGAGGCTGTGATTTGGGCTTTACCTGCGTATTAGGCTGTGATTGGTGGTCACAAAATGAGGAGAAGCTGAAATACATAATAAGTTTTATCCTGCGTTCCTTCAGAAAAAGAAAGCTGATGAGTTTCTAGAGCTTAAGATGGGGAGTATGTCTATTACTGAGTATTACTCTAAGTTCATAGAATTGTCAAGGTTTATTAAGGAGGTTGTGCAACCGAAAAGTTGAAAGCTAGTCATTTTGAGAGGGGGTTACCCTTAGACATCCAGTTGCTGTATGCTGTATCCAGTTGTCTACTTTGATGATATACTGGTGTATAGTGCAAGTGTGGAAGATCATCTGCAGCATCTAAGAGAAGTGTTTGAAACTTTGAGGAAGCAGAAGCTGTATGCTAAACTCAAAAAGTGCTCGTTGATGGTCACTAATGTGACGTTTCTAGGTTACATTGTTTCTAAGGATGGCGTTTCAGTTGATCCTTCGAAATTAGAAGCTATTAAATCATGGCCAGTTCCGAAATCTGTGACTGAGGTGCATGCTTTTCATGGTTTAGCTTCTTTCTATAGAAGATTTGTGAAAATTTTCTCTTCTGTAGTAGCTCCTATGACCGAGTGTATTAAGAAGAATAAGGAGAAGTTTGAATGGACTAAAGATGCGCAAAAGGCATTTGAATTAGTGAAGAAATTGCTTTGTCAAGCTCCTATTTTAGCCTTACTAGACTTTTCAAAACCTTTTGAAGTTGAGACACATGCTAGTGGCGTGGGGATTGGTGCAGTGTTGGTTCAAGGTAAGCGGCCTATAGCTTATTTCAATGAGAAAGTGAATGGAGCAAGGTTGAACTACTCTACCTATGACAAGGAATTCTATGCTATTGTTCGAGCATTGGATCACTAGAGTCATTATCTGCGACCAAGTCACTTTGTATTGCATTTGATCATGAGGCTTTGAAGCATATCAATGGCCAACATAAACTCAATCCAAGACAAGCTAAGTGGGTTGAATTTTTGCAGTCTTTTCACTTTTCATCAAAGTACAAAGAAGGCAAATCTAATGTGGTTGTTGATGCTCTATCAAGGAGGTATGCATTAATTGGTGTTCTTAATTTCAAATTGCTTAGTTTGGAGTTAATTACACAGTATTACGAGCAAGATCGAGATTTTGGTCTTATCAATTCACAACTTACAAAGGGATCAATGGGGTCTTATGTGCTACATGATGGATTCTTATTCAAAGGGAATTTACTTTGCATCCCTAAGTGCAGTATTCGTGAATTTCTCGTCAGAGAGGCGCATGGGGGTGGAATTGCAGGTCATTTTGGCATTACAAAAACATTGAGAATGTTGCTGGAACATTTTTATTGGCCTAGAATGATTGCAGATGTTGAAGCAGTAATCTCACAGTGTGTTGTTTGTCAGAAAGCCAAGGCATCCTTCCATCAGGGATTCTACACACCATTGCCAGTGCCAGAAGCCCCTTGGGATGATATTTCTATGGATTTTATAGTTGGTTTGCCTAGAACTGCATGGCAAAAGGATGCTATAATAGTTGTGGTTCACAGGTTTTCGAAGATGGCTCATTTCATACCTTGTCACAAGACTGATGATGCTGCGAATGTTGCAGGTATTTTCGAGACATTGTTAGGGGGGTGCCGAAAACAATTGTAAGTGACAGGGACACGAAATTCATGAGTTATTTTTGGAAATCATTGTGGCGTTTGATAGACACGAAACTACTCTTCAGTACTTCTTATCATTCACAAACAGATGGTCAAACTGAAGTTACAAACAGAACCCTAGGCGTTCTACTTATTGGATTGGTAAGCAAGATACAAAAGAATTGGGACTTGAAGTTAGCTCATGCAGAGTTTGCTTATAATCGTTAGCCTACATATGCAACTAAGCATTCACCTTTTGAAGTTGTTTATGGAGTCAATCCCAAGCTACCCATTGATTTCGTGGCTATTCCCAAAGGTGAGCTCGTTCATAAAGATGCTTTAGCTAAATTTGAATATATGCAGCAGTTACATGCACATGTTAGAGCAAGAATTGAGCATGGGAATGATATCTACAAGACAAGAGCTAAGAAACATAAAGTCAAACACACATACAAGGAAGGTGATTTGGTATGGTTACATCTAAGGAAGGAAAGGTTTCCTAATAAAAGGAAGAACAAGCTAATCCCTAGGTGTGATGGACCATTCAAAATCGTGAGCAAGATAGGGGACAATGCATATAAACTCGAATTGCAAGGTGAATATGGTGTACATGCTACGTTCAACATTGGTGATTTGTCTCCTTATGTTGCTGATGATCAACTTCGAGGTTTGAGGACAAACTCATTTGAAGAAGAGGAGGATGATACGAAATAAGGTGATAACTTCGAAGGTTTGATAATGGCTTCTACAAATGATGCAAGTATGGGGGAAATAATGGCTTTTGGAGATTTACGGGTTTTGGGATCTTCAAAGACATCATCATGGGTGTGTATGGTGACACACGAAGGTACTTTATCATTTGAAGCAAAGAAAGGAATAGCGGAATTAGGGGAATAAGTTGGTTTTGCCTATGAGTTTTTATCCCATTTCACTTAATAGGGTTTTTCTCATTTTAGGCTTTGATTCGTTTATTTCTTGAAGTGTATTAATCTTCATTTACAGCCTTATACACATGGATAATGACTTCTTGAAGGTTTCTTGATTAAAAGATTGAATCTTGAAAGTTTTCTTGAAGATTTGAATAAAAAACACAAAAACTGCGCAAATCTTGAAGAAATGCGTGTGCCGTCAATTTGGACGATCATCCATGGATTTGGGTAGATCATATTTTTGTGTAATTCGGGTTGTAATTTGTTGATTATCTTGATCAGCAAGGTATGAGTGAGTTTGTTAGGATATTTTTTGTTTAGATATAGTTTTTTAGGATTTGTTAGCAAGTTGAATGACATGCAGTGATGATGAGGCATTCTTATCTTGTGAGTCATGGATGAGTCACTAGATTAGCACGATTTTAGCTATGTTGTGCATGTGTTTTTAGCTAAGTTTTGATAGGATTTTTTTTGATGATTATACCTATAAATAATCTCAACGTTAGTTTGTATAAATTCAGATTAGTGAATTCAATAAACATTATTGTTTAAGTTTATTTCTTTTCTACAAAACAAACACAAAACCGAAGGTGTGGGAAATTTTCGAGTGTGAGGAAATTTCGAACACATTGAGAGTTGGTGCTTTGGCTTTAGACTCTTGTGAGGATAATTTTAACAATTGAGGGTGCAAAGCTTTAATCAATTCACAAAATTATTCGACCTATATCGTTTTTCTTGGTGCTTAGCTTTAGAGAAAACCGAACTAGTTTTCTATCATTGTGAGTGGCGATTTTTTTGTTAATATTCACATCATTTACAAAGCTGCCATTTTTGGAAAATTAGCGAAAATCAAATATTTCGCAATTGAAAAGTTAAAGTAAAGTTTGGAATTGAAAAGAGACCTTATAAGGAATGTTTTGGACAAGTTTCCAATATATACAGTTAGTTTAGAGTAGTTGTAGAACTTAGTCAACAAGGTTTTAGTTTAGTTTCGGCTTTGTCTACGTAGGAAATATTCGAAATAGTCGACTTTTAGGAGTTGTGGCGGATTACCACTACTTTACAAGATACGTAAGTACTAAGGACAAACATGAGAATTAGAATACATGCTTGGTTTATCTCTTATGTTATGTTATGTTGTTGTGCTTGTTTGGATTGTGGAATTGACATGCATGACAAGTTTTATTAGAAGCATGATTCTGAAGTATTTTGACATTCCATACTTCAGGAATATAAATTCTTCAAGTTCAAATTGGAATGTTATGATCAATTTAAAATTAGCCAATAGCTTATTGAAGAAGAAAGGAAGTTATTTAAGTTGGTTAGTTACTTAATCAACAAGAAAAGTAGTTTGTGAATTTTTATTCACACAGTTAATAGAAGTTAATGAGCCATTATTTTTATACATGTTGCCACTCACAGTTTAACGTGTGGTCAAGAAGAAAGTAAATAGTTAGCCACTCATAGTTAATGTGTGGTAAAGGAAGTTTAATTTAATTAAAGGACACACATAAGATTATTTTTAGAATCACTTTAATTCAAAGATGATTAATATGGCTTGCTTGATTTTGTGTATATTTTTGTGTGATATTATATGTGAGTCAAAACATTGTTAAACCGGTTAATTACGTAAAGTGTAAGAGGATTCGCATCAAAACTCTTGGAACGTATATACGTTGAGTATAAACAATGGGGGGAGTCGTATGAAACAGAGATATATGACTTCTAATTGGAGTACAAAACGCTGTACTCTTCTATATTTTAATGCGATGGAATTCCGTCACTTTGTGTGACATAGGTAATACCTATTTGGAGTTGCTCCCAAGTTGGTGCCCAATAGGGCGATTTTAAAGGAAAGGAAACCCGTTCGATGCGAAATCCAAACTTTAAACATAATAAATAATTTGTTTATGTTGTGTCTATGCACAGGTGGAGAATTGTCAACAGTAAGATGTATGTATGTTTTATTTTAACTTATGTTGTTCTTGCTGCATAGTCTTCAGTAGTTATGTACTTAGCTTTACTGACTGTTTGTCTTATGTGCATGGCTTTGTTTTCGACTTGGACCTACGATGACCTACTTGTTGGCGAGTAGTTATCTAGAATAAGAAAACTACAGGTACATCTGGGCATAAGTCATTTCATGCTGGGCTGGAGTGAGAGTGCTTGTTGTGCAGTCCTTGTAGTTCTTATTTTTGTTGCTTATGGAGTGATCTAACTACTATTATTGAACTTGTTTTATTTTCAAAGTTGAAGATGGTTCCGAAGTGTAATAAACTTGTAAGTTGGTTTTTATTTTGGATGTTGATTTGATTTTAGTTTTGAGATTGTTTTCAAAGTATAAGTTTTAAATTGGTTTTGGTTTTAAGACTTTTGCTGTAGTGCTTTGATAAATGCCTTTGTTGTTATCACGATGGCGATAATACTTTGGTTTTTCCTCATTATTTAAGAGTTTTAATAATTATTATTCTTTAATATTTATAATATGTTTTCCAGAAAAGCTACATAGGAAGTTGGGAAATTCCAGGTTGTTACAGTCCACCTCAATATCTATGGAAAGATTTTGTTCTTTGTTCATATATGTGTTCAGTACTGAGGCAACCACAGTAGGACCAACTCGATCACGTGTGTGCTTTAATTATTAATTGCTTGCTAAGTCGTCCACCTTATTTGGAGATCAAGGTGAAGTTTAGTGACTTTCATTTCTTTGGAGGATTTCCAAACTACACTAAGTATAAGGATCGAAATGGTCAATGGGGTTGTGATTAGAGGTATTTGGAAGATTACATTGCAAAGAAGGAGCAAGAATTTCTACAGATGAATGCAGTTGAGGAGACCCCGCCCACACCAGTCCCAAGTGATCAAGAGAATGATGCAATGAGTGAAAATGAAGCTCCTTGAGGTTCTCAAGGCTATGAATCGAACGATAGTTCGTGTTATGAGATTGAGAATCCAAACTTGGTGATTCTAGTGTATGTGGACTTACTGTCTGATTTTGAAGAAGAAGAAAATGAGCTTGACCCTGAAGAAGACATGGATCAAGATGTTGAGGAGGATTTAGAAGATGATGTTAAATATGATCCTGAGTCCATACCTGACAAATATATGGTGTCTAAGGACAGGCAGGATAATGTTAATGTTTAGAAGTTTTGTTATAGATATGAGTTAGTTTAATATTGTTTAGTATGTTGATGTTTAGAATGTTGGACATTATAGATTATTATTTACTTTGCGAATAAGTGGTAGTGAGCCATAAGGAACTTTAGTAAACTAAGCATTTAAGAACCCTTATGAGAATAAAATAATAAGTGAGACAGATCTTTTTGAAATGACGCCTAAGTAGAGCAAAACCAAGGGAAATTTTTTCTTACTGTGTGCTTTATCATATTTGGATGGTTCTGTAAACAATCAAGACTAAGTGCATCATTCGCTCTAAATGAATGGAAATTTCTTTGGTGAGACGAATTGAGAAAGTGATTTTATGTTATGTTGTAAGCTTGTGTTTTTCTAACTTAGAGTTAGACATAGCTATATATAAAGGTCTTTTCGGTTTAGAAGGAGAAATAGGATGGCTGAACATAACAACAATCAGCTGAATAATGTAGTGAGGCAATAAGCTACTGTAAATGAATAGTTAGCTAGTAGAGGAAATGGTATTGGAAGTGACCCCGCTGGGGAACTTTTCAAGAAAATTGCTCAAAGTAAGCCGGCTACTTACCAAGGAGAACCCAATCCAACTATTTTAGAGGGATGGCTGAGAGAGCTTAACAAGCTAGTTGTGGAAGTTGAGTTCATGAGTTTAAGGTAAACCATGCACTTTACTATCTGAGAGGAGAAGCTGCTCTTTGGAGAAGAAGCTATGATTAGGGCTTTGCCAAGGTTCAATTAGGGGGGGGGGGGGTTAGGAACAGATCCGCAATAAGTTCTATCATGTTTTCTTTCAGAACTAGAAAGCTTAAGAATTTCTGGAGCTTATGATGGGGAGTATGTTAGTTACTGAGTATTACTCGAAGTTTACAAAGTTGTCTAGGTTTGCTAAGGAGGCTGTGGCAGCCAAAAAGTTGAAGGCCGGCTAGTCGTATTCAGAGAGGGTTACTTATATACATCCAGTTGCAATTAGCTGGCAAGTCTTTGAGTCCTTGGATGAGTTTTTTGTTAGAGCTGACATCTGTATGCCTTAGACCAGAGGAAAAAGGAGATGCTGATAGAAGGTGAGATGAGGGAGAAAAGAAAGGATGGAGGAAGCTTTAAACAACAAAGGAGTCATGGTGGATTTAAGAAGCCTCGTTTCAACAATAACTTTCAAGGCAATAACGGAGACCTTGGGAAGCATTGCTAGTGGAAATGAGAATACGGCTCAGATGGCTAATCAAGGAGGTTGCGTGTACTTCTGCAAGAAGTGTCCTAATAATCACCCAAGCAAGGACTTATGCTGGGAACCTAGTGACTTATCGTTTGTGTAATAGGCATGGATGCCGTGAGGAAGAGTGCTTCTCAAATAACAAGGGAAAGGAAGGAAAAGGGCCTCAATTCAAAGGGAATTCAACTGGAGGTCAAGAAAAGGGTTTCCAAGGAAACATGAGAGGAAAGCCAATGTAACAAATCGAGAATAGCAATGCAAGTGGTAATGGAAGAGGTCAGACTAAGACCACGAATACTGGAAATCTGAATGTAATGACTCAAAGTGAAGCTGATGCTAGTAAGGATGTGATTATTGGTACATTCTCTATTCACCCTCTTCCTGATAAAGTTTTGTTTGATTCTGGTGCAACATATTCTATTGTATCCACTAAGATTTTGGAACAGTTAATGCTTGTTTTGGGAAAAGTAGATACAATAAATATGTCGATAGTGTTACCATCAGGACAAGAAATACAATGTTCAAGGAGGTTTTTGGATGTTCCAATTGAAATTGAGGGAGTGGAGTTTAAGGCTAACCTAATTGTGATTAATTTGGGTGACTTGGAATTGCTTTTGCGGATGGGATCGCTTGAGTGAGCATATCGCTAAGAAAGTGAGCTATTAGAGGGCAGGAATGCCAAAACACAACAAAATAGTGTCAGTAATGAGGTTTGCTAGGTATGTGAAGAGAGAATTTTGAATTTATCTATGTAGTGCGAGGGATGTAGATCATGTTGAGTTTTCTAAATCTGAAGATATTTAGGTAGAGAGAGATTTCCTGCACTTGTTTCAGGAGGAGATTCCGCGGATGCCTCCAAAGCGAGAAATCGACTTTACCGTACACTTAGTTCTAGGGACAACACCTATTTCCAAAGCCCCATATAGGACGGAACCTGCGGAAATGAGTGAGTTGAAAGAGCAGTTACAAGATTTCTTGGAGAAAAGTTACATTAGGCCTCGTGCTTCACCTTGGGGAGCACCAGTGCTGTTTGTGAAGAAGAAAGACGGGAGTTTGAGGTTGTGTATTGAAGATAGGGAGTTGAATAATATGACGATTGAGAACAAATATCCTTTACCGAGGATTAATGATTTATCTGATTAGTTGAAAGGAGCTACTGTATTTTCAAAGGTTGATTTGAGGTCAGGATACCATCAATTAAGAATTGCTAATGAGGACATACCAAAAAACGGCTTTTTGTACAAGCTAAGGTATGGGCATTATGAGTTCACTGGTATGCCATTTGGGTTAACGAATGCGCCAGTAATTTTCATGGACCTAATGAATAGGATCTTTAAACGATTCTTGGATAAGTTTGTGGTAGTTTTGTTGGTGATATTTTGGTGTCCTCCAAGAGTAAAGAGGATCATGTGGAATATTTGAGGACAATTTTTATGACACTAAGGGAAAATAAGTTATATGCTAAGTTCTCGAAATGTGAATTTTAGTTGGAGAAAATCGCATTTTTGGGACATTTTGTGTCAAAAGAGGGAGTTAAAGTAGATCTAGCCAACATTGAAGTAGTAAAAGAGTGGCCTACACCTAAGATTGTGACGGATTTACGAAGATTGTTAGGTTTAGCAGGATATTATAGGAGGTTTGTGAAAGACATTCCTAGGATCGCTAAGCCGATGAAGTCTTTAATGAAGAATGTCTGTAAGTTTGTGTGGAGTGATAAGTGTAAAGAGGCATTTCGGACCTTAAAGGAGCGTTTGACTACGGCTTCGGTGCTAACATTGCCAGATGGGAGTGATTCTTACGATGTGTATAGTGATGCTTCTAAAAATGGTTTGAGATGTGTTTTAATGCAAAATAGAAAGGTGATTGCATATGCTTAATCATGTTTTTATAAGTTTCAATCATGTTTTATGAAGTTATGATTTATTTCAAAGCATGAATTTATTTGTTTTTCGTGAAATTTTAGATTAGAGTTTATAAAATTATGAAATTCTTGATTTTATGGGTTTAAATGGTTTAAACTTCAATATTATGATCATGAATTGTTGTTGGGTGAATTTATGATGATTTTATGAAGTTTAGATTGATTTTTACAGGCTTTAAACATAAATTATATTGTTGTCCAAATTTTTTAATCATAAAAATCAATTGAATAAATATTATGAACATGTTTTGGTTTATGAAAAAGTATTGTAAAGCATAGATTGGTTTCATAATGATGTTAATAGATTGTAAAAGAGTTTTATGATGAATTTATGATGTTTTTATGAGTTTTTAATGAGTTTTAGATGAATAAACAAAGCTGTAAATTTTTATTAACACTTATTCATGCCCAAAACAAAAAAATAGTAACATGTAACATAGTAGGTTATAATTAGTTTTAATGCGGCTAAGTATTGTATATTGATCTTAGGATATGACTAGAGCGTTTTATGATCAAAATATGATGTTTAAAATGGTTTAAGAGTGTTCTTAAGAAGGTTTAAAAAGCTGCCATTTTTGGAAAATTACCGAAAATCAAGTATTTCGCAATAGAATAATTAAAGTAAAGCATGGAATTGAATAGACACCATATAGGGAATGTTTGGGACAAGTTTCCAATATAGAAAGTTAGTTTAGAGTTGTTGTAGGACTTAGTAAACAAGGTTTTAATTTAGTTTCAGTTTTCTCTATGTAGGAAACATCGAAATAGTCGACTTTTAGGAGTTGTGGCGGATCACCACTGCTTTACACGGTATGTAAGTACTAAAGACAAATATGAGAATCAGAATATATTCTTGGTTGATTTATATGATATATTGTTGTGCTTGTTTGGATTCTCAAAGTGACATGCATGACATGTTTTATTAGAAGTAGGGGTGTTAATGATGCGAGTCGAGCTCGAGTTTCATTGAGCTCGACTCGAACTCGAAACTTAAAACTCTAGCTTGACTCGAGCTCAAAAGCTCGCGAGCTTTTAAAATGGAGCTCGAACTCGACTCGGTAGGACGCAAGGTGAGCTCAGCTCGAGCTCGAGCTTGAATCGAATGAAGCTCAAATTCATAATAATGAGTAACCTGAAAATAAATTTATCATAATTCTCTTTAGAAGTAACTAATAGAAACAAAAGATTACATAATTATCTTAAAAACTTCCAAATTTATGTAGTTATGTGCTAAATAATTTTTTTACAATTCTAAGAAATTTAGAATAATTTTTTATTGTTTAAACAAATAAACAATTTTTTATTTCTTAAGTTTTATTTATTAGCTTGAATTTTGACGGTTGAGATGGAAATAAATGAACAACTAAATCAACACATAAGAACATAAGCCATTAAGGGTATAATTTTTAAAATTTGTTTGGGATACTTTAAAAAACATTAGTTATATGTAATTATATATCGAGCTACTCACGAGCTTTTCAAGTCGAGTAGGGGCTTGCTCGACTCGACTCGTTAGAACCCCGAGTCGAGCTCGAACTCGAGCCGAGCGTATTCGAGTCGAGTGTTGACCGAGCTTTGACGGAGTAGCTCGCGAGTAACTCACGAGATGTCTCGTCTCATTAACACCCCTAATTAGAAGCATGATCTTATAATATTTTGACATTCCATGTTTTTAGCAATATAAATTCTACAAGATTTAGTTGGAATGTTATGATCAGTTTCAATTGTCCAATATCTTATTGAAGAAGAAAGGAAGTTATTAACTTAGTTAGTTACTTAATCAACAAGAAAAGTAGTTTGTGAATTTTTATTCACACAGTTAATAGAAGTTAATGAGCAATTGTTTTTATACATGTTGCCACTCACAGTTTAATGTGTGATAAAGGAGAAAGTAAATAATTAGCCACTCACAGTTAATGTGTGGTAAAGGAATTTTACTTTTATTAAAGAACACACCTAATATTGTTTTTAGAATCACTTTAATTCGAAGATAATTAATATGGCTTGCTTGATTGTATGCATGTTATTGTGTAATATTATATGTGAGTCATAACATTGTTAAACCGGTAATTCACGTAAATTGTAAGAGGATTTGCACCAAAACTCTTGGAACGTATATACGTTGAGTATGAACAAGAGGGGAGTCGTATGAAACAGTGATCTATGACTTCTAGTCGTTTACAAGACGTTCTACTCTTAAATATTTTTAATGCGCTGGAATTCCGTCACTTTATGTGACATGGGTAATACCTTGTTGGAGTTTCTCCCATGTTGGTGCCCAATAGGGTGATTTTAGAGGGAAAGGAAACCCGTTCGATGCGAAATCCAAAGTTTAAACATAATAGTTAATTTGTTTATGTTGACTCTATGCACAGGTGAAGAATTATCCACGGTAAGATGTATGTATGTCTTATTTTAATTTATGTTGTGCTTGTTGCATAGTCTTTAGTAGTTATGTACTCAGCTTTGCTGACTGTTTGTTTTGTGTGCATGGCTTTGTCTTGGACTTGGCCCTACGATGACCCACTTGTTGGCGAGTAGTTGTTTAGGATAAGAAAAGTTGGAGGTACAAGTGGGCATAAGTCATTTCATGCTGGGATGGAGTGAGAGTGCTTGCTATGCAGTCTTTGTAATTTTTATTTTATTGTTTATGGAGTGATCTAACTACTATTATTGAAGTTGTTTTATTTTCAAAGTTTTAATTAGTTTTGGTTTTAAGGGCCATTAAGATGGTTTCGAAGTGTAATAAAATTTTAAGATGCTTTTTATTTAGGATGTTGGTTTGATTATTTTAGTTTTGAGATTGTTTTTGAAGTATAAGTTTGAACTTGGTTTTGGTTTTTTTAAAGACTTCCCCTGTATTACTTTGATAAATGCCTTCAAGGTGGCGGTAATACTTTGGTTTTTCTTCGTTATTTTGGAGTTTTAATACTTTGGTTTTTCTTTAATATTTATAATGTATTTTCCGGAAAAATCTAGAGTAGCAAGTAAGGAAATTCCAGCGTGTCTTAAAGTGGTTACTAGAGCTTAGTTTTCTAAATGAAATAAATTTTATTTTTGAGGGTACCCTAAGTTTTATTTTGGGAAAGAGGAATTTCTTATTTTGGAAAGTTGTTAGAAATGGATTTTTTTTAAAAATAGTAATTTCTGAAAATAGAAAGTTTTAAAAATAAATGTTTTAAAATTAATTATGTGTGTAAGTAAGCAAGGAATTCAGGTATTTATTATGTGTTATTGCTTTGATATCATGTGGTGGGATTTGGTAGGAAGTTTGGCATGTAGGATAGACCTTATTTCTGTTCTTTCATGCATTTAAGTTCATGTTTTGAGGTGTTGCTTATGTGAGTAGTTATGTGTAAAAGAAATTGTATGTTAGCCCCCAAACCTTTTGTTGTAGAACTGTTAGTTTTGTCATGTTGTGGGAAAGATGATCCATTAGTCTTAAGTGTTGTGTAGGATGTCAGATATCATTCCTAATAAGGACACACACTATGTCATTATCGTGTATTAAAAGCGCTAAAATATAGATAATGACAGCGCTTTTTGCGTGCTATGATATGGGGGTGCTAGGAAAACAATGATAGCACTTTACAAAGTGTTGTTAATAAATGAATGATACTGCAGCGCTCAACTTATAACACTTTAAAGTGCTGTAAAATTATGATTATGGTACTACCTTTTTTGTGCCCAAATTTCAAATTTTACAATTGCAGCGCTTCAATTAAAGCACTTTAGAGCGCTGTCTATTTGCGTGTTGGCAAAAAAAATAATTTTGGCGGGTTTTTTCTTCCATTTCAGCTTTTAAATTTGTGATCATTTGCAAAATATACCTTTTGTTCCAGTTTTAAATTTAATTAATGAACTACCATTTAATTTTTTTTTCCAATTGATTAATATACATTCTAATAAAAGTGTTTTATGAAAAAATTCTCATTTTATTAATAACTATATAATTCATACATCAAAAAAGTACTTAAATAGTACATCAAAATCAACTAAAAGAAAATTCAGTAACAAAAATTTTCTTGAGAAAGTTCTAACTCCTATAACAAACTTATGCACTGTACACATTACTCGAGCAATGTTAATCATGAAGCAAGATATATATGTTGTGTCAATTCGCTCCTCACTTCATCTATCTATTGTTGATCATAACATAAAATATTGCAATAAAAAAAGTACTGCAATAAAAATATATTAATTAGTTTATGATCAAAGACGTATCAAATTAAAAGTAGGTAACAACAAAATTATCTTCTATTTGCAAATGAAAATAAGAATCTAGTTCCAGATTGCAAAGTGCTTACCATCATTGCAACTCCCACTTATCCATTTGCTCCACCCACACCACACAGTCTCTCCACGCCAATTTCCAAGTATCGTGCCCAAGCACATCTCTTGACCACCGACAAACCCCTCATTTAAGAGTGCCACAACAGATGATCAATACTTCTCCCCTATCTCAGTCTTATGGTTACCCTTAATCAAACAATACTCACCGCTACCAATCTAGCTTTCTACAAACTCAACAAAGTTTCCCACATATGCCAAAAACACATTTATAATCCAAGTAAATTCAATAAAAATCAAACAAAATTAGAAACATACATCAACATGGATTTGAGTTTGTTTATGCTCGATTCTCTTTCATATATCTCATCACGTAATATCCACAATCGATTCCATTTTGTTGACGGAGGCACTACAACAATACTCAAATAAAACAATACTCAATTCACAAAAACTTATGATGTAACATGGTGGTAAACAAAGGAAAATTAATCTTACCTGTATTTGCAACCACTTAATGTTTATTTTAATCTTCCATTGCATTTCACTTTCTCTTTGAAATAAGAAAAATTTCTCTACATCCATAAAATTAGAAATTATGTTCTATAAAAATATATAAGTACCATAAATAAAAATAATTATTTATGAAAGTAACACCGAAGTAATGAGAGGTCTGAAAATTAACAATAAAAGAGATAAAATTAATAAAAATTGAGCGTAAAATTCGGCAGTGTCTCCTTCGTAAATTGGACAAACCATAAACTCCAAAAATTGGGGATAATTAAAACTTTTAACCTGTTTCAAATATAATCAATTGCCAGCAATCTCAATCATTAATCAAATTCATTATCTACAATCAAGATATAAGTTATTACTTACGTCTCAACCACTGCACCTAAATCTTCACAAACTCCGTTTCTCGTACCCTTGTTTATTTCATTCTACAAAAGATCTATAACATAAACAACATCGTTGAATGGTTCAATTATAGACAACACCCAATGGCACCTATTAGTAGAATAACATTAAGAGTAAAATTAAGATCATATGTATACACAAATAAGAAACAAAGTACTAATTTTTACATTTTATGACATTTAACTTCGACAAAGTTTAATTTCATACCCAGCGTTATATGGTGCGATGAAGACTCTTCCTTTACATGCTCCTTTGACAAATGTGTCTGAAATGTGTCGAGCTCTTGCAATCCTGTCTTCGTTTGCCTTTTTCATCTCTCTCTTTTTGAATTGTACTATGGGAGATATTATACTTGGACATAAGAAGCCAAACAAACTCACTAATCTAATCATTTGGCACCGACGATGGCATATCCTACAGAAATGCAAATTACAAACCACTTATAATATGACAAATCATGAAAATCACTATCAAATATGCTAGCTAATACATATGCCGTATAAGTAAAAATATGACAAAAACCAGCGTGTTCTTGTGCAAGAAGCTGATAAATTTCCTCTTAGCCAATAAAAATTTGTTGGTTTTGACCATTAATACCAATGTCAATAACAGTATCAAGTTGCTCATCACGGTTCCTCCTCAATTTATACTTATACAACATTTAAAGATTTGCTGGAAAACTTACAAGATGAGGAATTTAAGCCTTGTCATTGACATCCAATTTACGTGGTTGTAACTTAGATGATGCAAGAGAGGAATCATCTTTTTTTGTTACTTTAGCTGCTTGGGAACCATTTCTACGGCTATGATCTTTTGATGGAGTATGCGAGTTTGAATCATTAATAACTTTATCGTTGTTCTCTAATACATTTTTGTATGCTTGATCATTTTTAGTGTGTTGTGGTTATTTATCTTCCCAGTTTTTATGCTTTATCATCTTGGTTTTGAGCTATTAACACGTAATTTTCAGGCTTTTACATACATGTGATGTTGGTTTGTTTCGATTTTTGTTAATCTCTACCTTGTTTTTCTACGAGTAGACAAAAAGGAAGGATAGGGTTGACCAGTTACAATTGGAGAAGGGAGATCCGAAGTTCATTGAAGAATAGGATAAGTGTAATGTCTCTTATTTTTCTCAACATCGCTTTACGCTTATACTTTATGTCTATATCATCTACCATCAGTTAATCTCTATCGTCACAATGCTCTGGTTACTTCTTATGTGGCCTGATATGTTATCTTTTGTGGACGTTGTCGTGTGTTGTGAATTTTGAGAATTAACTTGATCATATTGCTCATTCTGAGTTTTATCATGTATAATCTGGTGGTAATTAGCTTGATCGATACCTTTTAACTAAAACATTTGGCTTACTTTAATTTTGTGTTGCAGATGATCATGTTAACTAGATTCAATTAGGGTATTTTGTACTAATTTCGTGTTGTTTGGTCATTTGAATTTGAAAATTGAACGTGAATGCTTTATTGCTTCAATTGTATTCTTTTGTGTATCATTCTACATTAGAATAAGATATGTTAGTGTGCACTAGCAGTCACTTATTTTAAACAGTGTGTTTTCTTCCGTAGTTCCATCAAAATGTGTTAAGTTTCTATCATTTGTTTGGCTAATGGTTCATTACTATGAAGGGAAAATTCTGAATTTCCTATTATCGGAAGCTCTCTACTTTTCTTCACAGATGATGTTGATAAATTTTCTTTCTCCGGTGTTCAAGCTCGAACATCTAAACCAGCTGTGGTTCACAATATGCCAAGGCTTATCATTATTTGAAAGAATCACAATTCTTTCGATTATTAAAGTGATGGGAATATTGGCCATGACTAGCGTATAATTGATTTTGTAAATTATAAGATCCTAAGTATAGTTTATGGGTACAATTGTACACCGATAGCTCTATGGCAACAGTTTTAAGGCCTTTTGCAACGGTCTTATTAAGGTCGCAAAAAGTCATTTGTGTAGTAGTGTGTTACTGTCTTATTTACTGCATGGCTAGCAAAGACACATTTTAAAGTCAACAAATTCCAATTTGATGTATGCTTGAGGATATCTAAGTCTACTCTCAATCTACCAATCACTCACTCACACATACTCATATACTCGGACTCACACACTCACTCATTCACTCATACACAGTCTCGTACACTCAAACACTCACCCACTCTCTTACTCGCACAAGCATTCACACAGCCACACTCTCACTCACTCACACACCCTCTCACCCACAAAGTCACTCGCACAACCATTCACACAGCCACACTCTCACTCACTCACCCACAAAGCCACTCGCACAGCCGCTCAATCACACTCACCCACTCTCTCATTCACAGTCGCACTTGCTCTCTCTCTCACAGTCACTCTCTGTCTGTCTCATACTCAATCAATCACTCACTCATTTCCTCTCTATCTCTCTCACGGAGACAATCTCACTCACACTCTCACTCTGTCTCTCTCTCTTACAGTCACTCTCTGTCTTAGAGTCACACACACTCTGTCTCAGAGTCTCTCACTCACATTCACTCTCTATCTCAGAATCTATCACTCAAAGTCTCTCTGTCACTCACACTCTCACCCACTCTCTGTCTCACACTCTCTCACTCAGTGTCACTCACTCTCTCACACAGACTATGTCACTCACACTCTCACTCACATTCCCTCACTCACACAGTCACTCACACTCTCTCAGTCATATTCCCTCACTCACGCAGTCACTCACGCTCTATCACTCATATTCCCTCACTCACACAGTCACTCACACTCTCTCACTCACATTCCCTCACTCACACAGTCACTCATTAGAACCCACATTAACTCAGTGACATACAAAATCACTCATACTTTTTAAATAACATATTTTGATCATAAAACACTATAGTCATGTCCTAAGATCAATATCCAATACTTAGATGCATTTAAAATAATTATATCTCACTATATTACATGTTATTATTTTTATTGGTCATAAACAATTGTTATTAAAAATTTACAGCTTTCTGTATTTATCTAAAACTCGTAAAAACATCATAAATTCCTCATAGAAGTCTTTTACAATCTACTAACATCATTATGAAACCAATCTATGCTTTAGTATTATTTTTCATAAGCAAAAACATGTTCATAATCTTTATGCTATTGAATTTCCTAATTACAAAATTTGGACAGCAATATCATTCGAGTTTAAAGTCTTTGAAGATCAATCAAAACTTCATGAAATCATCATAAATTCACCCCACAACAATTAATGATCATATTATTGAAGTTTAAATCATTAAAACTCATAAAAAATCAAGAATTTCATAACTTTATAAACCCTAATCTAAAACTTCATGAACAACAAATAAATTCATGCTTTAAAGGAAATCATAACTTCATAAAACGTGATTGAAACATTATATAAAACATGATTAATCATAAATATAAACATGAATTTGCAAGATTGAATCAAAAAGAAAAGAGGAAGAATAACCATTTTTTTATAAGATTCGAAAATACCACAATAGAGGAGCAAGATTGGCCCGCGGTGGCAGGGACCGGCAACGGCAGGTGGGTCCAGGGAGCTCTGGCAAGGCACACACAAAAATTTGTTTTTCTCTTTTTCCTTCAGAAAACCGAACACTCAAATTTTTTTCTTGTTCGAAACTTTCTCTCTCTTTTTTTTCTCTCTTTCTCTCTCTAGATTTTTGGAATCCTAAATCTACAATTTGCAAAATAAAGTCTGAAAATTTGGTTTTTAGGGGCATTTATAGGCTCCAAAGTAGGATTTGGTGAAATCTTACAATTATCCTAAAAATTTGAAATTACTTTCACGCCCTTGTCTTAAAATAATTTAGGAAACTCTAAAAACTCCATTTAAAGAAACTTTTCAAAATACTTAATAAAAGAAAAAATATTATTAATAAACACAAAATAATTATTTTGATTAAAACTTTTTAAAATTCTTTTGTTTAATATTCTTATTGAATATAATTTCTCAATAAAAATAATCAAACATACATACAAAATACGAAAATAATTCCTTAAAATACGTGGAAATATGGGGTATTACAGTCTACCCCCTTAAAAGAAATTTCGTCCCGAAACTTCATGTAAATTACCGTATGGAATTTGAATAGAGACTACATTTACTTCATGATTTTTCATTATAATACTATGTTGCTGTAGACTTTAGACATTTACTTAACTTGTGCTTGACAACTTTTTAGTGGTCATAATTAAAACTTTACTTAAAAGTCGAAAAAACAAAACTCGCAAAATTGAGGGTGAAAACTCACGAAATTAGATCACACTCTACCCCCCTTAAGAATCGGGTTACGTCCCCTTAGCTCTACCTACTAACTTGAAATAATTTTGGGTACTTTTCTCTCATCATACCTTCAGCCTCATAAGTAGCTTCTTCGGTTTCTTGGTTAGCCCGTAACACCTTCACTATTTTGACACTTTTTCTACGAGTGTCCCTAAATTTACTATCAAGGATCTTAATTTGTCTCTCTTCATAGGTCAAACTTTGGTCTAACTCTATTTTTTCAGGCTGTAGAAAATGTGATTCATGTGGAACATATTTTCTTAGTTAAAACACATGGAAGACATTATGAACTTTGCTCACCTTCGTTGGTAATGCTAACGTATAGGCGACTTTTCCAACCCTATGCAAGTCCTCATACGGTCCTATATATTTCAGGCTTAATTTCCCTTTCTTTTCGAACCTCATTACATCTTTCATTGGTGATACTTTAAGTAACACCTTATCGCCGATTTCAAACACAACTTCCTGGCATTTTTGGTCCGCTTAAGACTTTTGTCTATCTTGTGCTGCTTAAATCTTTGCTTGTATTACTCTTATCTTATATGTGGTTTCTTCAATCAATTGAGGTCCTATAATCACTGTCTCACTTATGTCACTCCAACATAAGGGGCTTCAACACTTTCTTCCATACAAAGCCTCAAAAGGTGTCATGCCAATACTTGCATGGTAGCTATTGTTGTATGAAAACTCAATGAGATCTAAGTGATCCTCCGAATTCCCTTGAAAATCCATTAGACAAGCTCTTAGCATGTCCTCCAAAGTTTGTATGGTTCTCTCTGTCAGTCCATCGGTTGCTGGATGGAAAGATGTACACATTTTCAACGTTGTACCAAAGTTCTCTTGGACACTTTTCCAGAACTTCGAAAGAAACCTAGAATCCCTATCTAACACGATATCGTTTGAAACTTCATGTAGCCTCACAACATGCTTTATGTAAGCCTTTGTAAGTTGTTCGCTCCTCCAAGTCTCCTTCATTGTTATAAACACTGTTGACTTAGTAAGCCTATCCACCACAACCCATATGGTATACTTTTGATTCCTCGACTTTGGCAAGCAAGTTACAAAGTCCATTGATATGCAATCCCATTTCCACCCAGGTATTTCAAGTGATTGTTCCTCTCCTTGTGGTGTCTTATGCTCAAATTTCACCTTTTGACAAGTGAGATACTTGCTCACAAATTCAGCCACTTCTCTTTTCATCCTAGGCCAGCAATACACTTTCTTCAAATCCTTATACAGTTTGTCGCCTCCAGGATGCACTGAATACGGGGTATTATGATCTTCCTCCTTGATTCTTCGTTTCAGATCCTCACATATCTGTGGTACACACACCACCTTCCTTTATACCTTAAGCTTCCATCCTCATGGATCTTGAAGTCCATAGCCTTTCCTGCTTTCAATTTCTGCTTTATTCTGTCCAATTTCACATCTCCCTCCTGGTTCTTCTTAATTTCCTCAAATACTGTTGGTTGGATATTTCCAACTCTCCCTCCTTCACTATTTCCAAGTTCAATCTCTCTATATCCTTACATAGTTCGTTAGCAACCACCAAAGTATTCACTCCATGCTTTGTTTTACGACATAAAGCATCTACAACTACATTGGCCTTCCCTTCAGGGTATTGGATATCTAAATCATAATCCTTGATCAACTCAAGCCACCTCCTATGTCTCATGTTTAAGTCTTTTTGAGTGAAAAAGTACTTTAAACTTTTGTGGTCCGTATATATCCTACACTTTACTCCATACAAGTAATGCCTCCATATCTTTAAAGCAAACACGATTGCTGCTAGCTCAAGATCGTGAGTAGGGCAGTTTGCCTCGTATGGCTTCAATTTTCATGAAGCTTACGCAATCACCTTTCTATTTTGCATTTACACACATCCCAAACCATTTTTAGTAGCATCACTATACAAATCATAAGAAGCACTACTTCCATCTGGCAAAGTCAGTACTTGAGCTATAGTCAAACGCTGCTTTAAAGTCTGAAATGCCTTTTCACACTTATCACCCCACTCAAACTTACAGTCCTTCTTCATTAACGATGTCATTGGTTTAGCAATTCTCGAAAAAACCTTCACAAACCTCCTGTAATACCCTGCTAACCCTATGAAACTACGTACATCCGTTACATTCTTATGTGTGGGCCACTCCTTTACTACTTCGATTTTGGCTAGATCTACTTAGACTCCCTCTTTTGACACGATATGTCCCAAGAATGCTACTTCCTCCAACCATAACTCACATTTCGAGAACTTAGCATACAATTAATTCTCCCTTAGTGTCATCAAAATTGTTCTCAAATGTTCCACGTGCTCCTCTTCACTCTTAGACTACACCAAAATGTCATCAATGAAAACAACCACAAAATTATCCAAGAATCATTGGAAAATTCTATTCATTAAGTTCATGAAAATTGTTGGTGCATTGTTTAACACAAAAGGCATAACAGTGAACTCATAGTGCCCATATCTCGTACGAAAAGCCATTTTCGGTATGTCCTCATTAGCAATTCGCAATTGGTGGTATCCTGACCTCAAATCAATTTTTGAATACACAGTAGCTCCTTTAAATTGATCAAACAAGACATCAATCCTCAGTAAAGGATACTTATTTTTGATCGTTACCATGTTGAACTCTCTATAGTCAATACATAACCTCAAACTCCCATCTTTCTTCTTTACAAACAGTATTGGTGCTCCCCAAGGTGAAGCACTAGGCCTACTGTAACCTTTCTCCAATTGCTCCTGTAACTGCTCTTTCAACTCATTCATTTCTGCAGGTGCCATCCTATAAGGTGCTTTGAAAAGAGGTGATGTTCCTGGAACTAAGTCTACGGTAAAGTCAATATCTCGCTTCGGAGGCATCCCCGGAATCTCTTCCGGAAACACATCCAGAAAGTCCCTTACTACCTCAATATCCTCTGGCTTAGCAATCTCAACATGATCTACGTCTCTCACACTACAAAGGTAAAATGGAAAACCTCTCCTCACAAACCTAGCAAACCTCATTACTGACACTATTTTGTTGTGTTTTGGCCTTCCTGCCCTCCAATAGCTCACCTTTTTACCCTCATTAATTAAGGAGATCTTCTGTGTCTTACATAAAATCTCAGCCTTATGCTCACTCAACCAATCCATCCCCGAAATCACTTCTAAGTCACCCAAATAAAACTCAATTAGGTTAGCCTTACACTCCACTCCCTCAATTTCAATAGGAACATCCAGAAATCACTTTGAACATTGTACCTCTTGTCCTGATGGTAACACTATTGACATATCTATTGTATCAAACTTTCCCAACACAGGCTTTAACTTTTCTAAAATCTTAGTGGAAACAAAAGAATATGTTGCACCAAAATGAAACAAAACTTTAACAGGAAAAGACCGAAAAGAAAAAGTACCAGTAATTAAATCTTTACTAGCATCAGCTTCACTTCAAGCCATCACATTCAGCTTTCCAGTATTTGAGGTCTTAGTCTAACCTCCTCCATTCCCGCTTCCATTTCTATTCCCGGCTTGAGGCATCACCTTTCCTCCCATATTTCCTTGGAAACCCTTTTGCTGACACCCAACTGAGTTCCCTCTGAATAGAGAACCTTGTCCTTCCTTCTCTTTGTTCTTGGAGAAACACTCGTACTCATGGTGTCCAAATTTGTTACACAAACGACAAGTCACGGGGTTCCCAGCATATTCCTTGCCTAGATGATTGTTAGGAAACTTGTTGCAAAAGTACACACGACCCCCTTGATTAGCCATGTGAGCCCTATTCCCATTTCCATTAGCAGGATTCTCAAAGTTTCCGCTGTTACCTTGGAAGTTATTGTTGAAATGAGGTTTCTTAAATCCACCATAATTTCCTTGTTGGTTGAAGCTTCCTCCACCATCCTTCCTTTTCTCCCTCGTCTTACCTTCCTTCATTACCTCCTCCTTCTTCTAGTCTACACCATACAGGTTTGCAGCTCTACCATATAGCTCATCCAAAGATTCAAAGACCTGTCCAGCTAACTGTGATTGAAGGTCTAAGGGTAACCCTCATTTAAAGCGACTAGCCTTCAACTTCTCGGTTGCCACGAGCTCTTTAGCAAACCTAGACAAAGTTAGAGTAGTACTTAGTGACTGACATACTTCCCATCTTAAGCTCCAGAAACTCTTCAGCATTTTATTTCTGAAGGAACACAGAATAATACTTATTACCGATTTGCTCCTAAAACATATCCCAATTGAACCCTGGTAAAGCCCTAATCACAACCTCATTTTGTGACCACCAAAGATCAGCTTCTCCTCTAAAATAATAAACTGCATGGTTCACCTTAAGCTCTTTAGGACACACAACAACAATCAACAACTTATTAAACTCTCTCAACCATCCCTCTAGAATAGTTGGATTGTGCTTTACCTGGTAAGTGGGTGGCTTACTTTGAGAAATCTTCTTGAAAAGTTCCCCAGCAGGGTCACTACCATTTCCAATTCCTCTAGAAGCTAATTGTTCAGCTACAGTAGCTAATTGCCTCACTATCTTATTTAGCTAATTGTTGTTACGTTTAGCCATTCTATTTCTCCTGTAGAGGAAAAGACCTTTATATTAAATTATGTATAACTTTATGTTAGAACAACATAAACTTATAACATAAAACACTTTCTCATTTCGTCTCACAAAAGAAGTTTCATTCATTTAGAGCGAATGATTCACTTAGTTTGGGTTTTTTACACAACCATTAAAATAAGAATAAAGCACATGAGAAATAAAAATAATTCCCTTGGTTCTACTCTACTTGAGGCTTCATTTCTTAAAAGAATTGACTCATTTATTAATTCATTCCCAAAAGAAATTTATTACTTAATAATGTATCTCTGGATGACAATAGTGACACTAATAATTTAATTGATGTCAGTGATATGAATAACTTCAAAGGTGATGGTATCAAGGATGCAACCATAGGTGAATTAGTGGCATATGGGAATATCAACCATATGGGTTCATCCAGGTTAGGGATTTGATTTGTGTGTGCATGATCACTCATCACTAAGTGGCACGCAAATCAAGGCAATAATTGGTGGATTATGGGGAACAAGATGCTTTTGCCTATGAGTTTTTTTCCCACATGGTTTTTCTTATTTTTGGCATGGAGTCTTTTATTTCTTGTAGAGTCTTGGTCATCATAATTTTGCTAAAATACATGGAGGACAGATTCTTGAAGGTTTCTTGATTAAAATATTGGATCTTGAAGCATTTTTTGAAGTTTCTTGAAGAATCTTGAAATTACGCAAAATTGACGAAGGGTTCTTGGGCGTGTTTTTTACGATTTTTTCAAGATCTTGGGCATCAAGTATTTTCGTGATTTTTAGGCTAAATTCTGATGATTATCTTGTTAGTTAATTATTTAGTCAAGTTGTTAGGATATTTTTTGATTTGTTAGTTAGTTAGAGTTTGATAGGCAAGATAAGATCAAGTGCAAGTTGCATGATGATGTGGCAATCTTATCTTGAGTTTGTTGTGTGTTTGTTTGTGAAGGACGAATTTCCTAGTTTTAGGCGTGTATTTTTGTTGATTTTAGTTAGGATTTTGTTCTTGATTATACCCATAAATAATATCAACATTAGGATGTAATTAAAAGAGTTTGAGTTGAATAAAAAGTTTGTTTGTTTACTTGAAAACAAAAACCCAAAAGTTAAGAGTTGGTGATTAAGTTCTTTATACTCTTGTGTAGATTAATTAGTAGGTTTGAGGGTGCTTAGGCTTTAATCAAAGGACTAATTGATCAACCTAAATTTGAGAATCTTGGTGTCTTGGCCTTTATAGTTTCAAAAATTTAGTCCTATCCTTGTGAGTTTTCAATCCATACGAAAATTCACATCAAATTTGGCGCTCTCGTTGAGAGGTCTTTTATACTCAAGTTCTCATCAATTGATCAAACACTTGAAACAACATTGCTATGGCAAGTGGAGGTCAAGAATTTCCTGCAAATTTTGAAAGAGGATTGTCCTTGGAACAAGCCAAAGAAATCAAAAGGGACAATGAAATTAAAGAATTGCGCACCAAGCTAGAAGAAGCAATGAATTTTGTGTCAGGAAGTTCGAAAAACAAGAAGAAAGGTCACGCAGTTGATGGAATCGAATCAAGTTCTTGTGATGAAAATACAATCAGGAGTGCACGCAAACCTAGGCGTGACTATGTCACTAGTTCAAGTGAAGAAGATGACCGAAACAGGCACAAGAGGCATGGCAAATAGAAGGATGATGATCGTAGTTTAAAGTTGGACGTTCCTGACTTCAACGGCTGTTTAGATCCAGAAATCTCCCTTGATTGGCTAAATAGAACCGAAAGGGTCTTCAATTAAAAGGAGTATGATGATCATAAGGCCTTCAGAGTGGCGGAATTAAAGCTAATATCTTATGCTAGCTTGTGGTATGAAGGATTACAAAGAAAACGCAAAAAGGAAGGAAGATTGAAAATTTGATCATGGCGCAAATTGAAAAGGGAATTGAGAAAAAAATTTGTACCACATGAATATAAACTAAACAATTTCCTAAAGATGCATACTCTGAAACAAGGACAGAAAAGTGTTGAGGAATATATCAATGCTTTCGAAAAGTTGATGATATTGTGTGATCTAGAAGAGAAGGAAGATCACAAAGTTGTTCGGTTTGTGGCAGGGCTGGATGAATCCATTAGGGAAAAAGTGGAATTGCAACCCTACTAGACTTATGATGAGATCTGCAAAGTGGCACTCAGGGTTGAAAAACATGGGAATTCAAAGAAGCCAAAAGCATTCTTTAAATCCTACGAATCCAAGAAGGAAGTGGTGTACTCTCAACCAGCTAGTGGTAAACTTAAATTCAATAATGATAAAAGGGCAGCCACTCCAATCAAACCACTGGCAATCCCTGAAGACAAAAGGAAGTGTTTAAGTGTTAGGGAGTAGGACACCTACAAAGAAATTGCCCAAACTCTAAGGTAATCACTGTCAGGGAAGCAAAGGAAATTGAGGATGCCTACTTAGATGTTCTTCTTGAAGAAGGGGAGGACGAAAATATTGATTCCCAGGAAGAGAAAAGTAGCAATGACATGGAAGAAGTAGAGGCAGAAACACAGGGTCAGGTATTGGTCTTAGGAGGGTTCTTTAGTCTAAACCCGCGCCAATTGAAGAGAACCAGAGGGACAAAATCTTCGTGACCAGGTGTAATGTACAGGGCAGGCTGTGTGATGAGATAATTGATAGTGGCAGCTGTACTAATGTGGTCTCTACCCTATTGATTTAGAAATTGAATCACCCCACATACAATCATCATCAACCTTACAAGTTACATTGGTTAAGCAATACCAGTGATGTCAAGGTAACAAAGCAAGCCCTGATCAATTTCAAAATTGGTCAGTTTAAGGATTCTGTGCTGTGTGATGTCTATCCAATGGATTCTTGTCATATATTGCTTGGTAAACCCTGGCAATATGATCGATTTGTGAAGTATGATGGAAGAACCAATGTCTACATCATCAGGAAACAGGAAACTGACAAGCCAATTGCTTTGAAACCTCTAAAAGTGGCGCAAGACAAGAAGCAATTGAATGTGGAGAGTAAAAAGGGAGTGTTTTTTACTAATCCTAAGGAGTTGGAGAAGGAATTGACTGACTGCCAGCAAGTGTTCCTGCTAATGGCCAAAGATATGAGAGTTGAAACTTCTACAATCCCTAAAATTCTTCAACCACTATTGAAGGAATTTGAAGATGTATTTCCAAATGACTTACCACCAAGTTTGCCTCCCAATAGGGGTATTGAACACTAGATTGACTTAATCCTAGGTGCTCAGTTTTCCAATAAACCAGTATATAGATGCAATCCTGAGGAGACTAAGGAAATACAGAAGCAGATTGGGGAATTAATGCAAAGAGGATACGTCAGGGAGAGCATGAGTCTTTGTGTTGTACCAACACTGATTGCTCCTAAGAAAGACAGATCTTGGCGCATGTGCATTGATTCTAGAGCTGTAAACAACCACTAGTAGAAAATTGGCTATTAGTGACGCCTTATTAGTATCATTTGTAACAAAAATGATATTAATAGATGTTCATTAGTATCATTTCAAACAAAAAACGATACTGATGGGTTCCTATTAGTATCGTTTGTAAAAGAAACGACACTAATATAATCCTATTAGTATCGTTTGTAAAAGAAACGACAGTAATATAAGCCTATTAGTATCGTTTCTACAAGAAACAACACTAATGAAAAAGTTATTAGTATCGTTTTTATTAAAAAAAACGATACAAATCAGAATCCCTACCAAACATTTAACTCGTCCCTCTATTTCTTTCAATTGTCAATATGTTAATACACTCGTACAGTTATACGCTCACACTTCCTCCCACTCTCCCTCTATCACTCGCGCAGCTTCCCACCACCATCACTCCCACCAATATCACTTCTCACCACCACTATCACTCTCAACACTGTCACTCACCATCAAGAGCATTTGAATTCGGGTCAAATAGAGGCTCAAATATCCATTTCATCAACACTAATTAAGTGCAGCGCAATTCAATTAAGGCAAAAAGCATGCGACGAATTAGTTTTGAAAACTAGGGTTCTTGGGTTTCTACGGTTGTCGTTTCTAAGCTGGTCACTAATTAGGTTTTTGGATGATTAAAGTTTCAAACTAGGTTTTTTGGTGGCTAGGATTTTCGAATTGTGTTAAGCGGTGATGGTTTTGAACAAAACGAAGATTCTGAAGTAGTGAAGGTAAACTTTCAGATTTGGTTTTTCCTGTTGTTTAATTTTTTTTTTATTGTTTCATCTACTTTGTTTATGGTTATTTTTCCCCAATTTATTAGATTTAGGGTTTTTCATGTTGTTTTTTTTCGAATCTTATTGGTTCTGGTATTCCTGTTGTTTTTTTGGTTGATGCTCAACATGTTAGATTCACCTAGAATGAGTAAATGTTGGGGCATGCGATTCTTTCACCATGTAAATTTAGTATCCTCCGTGCTAGGCCATTTCTACTTGTAATTTGACTAAAGGATGTATCTTTATTAATTTTTATCTTAGCTTCTCCTTCCATCTTACTTAGTCCAAACATATTGTATACAAGGTGGTGTTGCTTCATATTGGAGAGCAAAAATCTAAGTTTAGCCATAAAACTATGAAGCATAAATGCTATGTGGATTTATCATAGATTATAACTTCATACCATATCACCAATTTAATTATTGGAGTATTTTTTACTGTATTATTATTGCTTTGGCTAAATATAAAAAAGTTTTTATGCAACTGGCACTTCACATGTAGATCAATGGGTAGAATACAGAAAGTATAGCTGACATTTGAGTCACCTTTTGGTTCCGCATTGTGCCATTGTTTATGGGTTATCGTATTTACATCCGTTCTATATACACACAAGCCTGATGTGTAATGCTTATGCTTTCATTGATGTGATCGAGTATTCTTTTTAATTGTAACCCTGCGCATTTGCTTATGTTCTGTTTTTAATAGCAATCATAGTAAGTATGTTATAAGAAAAGTTCTGTAGGACTGCATTACTACATGGATCAGAAACTCAGAATGTGGGGCAGTTAACAAGGAGAATATTAAGTTGGGTGTAGCAGCGTATGTTGTAGTGGATGTGTTGATGCTAGGAAGAAAGCTGGAGTTGCAGATGTTGAGGATAAATACGAGAAAACCGGTTAATTTGGTTTGAGCATGTGGAAAGATCAATAGAGTTAATGATGAGAAGGATGGAGGGTTGGGAATTTGGGATAAAAAGAATCTTTGTAGAGGTAGGGGGAGACCAAAGATGACTTGAATGGAAGGAGTTCAAAAGGACATGGCGTGGTTGGGTTTATTATCTTATTTGGCTTTGGGTAAGAATGAATGGAGAAGAATGAAATTTGTGGATGACTATACGGGATAAGAATGGGATAGTGCAGCTGACCCCATCCGTTTGGGATTAAGGCTTTAATTATGATGATGAACCATAGTTGATCATAAGTCTTGACAATTTTGATGAAATATCTTTGTACGATTATCAAGCAATCTCTTGGTTTTGATGGGCCATCTTTGTTCAAGTACGGTCATTTTGCTTACCTGCAGATGATTTTGTTTGTGTGAAGTTAGTGCTTTAATTTTTGCTGACTTGCTGTTGTTAATCTTGCTTAGTGTTTTTGTATATGGTTAAGAGTACAGGACCCACTCACCATTAGATAAATATATCTGACAGAGCCAAGGAGTCCTTCAACAAAGATGGAGCCTTTTTAATTGTTGCAGGATTATTTTTGGATGATCCTCCTGGATCTCAAGGTGCTTGAATGGATATGATTGAAAAAGTGAAGTTACTTCAGCAGAGGTAGAATCAATGATATACATATTTTGATTTTATTGTATTGCTCTCGTATAAGATTCTTTTTCAATCAAGTTTTGCATTGTTTAGAAATTGAGAAGTTCTTGGTTGTAATTTTCTTTTTCTTTATAAGTCAATTTTGAAAAGTATGTTGTTGAACATGTTCTCTATCTTCCTCTCCTTTTCATTTCAGGTATCCTTGGCTTCAAATATTAGGTTTCCAATTTACTTTGTTTCATGCTATCAAATTCTTCGTGGCGAACCACCACCACCGCATGTCCTCTGTGAATTTTGTCGCTGTCCTCTGCTTGTCAGGGAGGAAATGTTATGAATCTTGTGTTTTAGGCACAGAAAATTATAATGTCACTTTTTGATGGAGTGAATGATTTCAAAAATGACCTTTTAGATTCGTAATCTGTTAGTGTTGTTGATTTTTGCTGTTTTCTGATGATTTTGGTTGTGGAAACTATAACCTTTTTGATTGCATGAGCAGACGAGCCGAAATGCGAAGAATACGAATGTGTACCGAGGTTCGATGAGTGATGATTCACACATTTTCCTATCTCATTCGTTTTCGAAACGGTCTTTGTTGAGGGAGAATGCTGCGAAAGCTTTTGTTAGAGGTTAGTTTTGTCGAGAAAGGCGAAAACATATCGCCTTCTGTGTGTTTGTTTAAATGTTTGAAAGAGTAGTTCTCTGAGGGTTTTTTGATGGTTTGATGTGAAATTTGAACAGTGTGGAAGGTGATGGAGATGTGTTATAAGATATCGGTGGAGGAAAAGCGAGTTACGCAGCGAGAAATCTACTACAAGCTGTTGTGTAGCCCACCTGATTATTTTAGCTCCCAAACTCAGGTTAATAGGACTGTTCAAGGTCAATCTTTAATCCTATTAGGCTATTTTATCTGTTTTTTCTGAGTAATATGAATTTCAACGTCCTAACCAAATTATTTCGTTGCAAATAGAAAGTAATTTTGTGATACTCATGTAAGTAGTTGCTGTAACATAATGTTATAGATCTTTTCAAATCTCAATGCAGCAATGTAACCTGCATTGCACTATATTTATACAAACTCGGATAGATCAACTAAAATTTTATTGCATATGAGTATATAATAATGGACTAAATCACTTTTACAGAAATCAGTTTCTGTTAATCTGAGATACTTGTATATGTTTTAATATTGTGGTTGTGCCTAACTGAAATGCTTTCTGTTATGAATAGTTATCAAATTCTGCATGCAATAAAGAGTGAAATTTTATTTCAAATCTGAAAATTGGGCTACTGGTCGTGTTGTAAATTTTTATTTTGTTAATCTTGGGCTACTAGTCGAAATTTTTATTTGTTTGTTTTTTTTAGTTTGATTTTGTTTTGGAGTAGTTGATTTGGTTGAATTTGATTGATTTTTGTTGTTTTATGGTTCAGTAGTACAAAAAAACACATTTGCTGCGCATCATTTGCTGCGGTTATGTATGATGCGCAGCAAATGAGTTAGATTTTTTTTTTAATAATGAATCAAAATTATTTATGTTATTTGCTGCGGTTGTAATTTTATTAGACCCGCAGCAAATGAAAAAAATCAAACCCTACTTAAAACAACCCAAGCCCAACACCCTCCCCATATATAAGTCTCCCTCATTTTAAACCCTAACCTAAAATCACTTCTACACAGCTCTTTCTCACTCTATTTCACTCTCACTCTACTCGCGCGACTCTCTCTTTCTACTCTACTCAACTTTCAGATCTGTCTTTCTCTCTCAATCTCGTTCTAAAATCATCTCACACTCTCACACTATCACTCTCGTCCCTCCCATTTCACACTAAAANTTCCCATTTCACACTAAAACAAATAAGGTACTGGTTTTTTTTTTGTTGGTTATTTCATTTTTTTACTGTTATTTTTACTTTGAATTCACATTTTTTTCATGGATGGTGTTTTTGTTTTATTTTGGTTGATGCGATTTTTGGGATTTCTGGGCGTGTTTAAGATGAATATTGGGCGATTTTTGGGTCAATTTTTGGCGAGTTTGACACGAGTTTTATGTAGATCGAGTTTTTGGCCTTTCTAAACATGTCATCGTCCTTGTTTCCAAAATATTTCGAAAGAAGGCCACAATAGTCATTTTTGCTCTCTCGGGACTTTCTAATGACCTTTTTGAACCTCGATTTGCCGCTCAAGGTTCATATTTCATTATCTTGACCATTCATGCAATGTGTCAAATTTTTGGCAACTTTTTTCTGGGAACTCGACCCCCCCCCCCCCAAATTATGAATTATAGCTTTTTTTCTGGCTTTCGGAGGGTTGTTCCGGGTGCCGTCTTGTTTTCAATCTGTTTTTAACCATGTGTTATGGGTCACCACATGACTCCCTACAAGCAGTTTCGGCCCCTACAAGCTTATTATTAGCCCATTTTCTGAGATATTTGGGAGGAAAGTCATAGTGGTCGTTCCCGTTGTCATAGGACCTTATTGTGGCATTTTTTACTGTCAAAATTTGTCCAAGCCCATAATTTCACCTTATTAGAGTTGCGTCAAATTTTAAGTTTTTTTTTTCAGGGACCCAGAGACTCCCAAAACCATGAATTATAGCCTTTGTTTTAAACTTTCGGAGCGTTATTCCAAACCTCGTCTTGTTTTCGCCTTGTTTTTTTTAACCATGTGTTATGGGTCACCGCAGGATTCCCCATGATCGATTTTGGCCTCTAAAATTTTGTTATCATCCCTCTTTCTGAGGTATTTCAGAAGAAGCGAACAATAACTTTTTCACTCTCCTGGGACCTGTTATGGCCTTTATGACCATGATTAGCTACTCGGGGTTCCTAATTTGACCATACGGGCACCTAGTAAATTTTCTGGCAATTTTTTTTCCAGGACCTTAAAACCTCTGAAATCCGTGAATTATAGTCTTTGTTTTTTCATGTAATTGCATTATTGATTTTTTTCCATTCTTGTTATTTCTCTTATTTTCTTCGTTATTTTCGATTTTTGACACGAGTTCCATGTAGATCGAGGTAATTTCTCTTATTTTCTTCGTTATTTTCAATTTTTTACACGAGTTCCATGTAGATAGATTTTTTTGGGTTTCAAGGCTTCGATTTTGAGGGCTTGGATTTTTTTTCAAGTTAGTTTTGTTGTTTAATTTATCCTTTGATTCTAATTTTTGTTTTTGTTGTTTTTATTTGATTCTATTATGTTTTTGTTGTTTCGATTTGATTGTGGAATGTGGTTTTGATTTGGTTTTAACTCTATTTCGATTTGATTGTGATTGTGGTTTTAAATCTGGTGTTTAGTTGTCTGCTGTTGGTGTTTGTGCTTTGCTGCCGTGTTTCTGGTTTGATTCTTAGGTGGAGCATGGTTTGTGTTTGTTTCTGTGTTTGGTGTATTGAATTAGCATATATTACTTTGCTTAATTTGACCTACATAAGTAAGTAATGAAAGATATCTAGCATTGTACAAATAACAAATAAAACAATCGATTTACTGTGAAGATGAATAATTTACTATTGAATTGACTAACAATGCTTTTGATGTTGCTTCTTCTATTCCTTCTCAAAACAACAAGATGAAGATGGATAATAGTAGTAGTAACAATATTAATAATCCTGATTTATGATGAATAGATCAGTGAATCAAAAAACAAAAAAAGATTTAATTTTTTTTCTATTTTGTAGTACAATAAACTAAGGAATTGATTAACAATGCTTTCGATGTATGCAATGTTGTTTACTAAGATTCTTTGCATATTCAAAGTGATGCTGTAATTTGGTACTTTGTATTGTTTAGTAGAGAATTATATGTTGTTAAAATAATAGTTTTGTACTTTGGATTAGAAAGAAAATTAGAGTTATTTAGTACAACTTTGTTAAGAACTCATGATACTATGTAAACTATTAATCTATTATAGTATACAGTAGTAAACAGCTTTAGTTAATATTTAGTCAAAGTACATCCTTTTACAAGTTGAGATAGAGCTTATGATTGATGTTTATTGATTTGCATAAGTAGTAAAGGTTTAAAGAGGTGAATTTACGCGTGAGGGCAAATATCAAACACGTTCTGTCTGAAGATGATTTCTTTACTATAGAATGCAGGTTGAGGTTAGTAAATTCACTGAAGGAGTCAATGACAAGGCAATGCGTCCTAATGGCTTGCCTGAATGCTTGATACGATACAATATGATTTTTAGTATACTCTTGTTTCTCTTGGTTGTCTCTGATGTTGTGTATGCCTTATTTTATTCAACAATGTTTTGCTTTGAAATTTGTTATCCCAGCTTGTCAGAAGGAAGCAGCTTTGGGTTCCATAATAGAGGTTGTTCAGACTGAGAAGCAGCCACGACCTCTCAGTCAATCTGTGTCAGTGAGAGAGTGACTGAGTGAGTTGAGTAAGTGTGAGAGAGTGAGTGACAGAGAATAATAGTCTCTGTGAGACAGAGAGAGAGAGAACAATTGCATCTCTTATGGTGATGCAATTGTTGAATGATGATCGAGTCCCTTATAGTCCGACAATTGCTTGAAGAAAATGAGTCTTTTCATAAGACACTAATTATTTCCAAATGATGAAGGGAATCAAGTGATGACCATGGTCAATATCATTGAGGTTTGAGTTGCTCAGGCTTAAAAACCTGTTGAAGTAGCCTAACTCGAATGGTGGGTGATCGTAACCACTTCCCTGATGGAGATTATGTATATAACCACTTCACTAATTATGTATATAAACATAAATATATATAAATGTATACATATGGTTGAATGAATGAATTATGGTATGATTTTTTTTTCTGTTGCTCTCTTTGCTCTTCTCTTTATCTCTCGTTGCACTTCTCGTTATTATGGTATGAATTATGGTATGTATATAACCACTTCTCGTTATTATGGTATGAATTATGGTATAGAAGTGTAATTTAATTGAAAATAATTGATTCTATGTATGTATAACATTTCAACTTCTAATTTTGCTATAAAATGCAAAAAAAAAAAAAAAATTATTTTTTTGGGTGCTTATTTGTTGCGGTTATTCACAAAACCGCAGCAAATAAGTGTTTTTTTTGGTGGGAAACTGCACTATTTGCTGCGGTTTTACAAAGAACCGCAGCAAATAATCCTGTTCCCCTCCAATTTCTGGTGTGTAATTTGCTGCGGTACCTGAATAACCGCAGCAAATAAAATTTCAACATTTGCTGCTGCTATAAGTGCTGCGGTTCAAAACCGCAGCAAATACCNTATTTCATCATTTGCTGTTGCTATAAGTGCTGCGGTTCAAAACCGCAGCAAATACCCGGGAAAAAACCGCAGCAAAATGCATTTTTTGTACTAGTTAGTTCAACATTGAGAAGTTGCAGGAAGCGGAGAAGAAGCAGATCAAGCAGGAGTATGAGCGTAAACAGAAGCAAGTGGAAATTCGTAGGAAAATGTAATGTATATTCTTTGCTTTTAGTGAATTGTTGACTTTTTTGTTGTTTAATTTCGTCTTTTTATTGATAAAAATTTTCTAAAGAAGAAATAAAAATGTTATCTTGCTGTCAGATCACACCTTTTTTACCATTAAACACAAATTATAGATTTAATGCAAGTACAAAATTCTGTTGCAGAGCTGAAAATTCCCCAAATGCAAGCTCACAGCCAAAAGAAAGTAAAAAAAAGAGTTCTTGTTGTTGGGTCTTGTTGGGCTGGCCTTGGTGCTGCCCATCATCTCATCAAACAGGTTTTTCTTTTAGCTTTTTTGTTGTTGTTGCCGCGACTGCAGCTGTTGTTGTTGTTATTGTAACTGCTGCCACAGCTGCAGCTATTATTGCTGTTGTTGTTGCTACTGTTGCCGCGGCTGCAGCTGTTGTTGTTGTTTAATGTTTTGTGGTTTGGGTCTGATGGATTGTTTTAAATTGTGGGTAATTGATGATTCAGGGATATGATGTAACTGTTCTAGAAGGGGCTCTAGGTTCTAGGTTATCTACCTACAGTCCTGATGAAGTTGGCATTCAAGGTATGGCATATCTGATATCTGCTATTGCTATTACAAGCTTAATAATTACTGTACTTAATTTTTATGCTAAGAAATTTGCCTGACAAATGGTGCTAATGATCATGAATGGTATCAAATTTTGTAAGTTCGCAATTGATCATTGCATTGAATCATGAGCAAATCAGTGCAGCTGCCACAATCTTTATGCGGCTCAGTTATTATGTCGTCTCCCATCAGGTTTGATGCCTTAATATAAGAACAAATCTTTTGACATTTGGAATCATGTTTGTTTGAAAGATATTGTCTTTTCCCACTTCATGTTAAGAAGGATCAGCCTCCCCACATCACCAAATCAGTTGACATTTTTTAGGGGAAAAAAGTGGGGAAGAAGAGAGAGGAAGGTGTAAGTTAGGGTGTTGTTTGTTCAAAGTGTGAATTGAATGAATGCAAATTTTGAATAGTGAGTGACAATTGAGGATGATATCTTACATACTTTACTTACATCGTTTTGTTTTCAATATAATCTTTTGAAGGACTATATTGGAAGATCTGCCCCGTATACCAAAAGAGAGTTGGATGAAGTTCGCGAGCAATGGGCGAGGTTCTTCGGACTAAATTTCTTATTATCCGATCCTAATTAAATAAAAACTGTATTTGATTACAATATTGTACATACTTTTAATTTAGTTATTTCGTAAACATTTATCCAACTTGTCGTTGTAAAATATATATATATAAGAATTGAAAGTGTATTGTATATACCTGAATTGTTTACAATTTTTAATTTGTTAATGAAATATTTATATTACTATTGTAAACTATAGAGAATCGAACAGGGGCAATGGAGAGAGGATGGCGGGAGGATGCACATATAAATATAGATATATTATTTATTGTGAATATAGAGCCCACCAAATTACCATTTGAAATTTGTTTTATAAACAGCACTATTAGTATCGTTTGTTAAAAAAAGGATACTAATAGACTACCTATTTGCATCGTTTTTTTTCTAAAAACGATACAAATAGGCCACCTATTTGCATCGTTTGTTTGTAAAAACGATACAAATATACTACATATTTGTATCGTTTCCACCAAAAAAACGATGCAAATAGAAGCTATTACCATCGTTTCTAACAACCGATACAAATAGAATTTGCTATTTGTTACGCCTCCAATTGTATCGTGTGTAAAACGATACAAATAGGTGCAAAAAAACGATACTAATAAGATATTTTTTTACTAGTGAACATCACAATCAAGTACAGGTTCCCAATTCCTAGGTTGGACGATCTTTTGGACGAATTATATGGCTCACAGGTGTTCTCCAAGATTGATTTAAGAAGTGGGTATCATCAGATTCGTATGAGGGAAGGGGATGAATGGAAACAACTTTCAAAAATAAATTAGGTCTATATGAGTGGTTATTCATGCCTTTTGGACTCACCAACGCTCCTAGCACATTTATGAGACTTATGAACGAAGTTTTGAAACCATATTTGGGTAAGTTTGTTGTTGTGTACTTAGATGATATATTGGTTTATAGCAGAAACAATGGAGATCATCTGCAGCATCTAAGACAAGTTTTTGAGACATTGAGACAACAAAAACTGTACGGGAAATTGGATAATTGTTATTTTATGGTGCAAAGTGTGACGTTTTTGGGTTATGTGGTGTCAAAAGATGGGTTTCAGTTGATTAATCCAAAGTTGACGCAATTAAGTATTGGCAAACACCTACAAATGTGACTGAAGTACGTTCTTTCCATGGTTTGGTTTCCTTCTACAGAAGGTTGGTCAAAAACTTCTCATCAATTGTTGCTCCTATGACTGAATCCATCAAAAAAGATAAGAAGTTTGAGTGGACCAAGAAGGCGCAGGGGGCCTTCGAAAAAATCAAGGATATTTTATGCCACACACCTATTCTTGCATTGCCAGATTTCACAAAGCCTTTTGAAGTTGAAACATATGCAAGCAATGTAGGGATTGGAGTAGTTCTGGTGTAGGGGAAAAGACCAATTGCTTATTTTAGCGAAAAATAGAACGGGGCCAGATTAAATTATTCTACCTATGATAAATAGTTTTATGCCATTGTTAGAGCTCTAGATCATTGGAGTCATTATGTGAGGCCTAATGACTTCATCCTGCATTGTGATCATGAAGCATTGAAGCATATTAATGGTCAGCAGAAACTGAATCCTATACATGCCAAGTGGGTTGAGTTCTTTCAATCTTTTTATTTTTCATCTAAATACAAGGATGGCAAGTCTAATGTGGTAGCAGATGCACTTTCTAGAAGGTATGTGCTAATTAGTGTTCTGAATTGCAAGCTGTTCGGTTTTGACCATATCAAAACATATTATGAAGGTGACATTGATTTTGGTCCTGTGATGCAACAATTGGGAAGTGGAGTAGTTGGATCATATGTTTTACATGATGGATTCCTGTTTAAAGGGAATCAATTGTGCGTGCCTAATTGTTCAATCAGGGAATTATTGGTCAGAGAAGCACATGAAGGGGTTATTGCAGGGCATTTTGGAATTGCTAAATAATTAAGTACGCTGCAAGAACAAATTTATTGGCCCAAGATGATTAGAGATGTTGAAGTTGTGATTTCTCAATGTGCTATATGTCAAAAGGCTAAAGCAACTTTTCATCAAGGGTTACACATACCATTGCCAGTTCCAGATGGTCTCTGGGAAGATGTGTCAATGGATTTCATTGTTGGTCTACCTAGAACAGTTCGCCATAGGGACTCTATTATGGTGGTGGTAGACAGGTTTTCAAAGATGGCACATTTCACTCCTTGCAATAAAACTGATGATGTTGTTAATGTTGTAGAGCTGTATTTTAGGGATATAATTCGATTGCATGGTATTCCTAAAACAATTGTCAGTGACAGGGATTCGAAATTCATGAGCTACTTTTGGAAATCTTTGTGGAAACTGGTTGGTACCAAGTTACTTTTTAGTACTTCTTATCACCCACAAACTGATGGGCAGACTGAAGTGACGTACAGAACATTGGGGGTATTGTTGCGTGGATTAGTAATCAAGACTCGGAAGGATTGGGATTTCAAACTGGCGCATGATGAGTTTGCCTATAACAGATCACCTACTTATGCAACTAAACATTCACCCTTTGAAGTGGTTTATGGAGTCAAACCATAAATTGCCAATTGATTTCATCTGTGTTGCTAAAGGTGAGTTGGTTCATAAAACTACTTTGGATAAAATTGAATATATGCAGAAATTACATGCACAAGATTAGAGCAAGGATTGAAAAGGTGAATGATCAATATAAGAAGCGGGCCAATAAGCACAGGAACCCATGCAAATTTCAAGAAGGAGATCTGGTTTGGTTACATCTCAGGAAGGAAAGCTTTCCTAATCAAAGGAAAAATAAATTGATGCCTAGATGTGATGGACCATTTAAGATTTTGGAAAAAGTTGGTGATAATGTTTATCAACTTAAGCTGCCAGGTGAATATGGAGTCCGTGCTACTTTTAAGATTGGTGATTTGTCTCCATATGTGCCTGATGAACAACTTCGAAGTTTGACGAAAACTCCTTTGAAGAAGGGGAGGATGATGTATCTCTGGATGACAATAGTGACACTAATAATTTGATTGATGTCAGTGATATGAATAACTTCGAAGGTGATGGTATCAAGGATGCAACCATAGGTGAATTAGTGTCGTATGGGAATATCAACCACATGGATGCATCCAGGGTAGGGATTTGTGTTTGCATGATCACTCATCACTAAGTGGCATGCAAATCAAGGCAAGAATTGGTGGATTATGGGGAACAAGATGGTTTTGCTTATGAGTTTTTTTTCCATAGGGTTTTTCTCATTTTTGGCATTGAGTCTTTTATTTCTTGTAGAGTCTTGGTCATCATAATTTTGGTAAAATACATGGAGGACATATTCTTGAAGGTTTCTTGATTAATAGATTGGATGTTGAAGCATTTCTTGAAGTTTCTTGAAGAATCTTGAAATTGCGCAAAATTGACGAAGGGTTCTTGGGCGTGTTTTTTACGATTTTTTAAGATCTTGGGCATCAAGTATTTTTGTGATTTTTAGGCTAAATTCTGATGATTATGTTGCTAGTTAATTATTTAGTTAAGTTGTTAGGATATTTTCTTGATTTATTATTTAGTTAGAGTTTGTTAGGCAAGATAAGATCAAGTGCAAGTTGCAAGATGATGTGGCAATCTTATCTTGAGTTTGTTGTGTGTTTGTTTGTGAGGGACGAATTTCCTAGTTTTAGGCGTGTATTTTTGTTGATTTTAGTTAGGATTTTTTTGTTGATTATAACTATAAATAATCACAACATTAGGATGTAATTAAAACAGTTTGAGTTGAATAAAAAGTTTGTTTGTTTACTTGAAAACAAAAACCCGAAAATTAAGAGTTGGTGATTAAGTAGCTTGAGAATAATTAGTAGCTTTGAGGGTGCTTAGTCTTTAATCAATGGACTAATTGATCAACCTAAACTTGAGAATGTTGGTGGCCCGGCCTTTATAGGTTCAAAAATTTATTCTTATCCTTGTGAGTTTTCAATCCATACAAAAATTCACATCACTTAATTCCTCCTAATTAATATTTCTTTATAGCTCACTGCCACTTATTCAAAATAACATAAGCAGTAATCTGAATTGTTCAATATTCTAAACATCAACAATGCTAAACAGTATTAACTAACGTATGTCTAAACAAAAATCCATAAACATTAACATTGTCCTTTATGTCCCTCGACATCATATATATCTTGGGTATAAACTTAGGATCATCTTTTATACCATCTTCCATATCCTCTTCCATGTCCTCATACATATCCTCCTCAGGAACAAGCTCTTCTTCATCCTTGGAATCGATTACCATGTCTACATACAATGGAATCACTGGATCCGGATTCTCGATCTCATAATACGAGCTATCCCTTGACTCATCACCCCTTGAACCAGAGGTAGTATCTTTCTCCACCATGTCTTCATCTTCTTGGCTACTTGGGCTTGGTGTGGGTGGGGTCTCCTCACTTGCATTCAATTCCTGATACTCCTTCTCCTTCCTTGCAATGTAACCCTCCGGATACCTCCAATCACAGCCCCACTGACCAATTGCATTATTATATTTAGTGTAATTTGGAAGTCCTCCAGCAAAGTGAAAATCTCTAAACTTCGCCTTGTTTTCCAGGTAGTGCGAACGATCAGGCAAACAATTAACACTTATGGCCGACACGTGGTCAGGTTGGTCCCATTACGGCAGCTTCAACACCGTACTCATATACCAACAATAAAACCATATCTTTCAGAACTACAGAGATGGACTCTCATAGTCCTTCTTTTCCAATGTCCCCATATGTGTGTCTTTACTAGGCATGCTATACGACATCCTGCACAACACTTAAGACTAATGAACCATCCTTCCCACAACAAAACAAGCTAACAGTTCTACAACAGAAGGTCTGAAGGCTAACATACAATTTCTTCTCACATAATTACGAACTTAAGCAACACCTCTGAAGCATGAACTTAAATGCATGAAGGAACAGAAATCAAGTTTATCTTACATGCCCAAACTTTCTACCCAATCTCACCACATGATATTAAAGCAATAACACATAATACATACGTGAATTTCTTGCATACCTGCACACATAATTTATTTTTCAAAACTTTTATTTTTCAAAACTTTCTATTTTCGGAAATTACTATTTTTAGAAAATTTACATTTCCAAAACCTTTCCAAAATAAGAAATTTCTCTTTCCCAAACTAAAACTTAGGGTACCCCCGAAATAAAATTTATTTTGTTTCAAAAACTAAGCTCTAGTAACCACTTTGTAACACCCTGAAATTTCCTAACTTTCCAATCTAGATATTTTCGAAAAATATATTATAAGTATCAAATAGATATTATTATTAAAACTTCTAATTAACGAGGAAAAACCAAAGTATTACCGCCACCTTGATAACCGCTAACACTTTTATCAAAGTAATACAGCGGAAGTCTTAAAACCAAAATTAGTTTAAAACTTAAACTTCAAACAATCTCAAAACTAAATTCTAACCAACATCCAAAATAAAAATCAACTTAAAACTTTATTTCACTTCGGAACCATTTTAATGGCCCTTAAAAACCAAAACTAAAAATAAAACTTTGAAAGTAAACAACATCCAAACAAATGTTAGATAACCCCATAAGCAAATAAATTAAAGACTACGAAAACTACACAGCAACCACTCTCACTCCAGCCCAGCATGAATGACTTATGCCCACTTGTACCTGCAACTTTTCTTATTCTAGACAACTACTCGCCAACAAGTGGGTCATTGTAGGGCCAAGTTCCAAGATGATGTGAATTTTCGTGTAAACAAAAACTCACAAGGGAATAGACTAAAATTTCGAACCTATAAAGACCAAGTCGCCAAGATTCTCAATTTTAGGTTGATCAATTAGTCCTTTAATTAAAGCCTAAGCACCCTCAAAGCTACTAATTAAATCTGTGCAAGAGTATAAAGAACTTAATCACCAACTCTTAGAATTTCGGATTTTTGTTTTCAAGTAAACAAAAAAACTTTTTTTTTCAACTTCAACTTAATTAAATTACAAACTAATGTTGGGACGATTTATAGGTATAATCATCAACAAAATCCTAACTAAAAACAATAAAGTACACGCACAAAAAATCTAAAAATCGTCCCTAATGACTCACAAGATAAGATTCCACATCATCACTGCATCTTGATCTTATCTTGCTAACAAACTCTAACTAACAAGATTTTATTCTAACAACTTGCCTAAAAAATTTAAAAAAAAAATTTATGAAAATAAAAATCACAAAACAAAATACTAAGCATGTCCTAAAACAAATCCTAAATATACTTGGACTCCATATAAAAGAAGTCTAACTAAAAACTGCTTTCAAGTTTGACAGGCGAGCAGAAAAATGAATAAAACTTTATCTTACGTATTTTTCTGAATTTTGAAAATATTTTTTCCTGAAAGTAGATTCAATAAGCTTTTTAACGCATATCCACACGCCTTCTAAATCAAAGCTAATTGTCAACGAAAAATCTTCAAATTCAGACATACTGCACTGCTCTGAAACTGAAATTATATCTATAGAAGCTCCAAGAAACGTCCTAGATTGAATCTTTTAATTAAGAAACTTTCAAGAATGTGATCTTCCATTATTTTATACCAAGTATAAATTTATTTCTATTCACACTTATATCACAAGACAAAGTCATGCACACAAAACATATAGTCAGCAAAGCAGAGTACATAACTACTAAAGACTGTGCAATAAGAACAATATAAATTAAAACATACATACACCTTACCTTTGACAACTCTTCACCTGTGCATAGACTCAACAAATTAATTATTATATTTAACTTTGGATTCCGCATCAAATGGGTTTCCTATCCTTTAAAAATTTTCCTTTAAAAATCTCCCTATTGGGCACCAACTTGGGAGCAACTCCAAGAAGGTATTACCTATGTTAGATAGAGTGACGAAATTCCAGCGCATTAAAAATATAAAAGAGTACAACGTCTAGTACTCCAATTAGAAGTCATAGATCATTGTTCCATACGACTCTCCCCGTTGTTCATACTCAAGGTATATACGTTCCAAGAGTTTTGGTGCGAATCCTCTTACACTTTACGTGATTAACCGGCTTAACATTGTAATGACTCACATACAACATCACAAAAAAAAACATGCATACAATCACGCAAGCCATATTAATTATCTTTGTTTTAAAGTGATTCTAAAAATAATCTTATGTGTCCTTTAATTAAACTAAACTTCATTTACCACACATTAACTGTGAGTGGCTAATTATTTACTTTCTCCTTGAACACACATTAAACTGTGAGTGGCAACATTTGTAAAATAATTGCTCATTAACTTCTATTAACAGTGTGAATAAAAATTCACAAACTACTTTTCTTGTTTATTAAGTAACTAACCAACTTAAATAACTTCCATTCTTCATAAATACGCTATTGGCCAAATTAAACTGATCGTAACACTCTAATTAAATCTCGTAGGGACTTATATTGCTAAAAACATGGAATGTCAAAATAATATAAAATCATGCTTCTAATAAAACTTGTCATGCATGTCAATTCTCATTGCAAAAGCACAACAAAATAACATAGTATAAAGGATCAACCAAACATGAATTTTAATTCTCATGTTTGTCTTTAGCACTTACGTACCTTGTAAAGTAGTTGTGATCCGGCACAACTCCTAAAAGTCGACTAGCTATTTCAATGTTTCCTAAATAAAGAAAACCGAAACTAAATTAAAACCTTGTTGAATAAGTTCTACAACAACTCTAAACCAACTTTCTATATTGAAAACTTGTCCAAAACAATCCCTATATTGTATCTATTCAATTCCATTTAATTTTTCTATTGCGAAATACTTGATTTTTGGTAATCTTCCGAAAATGGCAGCTTTGTAAACCTTCTTAAAATCACTATAAAACCTTTCTAAATATCATATTTTGATCATAAAACACTATAATCATGTCCTAACATCAATATACAATATTTAGATGCATTAAAAATAATTATATCTCACTATATTACATGTTATTATTTATATTGTTTATAAACAATTGTTAATAAAAATTTACAGCTTTGTTTATTCATCTAAAACTCATAAAAACATCATAAATTCATCATAAAACTCTTTTACAATCTACTAACATTATTATGAAACCAATCTATGCTTTAGAATAATTTTTCATAAGCCAAAACATGTTCATAATATTTATTCTATTGATTTTCATAATTAAAAAATTTGGACAGCAATATAATTCAAGTTTAAAGTCTTTGAAAATCAATCTAAACTTCATAAAATCATCATAAATTCACCCCACAACAAGTCATGATCATAACATTGAAGTTTAAATCATTAAAACTCATAAAAGTCAAGAATTTCATAACTGTATAAGCCCTATCTAAAACTTTATGAACAACAAAAAAATTCATGCTTTAAAATAAATCATAACTTCATAAAACATGATTGAAACTTATAAAAACATGATTAATCATAAACATAAACATGAATTTGCAAGATTGAATCAAAAAGAAAAGAGGAAGTATTTTTTTTTTGTATAAGATTCGAAAATACGACAAGAAGGGAGGAGCAAGGGTGGCCCGCGGTGGTAGGGGTCGGCGGCGGCTAGCGGGTCCGGTGGAGCTCTGGCAAGGCACACAAAAAAAAGATTTTCTTTTCTCTTTTTCCTTCGGAAAACCGAACACCCAAAAATTTTTTTTTGTTCGAAACTTTCTCTCTCTTTTTTTTTCTCTCTTGCTCTCTCTAGATTTGTGGAATCCTAAATAGCCAATTTGCAAAATAAAACTTGAAAATTGGGTTTTAAGGGGTATTTATAGGCCCCAAAGTAGGATTTGGTGAAATCTTACAATTGTCCTAAATATTTGAAATTACTTTCATGCCCGTGTCTTAAAAAAATTCAGGAAACTCTAAATATTCTATTTTTAGAGACTTTTCAAAATAGTTAATGAAACAGAAAATATTATTTATAAACACAAAATAATTATTTTGATTATAATTTATTTAAATTATTTTGTTTAATATTCTTATTGAAAATAATTTCTCAATAAAATTATTAAAACATACATACAAAATATGAAAATAATTGTTTAAAACACGGGAAAATATGGGGTATTACACATAATATGACCAAAGTGTATCTTCAACGCTATGTAACATGAGACATAACTGAATACAAATCAAACTGTAAATGTGCAACATATCTTTATAATATATAGACAAAAGTTGGCAATAATATCTCAAATAGTCATTATAGTGATCATCACTTTGTAATTTAGTAATTTTGCCAACTTATCCCAATTCCTCTCCTCCAAGTTGGTAAAATTTTCAAATATAGGGGCATCATATTCTTCACCCACTTAGTGTATAATTTCATGTGCAAAAATAATTCATCCAATTGAAGATTTTTTTAAAAATTTCATCGCTTTGAAGAGATATATTCAACAAACTATTTGTCTCTTCTAGAGAACAATCAGTGAAAACCATCGCTTCTCTAACTTATGATGTATATCACACATGTGTTTACAAATTCATCATAAATTGGTCTCTTTTAGAGATTAATAACAATGGGGAGACTGTTAATCTGCAGTTGTCGGTTTATTCTTGTGTGCTGACATTCAACAGTCCCATTAAAAAATGATTGTTATACAAACATAATCATAACTTGGCTTATACGCATGTAACTCCACTCAAAGGTCACCCATTACATATTTATATCCAAAGTTGTTGAAAAATTACGTTTTCTTTTTTCTTGAAATTTTCTTAAAAATCACACTTCATATATTGCTCGATATCAATGTTCGCCAATTAGGTCTTGCCATTCAAAACATTTCATATATCTAACATGAGAGAGCATCAGCACATTATTTCATATCAAATTGAAACGTCAGGTTTCCATTACAGGTGATTATACATTAAACCCGAATGGCCTAATTTAATTATCACATCTAAATATTTTTCTAAATTCTGGTCAGTTTTTAAGCTAGTGATCACTTTTATTATACATACTTCATGCATAGCCATGAACATTAGTATGATGTGATATAAAAACACTAACATGTGTTTTCTGATATACATATTTTATATTGTGTTTTTCCCTTGTATTCGGTTGGTTTTTATGCTTTATAGTTGAGTTCGTGGCTTTATTTTATGCTTCCTCGGTTATTATGCCCGTTTTCTATTTGTTTTATATGTTACAGGAGCGTAATAGGGAGTATTTAAGTCACTAGAAGCTAAAACGAGTCAAAATAGACTTGCCTTGGGGATGCATGCCAAGGTACGAGAAGTTATGAATGACATTCGAAGAAATCGAGCGAAGAACTCAAAAGATCGTCAAAAGTTAACTTGTAGTAAAAACTGCGGGTGCAGTCCTAAACAGGGCATTGACTTATGTGGGCGCATTACAGAAAAGAGGCTTCAGATGTCACCAAATATGCTTGCTGCGGGCGTAGGGAAAAGCCCGCGTTTGACTGGTGCGGGCGCAGGATGCTTTGCTAGCAGTCCACTCGATTTTTGCTCGCGGTTTTCCTGGTAGATTTTATTTACTCAAAGCCCTTTTCATTATAAATAGGCCAGTTATTGTGGGCATGACCCTAATTAGTTTCTGAGCACTTTTTAGTACTAGAATCCTAAAAACTCTTTCTTTCTCTAGAATTTAGAATTGATTAGTTTGTTCATCAAGATTCAATTTCAATTAATGCAATTCAAGTTCTTTTTGGTAATCTCTTTCCTCTTTATTTTTCAATGCTCTTTAGTGTATACTTCTTGTTCAGTTTTGTTAGTTTTTATTTAAGTTTAATTGCTTTATTAGTTTAATTAATTAGTTTAATTTCTAGGAATCAGTTTAGTTCAATTTCTTGTTTTAATTAATTTATGTTTATGAATATGTTCTTTGAATTAGTTTTTGTTTTAGTATTCATAACTATGTGTGAGTAGTCTCTTTTTGTAGGTCTTGGGGATCTATGACCATGTTATGAATTTTTTTTATGTTCGTTGATTGATTCCTAATTATTAGTTGAATTCCTATGATTGATTTCTATCGATTATTGCAATTAAATTGTGTCCAGATTTAGTTGTGAGTTAGGTAATTGTTGAAATCGAGGCCGAGAGCTACGATTACCACTATGAGACCACTGAATAATAGGCAAGACCAATTTATGCGAGCGAGAGCCGGTAAAGGAATTTTGAGGGAGTCTAAGTTCGAGAAAATTATTGAGCCCTAATTCAATGAACGTTAATGAGTTGATCAATGAACGTTTTATGAATTTGTTGATTGTTCATAGTGAACCGACCGCCCTAGGTTTCCATTATTAGAGTTGACATCCTTAAATTTCTGTTATTTTCATTAGTTTTAGTTTTGTTTTTAGTTCTTAGTAGTTTCATTAAAATTTTCCACAAAGGCCCATTATACATTTTAGACTTTTTAGAACTAATAGAGTTTAATCGCTTCCCTGAGGATTCTATCCCTACTTCCCTAGCTATATTAGTTGGTGTTGTTAGGTTATTTTTGAGAGGTGTACGACAACCTATTTCAAATTTTAGCGCAGTCGTCGGGGAGGCAATTTTTAATTCTAATAGTCGGGTTTAAATTGTTCTTTTTGTCTTTATTTTTGTTTTAATTCTTTGCCTCAAGGGACTTTCACGTTCTTTGAGGTAGTTCTCATTTCTACTGGGAGTTTCAATTGTCGTGCAGGTACTAGTTTTGTATGCCTGTTTGGATTGATCCTGAACTAGAAAGATCATTGCATAAGCAGAGTCATAGAAGGAAATGGAGATTGTAGAGAGTCATTTTTTCTGAACGGATACTATCTAATCTGTCACAACTTTTTGCTGATATGAATATTTCTGATAATTCTGATACAAAAGAAATGGCAGAGTCATAGTTTGACAGGAATAACATACCACGGAATGATGTGCCACCGCCATCGCCACCACCAACAAGGTCCTTAAAAGACTATTCTCAACTGAGTTCTGCAACAGTGAGCGGTGGTTATCGAGTTCTTGATACAGAGACTCTACATTTTGAATTGAAGCAGCTTTGGTGAATATGGTAGAAAGGAATCAATTTGCAGAAGCATTGAAGGAAAATCCGAATCTACACTTAAATAACGTTATCCAGTATTGCAATACAATTAAGCAAGCCGGTGTGACTCGGGATTACATTAGACGTATGATGTTCCCGTTCTCATTGAAGGAAAATGCCCGTTCTTGGTTAAATGGTCTTAATATGGATAACATCAATAGCTGGAATGAGTTGGCTCTTGCTTTTCAAAGGAATTACTATCCTCCTAAGAGAACTACAACCCTTAGTAGTCAAATCACAAATTTCAATCAAGAAACCGATGAAACACTTTATGATGCATGGGAGAGATTTAAGGAGTTATTGAGAATGTGCCCTCATCACGTTCTTAAGAAGTGGGTTTTCGGTTCAATCTTTTTAAAATGGTTTGGATAATGACAGTAGGACATTGCTTGACTCTGCTGTTAGTGGTCGATTCATGAATGAGGAGGTCAATGCTGGATATGATTTGATTGAGGAGATTACAATCCATAATTCTCAATTTGTTAATCCCAGAGGACATGCAAAAAGATGAGGGAAACATGTGATAGAGGAAATATATGAGAGCTTGGCTTCACAAATCAATGCAGTTCATGAGAAGCTAGATAAGATCAAGACAACACCTTCTAATCCAATGACGGTAGCTGCAATGGCTGCACTTTCGTGATGTAATGATGTCTTCTGTGATTCATGTGGATTGTTTGGTCATACTACTCAAACATGTCATAGTTCTATGGATCAAGTATGTGCATTTCAAGCTTACAAGAATAATTCATTTTCCAACACATACAATTCGGGTTGAAAGGATCATCCATACTTTTCCTATAAGAACACTAGTAACGTTCAAAATTCGCAGGAGCAACATTTTGTGCCACAACAATAGCAAGTTCAACGGTTTGCACAGCCTCAACCACCAGGTTTTAGTAGACCACCACATCCAGCACCTTTATAGCCAACTAGCAATGAGTTTTCAGAACTGAAGAATATGATGATGCAAATGCAGAAAGCCATGGAAGCTATGCAAGACCACAATCGGCAATTAAAAACACAAGCTGCACAAATCGCCCAATCATCAGCTTAAAGGCAACAACGGCAACCTCCTCTTCAACCTGGTCCATCAAATGCTCTATCAAACCCACCTCGTGATCATTGCAATTCCATTGCCACAAGGAGTGATACTTTTTATGAAAGTCATAGAATGCCTACTGATGATACTAACAATGTTGCAGATGTAACGAAGAGCACTAGTTTGGTTGTAATTGAAGAAACAGTTTTAGAAAAGGAGAATGAAGCCTCAAAGGCAAAAGAAGCAACTCAGAAGCAAGCTCCTGCAGGTAATTCAGCTACCGATACAATTCCTCCCTCAAAGGTGTTGTTGCCCTTTCCGAACAGGGTAACCAGGATTAAGAACGATAATCACTTTCAAAAATTTCTTGAAATATTTAAGAATTTGCAAGTTATTGTACCTTTTACTGATTTGATTACTGAAGTTCCTACTTACACTAAAATCTTGAAAGATATGTTGAGCAGGAAACATGAGTTGAATGGAACAGAGACAGTGGCACTCAGTAAGGAGTGTAGTGTGATCCTTCAAAACAAATCGCCACCTAATTTGAAGGATCCGAGCAGTTATTCAATTCCACGCAATATTTGTCCTTTATTTATTGATAAGGGTTTATGTGATTTAGGAGCTAGTGTCAGTGTTATGCCCTTATCAATTTGCAAGAAGCTTGACATTAGATATTTAAAAGTTACTAATGTTACTTTGCAGATGGCAGATAAAACTATTAAATATCCTAAGGGTGTTTTAGAAGATGTGCCTATTAGAGTAGGAAAATTCTTTATTCTAGTTGATTTTGTTGTCTTGGACATTAACAAGGGCGCTCATATCCCCATCATACTTGGTAGACCTTTCTTACATACTGCAGGTGCTGTTATTGATGTCAAAAATGGAAGTCTAACCCTTTCTGTATGAGATGATAAAGTAACTTTCAATCATAATAATGCAATGAAAAATCCCATGATAGAGCAATCGTGTTATAGGATTGATTGCATGATTTTGTTGTCTTGGACATTGACAAGGGCGCTCATATCCCCATCATACTTAGTAGACCTTTCTTACATACTACAGGTGCTGTTATTGATGTCAAAAATGGAAGTCTAACCCTTTCTGTATGAGATGATAAAGTAACTTTCAATCTTAATAATGCAATGAAAATCCCATGATAGAGCAATCGTGTTATAGGATTGATGCTGTTAATGAAATTATTTTGGATGACATGCCTCGATCCCTTAAAAAGGACCCTCTAGAGGCCCTTTTATATTTGGATGCTGATGGTGGAGAAGGAGATTCTGAAATCGATGCCATTGCTCATGAATTGAATAGTGAAACGATGACTCTAGAAGAAAGCCAAAGGTATCATTTATTGCCCTAACAACCATGTTCTGTCAAGGAGGTAACACAACCTGAAATGAAACCCCTCCCCTCTAATTTGAAATATGCTTTCCTAGATGATGATGAGATGTATCCAATCATAGTGAAGAGCTATTAATTGTTCTTAAATCTCATAAAAAGGCTATTGGTTATACACTTAACGATTTGACTGGTACAAGTGACTTTTGTATGCATAGAATTCATTTAGAGGAAGGTCATAAACCATGTATACAGGGACAAAGGAGACTTAATCCTAATATGCAAAAGGTGGTGAAGAAAGATGTTCTTAAACTTCTTGATGTAGATATCATCTATGTTGTACCAGATTCTTAATGGGTAAGTCTGATGCAAGTAGTCCCTAAGAAGGGAGGAACGACTATTGTGCGTAATGATAAGAATGAACTTAATCCTGCTAGAGTTATTATAGGTTGGCGAATGTGCATTGATTAACAAAAATTAAATGTTGCCACTAAAAAGAATCCTTTCCCTCTCCCTTTTCTTGATCAAATGTTAGAAAGGCTAGCTAACACCAAATATTTCTCTTATCTCGGTGGTTATTCAGGTTTCTTTCAAATACCCATTCATCCTGATGATAGATTAAAAACAATGTTTGTATGTCCTTGTGGTACTTTTGCTTATCGTAAAATGCCCTTTGGTCTATGTAATGCTCATGCTACTTTTCAATGTTGTATGATGCTATATTTTCTGTGTACATAGATTCCATTATGGAAGTCTTCATGGATGATTTTAGTGTCTACGGTACTGATTTTGATTCATGTTTGGCTAATTTGACTAAACTGCTTAAAAGATGTGAACAGATGAATTTGGTCCTTAATTAGGAAAAATGTCATTTTATGGTGACAAAAGGAGTTATTTTAGGACATCTGGTCTCTGAAAGAGGTATTGAAGTTGATAAAGCTAAAATTCAAGTTATTTAACAATTTCTACTAGTAAGCGTAAAAGTTGTCAGAAGTTTCATAGGTCATGCAGGGTTGTATCGTCGATTTATTAAAGATTTTTCAAAATTTGCTAATCCCTTACTCAATTGCTATTAAAAGACACTGAGTTTAAATTTATTGATGAATGTCTTGAATCTATTAATTTGATCAAATAAGCACTAATCGCAACACATATCATTCAATCACCTGATTCGGAATTACCTTTTAAAATAATGTGTAATGCTAGAGATTATGCTGTAGGTGCACTAATCTATTAATTTAGTCAAAGGAAAGATAAGATTTTGCATGTTGTTTACTACGCTAGTAAGATTTTAGATCCAGCACTGATTAATTGCGCAACAACTGAAAAGGAACTGCTTGCTATATTATATGCTTTGGATAAATTTCGTTCTTATCTCTTATAGGTTCGAAAGTTATTATTTATACTTGTTGAGTTCCTAGCTTGTGTTATGAATGATGACAAACTACATTGAACTATCATATTGTATGCAAGTTTCTGTTTGTATGTGCAGGTACTAAAGAACAAGTTCAATGGATGATAAGATGAAGCTCATGAAGCCAAGTCTTGAAGCTTGCATAAAGACCAAGTTCATAGAGTCATATTCTTAGGTCTTTGGTAGGGCCAGTCGTTTACCTATCAAGCATTACCTACTACTCTAACTATGTAGACAAGGAAGAAGGGATCGTATCCACAGGGAAGCAAGCAATTCTACTAACTCTAAAAAGTTACTCTGCGGTAAGGGGCCATTGAATTTTGGGTTTAGACTAAAAAGTTGAATAAAACTAGGAATGGAATCAACTATAACAAAATAACTCTATAACTAAGCCTAGGACGTCGGTTCACCACGGATCAACCAATGAATTGCAATCCAATTAATTAACTGATTATTAACTTCCTGAATTAAGGTTCACTAATTCTCTCGAATCTAGTTCCTTCAAAACTCCTCTAGTGGCTCTCGCTCACTTAGACTCGTTCTACATAATGTCCCTATGATCTAATTGTGGTAATCTTACCTCTCGGTATCGATTTGACAATATAAGACTAACAATTAAACCTGGCCAGTATTTAACTAAAAGCAATAATAATTGACAATAGGAATTCAAGAGCATTAATAATCAAATCAACAACTATGAACAAAACATCAAGAACGATTCATAGATCCCCTAGTCCTAGAAAGAAAACAACTCACACATGATAGAAATTATAGAAACTAAAAATCAAAGAAAATAAGACTATAAACATGATTAAAACTAACAAATTAACTATAATTAATAAACTAAAAGTAATCTTGAAACTAGGGCACAAAAACCAAGAACATAACCTAAAACTAAAATAAGAATTAAAAACATAAACTAGAAACATAATTAAAGAAATAATTGAAAAGGAATTGACATAAAACCTCGATTGAATTGAATTAAATGATTAGTATCCTTCACGACTTAGAGAGAAAATTAGGGCTAATAACTAGAATTTGAGATATGAAAATTACGTAATTAGGTTTAGGAATACAAAATGCTTATCAATTAGGATATAGCTCTTTTTCAAATTAGGACTATCAATTAAGTGAAGCAATGATAATAACAGGATATAGCTCCTTTTCATCTAGAAATGCATATTTCAAATTAGAGGGAAGAGGTTTCATCTCAGATTGTGTTACCTCCTTTATTGAACAAACATCTTGGGGCAACTGCAAGAATTGACAATTGCTCCATGAACTAAAATCCATTCCTGAAAGGGCTTGAATTAATTCATCTGAGTCCCTATTGCCTTCACCTGAAATCACATCCAAACACAAAATAGCCTCTAGAAGATCCTTTTTAAGGGATCGAGGCAAGTCATCATAAACAATCTCTTGAATAATATCAATTCTATAACATGATTGTCCTAACATAGGACTTTTTAATGCACTATCAAGGTTAAAAGTAACCTTATCATCACCTACAAAGAAAGAGTCAAACTACCATTCTTTTCATCAATAACAGCTCCTGTAGTATATAAGAATGGTCTACCTAGAATAATAGGGATGTGTGCATCCTCCTCCATATCCAACACTACAAAATCAATGGGAATAAAAAACTTCCCAACTCTTAGTGGGACATCCATCAAAATACCTTTTGGGTACTTCAGAATGTTGTCTGCCATCTACAAGTTAATGTTAGTAAACTTTAAAGAACCCATATCTAATTTCTTGTAAATAGACAACGGCATAACACTAACACTGGACCCTAAATCACATAAAGCCTTACCAATACAAAGTGGACCAATGTTACAAGGTATCGAAAAACTTCTGGGATCCCTGAGATTAGGTAGAGACTTATTCTACAAAATAGCACTACATTCTTTAGTTAAAGCAACAGTTTATACTCAACTCAATTCCCGCTTCCTGCTCAATATGTTTTTCAAAAACTTAGTATATGTAGGTAGCTGTGTAATCAAGTCAGTTAAAGGCATAGTAACCTGCAAATTTTTAACAATATCAAGAAAATTACGGAAACGATCATCATTCATACTTCGATCTACCCTATGCGAGAAAGGTAGTGGCACCTTGGGAGGTGTCAATGTATCAACTGGCTTGTCAGCTACCGGGACTCTCTTCTCGGTGGCATCTTTCTCCTGAGAAGGTGTAGGCTCTGCGATCTCCTCAATCACCACATTGCTGGTCTTGCCAGTCTGCACTCCTATCTCTGAATCTGCATCATCAGTGGGCATCTTAGGACCTTCATAGTGGGTCCCTCTTCTGGTAGTGATGGAGTTGGAATTTTCTCTCTGAGCTGGTGGATTTAGTTGAGGAGGTAGTTGACCCTGCTAGCGCTGAGCTGTGGACTGTGCAATCTGAGCTAGCTGGGTTTCTAGTTGCTTATTGTGAGCCTACATTGCTTCCATATTCTTCTGCATCTACAACATCATATTTTTCAGCTCTGAAATCTCACCACTAGGTTGAGCTGGTGGTGCTGGCAATGGTGGTCTACTGAAACCTGGTGGGTGTGGTGGTACAAAGTGCATCTGTTGGTGAACCTACTGAGGTGGTGTAGTTTGCTGTGGATTCTGCACATTATTGTTGTTCTTGTAGGAAGAGTATGGATGATCCATCCACCTTGGATTGTATGTATTGGAGAACAGATTGTTCTTTTAGGCTTAGAAGGCACACACTTGCTCTACCGAACTGTGACATGATTGGGAACTGTGAACGAATGAACCATATGAATGCAGAAAGGCTCGATACATCCAAAAAGTGCAACCATCGCAGCTTCAGGTGATGGTCGAGGAGCTGTAGTACCAATCTTATCGAGCTTCTAGCTTATGGCGTTGATCTATGAAGCTAAACTTTCGTATTTATCATCAACCACATGCTTTCCACCTTTCTTCGAATGTCCCCTGGGATCGCCAAACTGTGAATTATGAATAGCAATTTCTTCGATCAACTAATATGCAGCATTAATCTCTTGGTTCATGAATCGACCATTGGCAGCTGAATCTAATAATGTCCGATTCTCATTCCCTAATCCGTTATAGAATAATTGGATCAGGAACCACTTCTCAAGACCGTGATGTGGGCACAATCTCAATAGATCCTTGAATCTCTCCCATGCTTCATATAATGTTTCATCTGACTCCTTGTTGCAATTCATGATCTTACTCCGAAGGGTTGCAGTTCGCTTTGGAGGGTAATATATCCTTTGAAATGCTATAGCTAACTCTTCCCAACTGTTGATGTTATCCATATTAACACTATTCAACCAAGTACGGGCCTTGTCTTTCAATGAAAACGGGAACATCATTCTTCTAATGTAGTCTTCGGAGACCCCAGCTTGCTTGATCGTACAACAATACTACAAGAAGTTATTCAAATGCAACATTGGATCCTCCATTAAAGTTCCTGCAAACTGATTCCTTTCCAACAAATTCACCAGAGCAGGCATTAGTTCAAAATTTAGAGCCTCAGTATAAGGGAACCGATAACCACCTCCCACTGTTGTAGAATTGGGTTGGTAATGATCCTTCAACGATCGTGGTTGTGGTGCCGGCGGTGGCGGTGGCTGTGCATCATCATTCGGTATGTTCTTTTCCTTTAATATGTGACTCTTCCATTTCTTCCCTATTAAAATTCTAAGAAATACTTAAATCAGAAAACAGTTGTGACAAATCCGATAGTATCCGTTCAGAAAGAATAACTCTCCACAATCTCCACTTCCTCCTACGACTCCGCTTATGCAATGACCATTCTGGTTCAGGATCAATTTAAATCGGCATGCTAACCTAGTACCTCCACACGAATTGAAACTGAAGATATCCGTATGAACTGCCTCAAAGAACAGTGGGTTCCTCGAGACAAAATAAAAAAAAAAAACAAACGTAGGACAAAATAACCCGATTAGTAGAAATTAAACGATTTCCTCCCCACCAATGTCGCCATAATTTGGTAGGAACAATCGTATACCTATCAAAAATAACCTACTACTCTAACTATGTAGACATGGAAGTAGGGACCGTATCCACATGGAAGAAAGCAATTCTACTAACTCTAAAAAGTTACTTTGCCGTAAGGGGCCTTTTAATTTTGGGTTTAGACTAAAACATGGACTAAAACTAGGAACGGAATCAACTAAGAAAATAACTCTATAACTAAGCCTAGGATGTCAGTTCACCACGGATCAACCAATGAATTGCAACACAATTAATTAACTAATTATTAACTTTCTAAATTAAGGTTCACTAATTCTCTCGAATCTAGTTCCTTCAAAACTCCTTTAATGGCTCTCACTCACTTAGACTCGTTCTCCCTATTGTCCCTATGATTTAATTGTTGAAAACTTACCTTTCGATATCGATTTCGACAATATCAGACTAACAATTAAACCTGGCCAGTATTTAACTGAAAGCAATAATAATTGACAACAAGAGGAATTCAAGAACATTAATAATCAAATTAACAACTATGAACAAAACATCAAGAACGATCCATAGATCCCCTAGTCCTAGAAAGAAAACTATTCACACAAAAGAAAATAAACTGTAAACATGATAAAAAATCACAAATTAACAATAATTAATAAACTAAATCTAAACATGAAACTAGGGAACAAAAACCAAGAACATAACCTAAAACTAAACTAAGAATTAAAAACATAAGCTAGAAACATAATTACAGAAATAATTGAAAAGGAATTGAAATAAAACCTCGATTGAATTTAATTGAATGATTAGTATCCTTCACAACTTAGAGAGAAAACTAGTGCTAAAAAATAGATTTTGAGATATGAAAATTCCGTAATTAGGTTTAGGAATACAAAATGCTTATGTACTAAGCCCAAAACCGAAGAAACCGCGTGGAAAACGTCCTCGGATCGGCCTGCCCAGAGGGGTTCGGGCGAACAACCCTCACCCGGGCACGCTGCCTCGACCCGGGCGGGTAGCTCTTTGCCTCATCTTTTTTATTTCTGTGCTTGTTTTCTCTTAATTACTTCGTTAATCGCTTCTTTAATACTCCTAATCCTTAGTAAAGATTCCCGAATGGCTTCTAACTCTTCAAGTGCTTCAAAAGGCTTGGAAAACAATGATAAATCATCAATTCCAGTAAAATCTTATAAAAAGTACAACAAACGCTCGAAATAACCCAAGTTAGTAGAAATGGCTCAAAAGAGCGACAGTAGAGCTTACAATCAATCGGGATCAGGGGTAAAATATGCATCAAACATTAACTTATCAGTCTTAGATGCAATGTAAGTGGTATGAAGGTTTACAGATGCATTATAAAGGTTGACAATAGAGAAATGAACTAATTGTGGATGACAAGGAACCTTGTTTGCTTGTCATACACAATCACAAGTAAACTTGGCTGACTGGAACAATCTGGGAATAGTGCTAAACTAGTCCTCTTGAGTTTACTTTATACATCCGTATTTTAGGAAAGTTTTCTTTCCGTGCAAAATTGATTTCAAAAATATACGGATGCTTGGATTGGTATGCAAGTAAGATATTCTTAAGCATGGCAAGTATGTTATACTATATTGTACTAATTTTATTTGATCTCAAATAAAATCAGTGAGAATATTTTCCGTGGAATTACTTCCATATTCCTAAGGAAAATATTCTCTTGCAATATTCTATAACATACTAGCCAAAGGATTATTTAAGAGAATTTGCTGGCATACAAACCTAACACTTTTTCACGAACAAAAACTAAAGAACATAGATAGCAAAAGTTCTCTCTCTAAGTTGTATCCTAGCATAAACCCTACTACCACATTAAGGTCTTAATATACTCTCTTTTGTAACCGTTTAGGCTAATTATTATTGAGAGACAAAGTGCTGTAATTTGAGCATTCTGTGAGTTCAGTTTGCTGTGGAAGTTGATCAGGGATCATCTTCATTTGAACCTTCATAGTTGAAGGCTGAGTCGAACTTCCATAAGTGGAAGTTGGGGAATCGTATTGTGCATAGGTGCACAAGTGATTGTGTGTAATTATTTTTGTTATTCTGAGTTTATTAATAAAAAGAGTGAGTGAGTGGAGGACATAGACTTATTAGATGTCGAACCTCGTTAAAATCTTGGTGTTGTTTATTTTATTGCATTTTTGTTTCCGCCGCTTGAGAACTAGTTCTTGAGTGTTCTCACAATCAATCTAAAAATTTACAACAATCTCACAACACTCAATTCGCCCCCCCCCCCCCCCCCCCACNCCTAAGTTTCACTTGCACTTTTAATTAGTATCAGAGCCTAACTTCTTGAAAGGTAACACCTAAAGAAGGAAGAAAAGATGAATACTCAAGAGATGATGAATGTGCATGGTGGATCAAGGCTGCCCAGATTCAATGGAACAAATTATCCTTGGTGGAAGACCTGCATGCAGAACTTTACCATTGGCACTGACTATGAGGCTTAATGATAATTAAGAATGGTCCAAAGAAGGTGGAAAACAACACTGATGGCATAGATAAGAAGGAGAGTGAATACAGCAGCACAGATCTAAAGACACTCGAGAAGAATGCCAAGGCTATGTCACTTCTTGAACAAGGCATTGCTGACAATGAGGTAAGCCGTATTTTAGCATGCTCTACTGCTAAGGAAGTACAAGAAACTCTAGAGTTAGCCTATGAAGGCACTAGTGAAGTGAGGAGATCTAAGGTTGATATGCCTATGTCTAAATATGAAACTTTTGATATGAATCGAGATGACAATATAAAAGATATGTATACTCGTTTTATGTCAATTACTAATGAACTAAAATCGCTTAGCAAAAGTTTCACTAATGAAGATTTGGTTAGGAAAAATCTGAGAAGCTTGACAGGTAAATAGCTGCCTAAGGTAACTGCAATTCAGGAAGCCAAGGCTCCATCCACTGTGTCTGTAGAACAGCTTATTAGGTCATTAATGACTCACGAGATGTTAGTAAGTACAAAGGAGGAAAGTACAACCAAAAGACGAGGGTTGGCCTTGAAGGGAGAAGAAAATGAAGAAGATCTGGATGAGATAGGTCTCATGGCAAGAAGGTTTGAAAGAAGTGTCAGATCTCAATATAAGGGAAAATCCTGGAAGAACAAAGGCAACACAAAGAAGACCAGTACCGGCACTGGTTGTTTCAAATGTGGTCACTAATGGAAAAACATGTTATTAGTATCGTTGGTTTTGCCTTATTATTATCGTTTTTCTCTGGTTACTAATGGATAAACTGGACATATGATCAAGGAGTGTCCAGCATGGAAAACTGACAAGGGAAGACCAATGGAGAAAAAGATGACAAAGAGAGCCATGCTTGCTGCCTAGGGTGATTCTGACTCAGGTGGTGAAAGTGAGGAGGACGAAGCTCTAGTTTGTATGACTACACTGTTGGGAGAAGTGGACCAAAGGCAAACCAGTTCAGGAAAGAAGGGACACATGTGGCAAGAAGTAGCTCTTCTAATGAAGAAAAGGTAACTATTTCTGATATGTAAGAACAAATGAGATATTGTGATAGAGATGAGTTACTAGGTTTTACAGATTCTGCTATTGAACAAAATGTTAAAGGTAATGCTGCTAATAAGGCTAACAAAAAGAAGCTAATAGAAGTAACTCAAAATCTAGGCCTGAGTTAGTGTCGTTCTGCTGAGCTTAAACTTATTTGTACAGAATTGAAAGAGAAAATTTCAGAGCTTGAAATAAGTTTGGATCATAAGAATATAGAACTTGAGATGCTAAAACCTCAATAAGTTTTTTCAAAAACAGATTTTTATCGGAATAATGAAAGGGGTTTTAGTAAACTTAAGGAGACAGAAGTTGAAGGTATAAATTTCGAATTACTTAAACAGAAAATCTTCACTCTAGAACAATATGAATTGATTTTAGCTTATAACTATATGATTGATGATGTGGAAGAATTGTTTAAAGAGTATGTAGACCTAAACGCTTCTCTTTCTAGCACAAGTGGTCCTAGTGATAATATTGATAACTTATGTTTGGAATATGAGGGTAAGATTTGTGATTTACAAGCTAAAATATCTGAGTTAAAGAAAAATATCAACACTAAAGTTGCTTCAAGTAATCAAGGTGTTGATATTGAATCTTTACATTTGGAATATGAAACTAAAATTTGTGATCTTCAAGCTGAAATATTCCAACTAAAGAAAGGCAAGTACACCCAGACCACTTCTGAACCAGATTCTAAAATGGTTTCAAATCTTAAGGATGAGCTTCATAGGGAAAAGTTGGACCTTTCCATTGCTGTACAGTATAATGAAGCTCAGCTTAAGAAACTTGAAATCTAGGAACAAGATTTGAGTGACTGCCTAAGATAGATAAACAAGTTGCTCTAAACATTCTGACCTCACAATCTGGTAATCCTATGACGTTTGGTTCAGTTATTCTGGAAGTGGTTCCCAACAGTCTCAAAAGTTGGGAAAAGATGAGAATTGGATTTTTGAATTCAAGAAAGGCAAGTTTGCATTTTCAAAGGACATGCATGTATGCACCTATTGTGGTAAGAACAGACATGTAATAGATACTTGTTGGACAATGCAAAAACATGATAAAAGAAATCAGTCTCACGTTCAAAAGGTTCATAATCAAAAGAGGCACTCACATAATTGGTCTAAAAATGGGAAACATGATAAAACAAGGAAGACAAATGTAAAACAAATCTGGGTAAGAAAAGACAATATCAAACCAATTCCTAATGACAAGGAACCCAAGAAAATCTGGGTTCCTAAAACTAAATCTTGATTTGTTCGTGTAGGTTAGAGTGAAAGGAAAGCCATATTGGTATTTGGAAAGTGGTTGCTGAAGACACATGTCAGGAGATAAAAGTCAATTTCTTTCACTCGTAGCCTATGAAGGAGGAAGTGTCACCTTTAGAGACAATAGCAAAGGTTTGATCAAAGGGTATAGGTAAGGTTGGTAAGACACTTTCTCAAGCGATTGATAATGTATACTTTGTTAAAGGTTTGAAACATAACCTCTTGAGCATATCTCAGCTATGTGATAAAGGAAACCATGTTGAATTTGAAACCAAACTTTGTCACTAGTCAACACAGAAACAAAGGAACTGGTCTGTAAGGGGTTCCGACAAAATAATGTTTACATAACATTCCTGAGTCAAATTCCTAAGACCAGTGCCATTTGTCTCAATGTTGTAGAGGATGACAATTGGCTATGGCACAAGAGATTTGGACTTGTAAGTTTCTCTTTGTTAAATAAACTACGATCTCAAGACTTAGTTACAGGTTTACCTAACATTAAGTTCGCTGCAGATCATATTTGTCATGAGCGTGCTAAATGTAAGCATGTCAAGTCCTCTCTTCAGACAAAGAAGGTTATAAGCACCACTAGACCATTCGAAATTGTGCACATGGATCTGTGTGGGCCCATGCGTGTACAAGGTCGAAATGGTCATAGTTATGTGTTTGTGTTAGTTGATGATTTCTCTCGTTATACCTGGACAGTCTTTCTAAAATTAAAAAATGAAACTTTTGAAGAATTTGAAATCTTCATAAAACAGGTCCAAAACAAGATTAATCATCAACTGGTCTCTATCCGGTCTGATCACGGCTCTGAATTTGACTATGTCAGCTTTATCACCTAATGTAATTATCATGGTGTATCTCACAATTTCTTAGCTCCCAGAAGTCCACAACAAAATGGAGTGGTGGAAAGGAAAAATCACACTCTAGAAGAAATGGCAAGAACAATGCTTCTAGAGAGTGGTTTACCTCGAAACTTCTGGGCTAAAGCTTTGTGTACAGCGTGCTATATTTTAAATAGGGTAATGTTGAGACCTTTACTAAAGAAAACACCTTATGAGCTCCTTAGGGGAAGAAAACCAAACATTGCACATTTACACATTTTTTTTGTGCAAGTGCTTTGTACACAACATGGTAAATCAAGTTTGGATAAATTTGATCGTAGGAGTGATGAGGCTATTTTCATTGGATACTCTTCACACAGCAAGGCATACAAAGTTTTCAATAATAGAACCTTGTGTGTTGAAGAAAGTATCCATGTCCTATTTGATGAAACCAACATGTTCAGCAAGCATGTGCAGGTTTATGATGCTGATGAGTTCGAAATTGGAAAGCTGAACTTTACAGGAGCTAAAGAAGGAGAAGGTGTTGAACCATACTCACCACACAACTCTCCTAGAGAGGAAGAGTCTGGTCCAGCACAGAATCAAGAAGCTCAAGAGGTAAGAGAAGGAGATAGTAACTTAGAGGCTTATCCACATGAAGATGATGCATCTGAGACCACTATGGAACCTGGTTCACCTGTTCAAGGAAACAACGAGACAGAGGGAACCAGTACAGGAACCAGTTCAACATTAGGAGGCACTAATGTCAACTTTGATATGAACAAAATCTTTTAAGTATAAGTCGTCCCATCCCTCTAATCTTATCATTAGTGACATTAACAAGGGGGTGCGAACAAGGAATTCTACTTTACAAACCTTCTTTGCTTTCTATTCGTTTCTTTCAAATGTTGAACCAACTGATTATAAGGTTTTTATAATGGATCCAGATTGGGTTCTAGCCATGCAAGATGAACTCAATCAGTTTGAGAGAAATCAAGTTTGGCATCATGAACCCAAGAAGGAAAACATATCTTTTATTGGAACTAAGTGGGTGTTCAAGAACAAATAGGACGATTTAGGTATTATAGTCAGAAACAAGGCTAGGTTAGTGGTTCGAGGGCTGAATCAACAGGAAGGAATTGATTATGATGAAACCTTTGCTCCTGTAGCTAGGCTTGAAGCAATCAGGATTTTAATTGCTTTTGCTACTCATATGAACTTTGAACTCTTTCAAATGGACGTTAAGGCAGCCTTTCTTAATTGTTATTTGAAAGAAGATGTGTATGTGGAACAACCCCCTCGATATGAGGATAGTGATTGCTAAACCATGTTTTTAAACTTAACAAAGCTCTTTATGGTCTCAAACTAACTCCTAGAGCATAGTATGAGAGACTTTCCAGTTTTCTTTTACAAAATGGATATAAGAGAGGTTCGGTTGACAAGACACTATTCTTAAAGGAAAGGGGAACTGATGTGTTAGTGGTTCAGATATATGTTTATGATATATTTTTCGGAGCTACTAATCCTGATTTGTATAATGAGTATGCAGATTTGATGAAAAGTGAATTTGAGATGAGTATGATGAGAGAACTTGGGTTCTTACTAGGGCTTTAAATCAAGAAAACCAAGGATGGAATCATGATTCATCAGCAGAAGTACCTCAGGGAGCAGCTGAAAAGATACGGTTTGCGAGACAATAAATCCTATGAAACACCTATTCCAACTTCTACAAAACATAGCCTTGATGAGAAGGGAAAGGATGTTGAGGGTAAGCTGTATAGAGGTATGATTGGGTCATTGCTTTACATAACAGCCAGCAGGCCAGATATAGTGTTTTCAGTAGGTTGTGTGCAAGATTTCAAAGCAATCCTAAAGAATCTCACCTAAAGGCTGTTAAGAGAATTTGAAGATATCTCAATGGTACTGATGATTTGTGTTTGTGGTATCCAAAAGGTAGCAGTATGAACCTTATAGGATACATAGATGCTGACTTTGCTGGTTTTATTGTGGACAGGAAGAGCACTTCTGGAATGGCTCACTTCTTAGGTTCTTGTCTTATTTCATGGGTATCTAAGAAACAAACCTTATCTACAGCCGAGTCTGAGTACATTGCTGCTTCTTTATGTTGTGCTTAGCTCTTGTGGATAAAGTCACAACTAAAGGATTTTGGGGTCTGTTTCAGAAGTGCTCCCATCTTATGTGATAACACAAGTGCAATCAATATTTCAAAAAATCTTGTCCAGCATTCAAAAACCAAGCATCTTGAGATTAGGCATCATTTTCTTACAGTCATCGTTGAAAAAGGTAATGTTGAATTGGAGTTTTGTAGGTCAGAAGATTAACTAGGTGACATTTTTACAAAACCTTTGAGCAGAGAAAAGTTCATCAAACTTCGTACCCTGTTGGTTATGATTAACATTAGACAATGAGCTCTTAGGTCTTGACTTGTCCCTTTGGCTAGTCAGATGATGTTAATTTGTATATATTTTTCTTGATCTTTTTCCTTTTTAGGACTCACAAAGTTCTTATGCGATGCTGAGCTGATCAATTTAGTACTCAAGTACCTTAGCATAATCTTGTAAAGAGTAAGTTGGCACAAACCAGTTGCAGACCATTATAGAACCAGATTCTTGAGGTGGTTATTTTAATCAGTCAATTTATTTTCAAAAATATCAAATTATTGGAAATAAATGAAGTCACGGTTGTATTCATGGCAAATCCGTTTTTGGTTGAATGAGCAAATATCTTTCAAATCTTTGAAGATAACCGTTTGATTTCTTACTCTCTTATAAATATTCTACTTGTGATCATACATTTATATACTCCCCCGATTTTATATTCTCTCACAAAACCTAAATTTCCTAAATTCTTCTTCTTTCTCTCACTAAAATCGTTCAAGTTTTTTTTAGTGCTCAAAGCAGAGGAAAAGTTCAGTCTCATCATGTCAAAGAGAATAAGCACAAGATCAGTTGAGAAAGAAGTTGCTGAAGAGCCTAACCAGGAGAAAGAATCTAAACCCACATCTGAGTTAGCACCAGTTGAAAGAGAAGTTAAGGAAGAAGAGGGTGAATCAGCTGAAGAGGAAGTTGAACCAAAGGAGGATATAGTTACTGCCATGCGAAAGGAGTTGAAAGAAAAGAAAGTGAGTACAAAGAAACCATCATCAAAAGCGGTTAAGTTGAGAAGGAAGTTACCAAGCAAAAAACAACAAAATCTAAAACTCGCACACCTAAAACCGCTCCCAAACCAGTGGAGAAATCAAAGAAGAAGGAAAGTGCTGATGATGAAGAGGAAGTTGATATGGCTACGGAGAAGGAGGGCACTAAGGATGTGGCAAGCAAGGGTGCTCGAGTGAAAACTGTTGTCAGGAAGGGTGCTGAGGCTTCCAAAGGTAAGGTGGTTATGCGCAAAACAAAACCAGACCAGTCCACAGCAGGGCAGAAGAGAAAGCAATTTGATATTGTTGTTTTAACGGGTGCTAAACCCAAGAAAAGTAAGTCTGCTATTCCTTAACCATTATATAATCTTAAGGATAGACAAACTCTAGTTGGCTTCTCTATTGCTAAGAGTTGGGTTGAACAGAAGTTTTTGGTTGAGATTAAAGATGCTTTACAGTTTAAGAAGTGGTTTGTGTTGCTAGCTAAAGATTTAGATGTGTTTATGCCATTGGTTGAAGAATTTTATGAACACCTGCATACCAAAGACGATGGATCCTACTTTTCTTTTGTTAAGGATACTCCCATTAATCTGTCTTAAAAGAAATTGGATGAAATTCTCAAAGTTCCAAATAAGGGACTTGATGTGTACTCAAGGGAGAATTGGCCATTTGTCAAGGGAGTCACAGTAGAATAGATCCAAACCAGATTGTTTACTGGTCCACCTGATCCCAAGCATGGGTACACCATTGGCCACCTAAAGGAGCCAATCATGAGGATATTTTATACCATAGCCTCAAAGGTTGTGTGTTCTAGAGCACAAGGCCGAATGAGTGTACGATTGATGGATAGTGTTCTGTTTTACTGTCTCATTGAACACATTCCAGTTAACCTCCCTACAATGATATCAGATCATATGATTTGCTATGTGGAGAAACCAAACCAAGCTCTGTCCTATGGAGGATGGCTGACCTTGGTATTTGGTCATTGGAAGGTTCCTACGGTGGGAGACTATGGCACCATGTCTTATCTCACCAATCAGATAATAGGTCAGAAGGGTATGACATATGCAGGTGGTGTTTTGAAGATGAAAGATGAGGGAAGAAGTGATGCTGGTCTTGCTGGGACTAGTACAGAATCAGTTCAGGCAACCTATGCCTTGGTAAAGCAGCTAAGTGACCAGAATCAACTAATGCACAGTATGGTAAACAGTGTCACTACACTATGTGCTTCACTTCAGGAATCCTATAGGAGAATTGAGGTTCGTCTTGATAAAGCTGGGATAAAAGGAGCAGAGGATTCTGAAGAAAAGGAAGAGTCATCAAAAGCTGTTGGTGATGAGGTTGATTAACTGATATCTGAGAAGAATGAAGACGAGGAAGATGGGGAAAATGATGACAGTGCTACAGATGGCGAGGAAGATGATGGGACTGAAAATGACTCTGAAGCAGATTAAATTTCCTTTGTTTCTTCTTTTATTCTCTTATTGCTGCTAACCCCTCTTATTTATTGAACTATAATTATGGTTTCCCCTTTCACAAATTACAAAGACACTGTTATTATGTAATTTGGTACTTTTGTAGGAACAATGGTAGAATCAGCTTCTCTAGAATGTTGTTTGAGCTGCCTAAATTATCTTGAACTTAATATAATTAGTAGTTTGACTACATATTGTGTTTTGTTGTTTGTTTACATGTTCTTGTTCCTTGACTATTTTGATGATGCAAAAAGGGGGAAGCATGTGAAGTTCTGGTCTCTTCTACCTATCTCAGGGGGAAGAAGGTCTAATGAGTTATAATTTGTGTGTGTTGCAGTAACTAGAGCAAGGTTAAAAGCCTTGCTAGTGGTGACAGACCTGAATGGTCTGGAAGTAAGTGTATTCAAAGCATTTTACTTCTTATCATCCCAACGGCTTGGAAATAAGTCTGATGAATTTACTGATGTTCTTACTGCGAATGCATGTTTAAGTCTAAGAGCTCTGAGTCTAATTAGTATTTGTCCTTGGCACTTAGAAATTCTTTCGTAAAATGTTGTCAGTTAGTTGTGAACTGGAGTACTTGTAAATGATGCTTATTCTGCAGGAACAGTACGAGCTAGTCCATTAAATTCTACAAGATTTCAAAATTTTGAAAAAGTTCCAAAAATTAAATGATATTATTTACAAGGAGAACTTTATGGTTTGTCATCAACAAAAACGGGGAATTTGTTGAGTTCCTAGCTTGTGTTTTGAATGATAACAAACTACATTGAACTATCATATTGTATGCAAGTTTAATTTCTGTTTGCATGTGCAGGTACTAAAGGACAAGTTCAATGGATGATAAGATGAAGCTCATGAAGCCAAGTCTTGAAGTTTGCATGAAGACCAAGTTCATAGAGTCATATTCTTAGGTCTTAGATGTAATGTAAGTGGTATGATGGTTTATAGATGCATTATAAAGGTTGAGATTAGAGAAATGAACTAATTGTGGATGACAAGGAACCTTGGTTGCTTGTCATATACAATCACACTAGCCGAAGGCATATCTAAGAGAATTTGCTGGCATACAAACCTAACACTTTTGCACGAAAAAAAAGTGAAGAACATAGATTGCAAAAGTTCTCTCTCTAAGTCTTAACCTAGCATAAACCCTACTACCACATTAAGGTCTTAATATACTCTCTTTTGTAAGTGTTTAAGCTAATTATTATTGACAGACAAAGTGTTGTAATTTGAGCATTTCATGAGTTCAGTTTTCAGGGGAAGTTGATCAGGGATCATCTTAATTTGAACCTTCATAGTTTAAGGTTGAGTTGAACTTCCATAGGTGCAAGTTGGGGAATCGTCTTGTGCATAGGTGCATCAGTGATTGTGTGTAATTCTTTTGGTTATTGTGAGTTGATTAATAAAAAGAGTGAGTGAGTGGAGGACGTAGACTTATTAGAAGTCGAACTTCGTTAAATATTGGTGTTGTTTATTTTTATTGATTTATTATATCTGCTGCTTGAGAACTGGTTCTAAACTGTTCTTATAATTAATCGAAAAATTTACAACTTTACAACACTCAATTCACCCCCCCCCCCCTCTCTTGAGTGTCACTTGTACTTTCAACACTGACCATGCAGCTCTAAAGTACTTACTTGGAAAGAAAGAAGCAAAACCTAGACTTATTAGGTTAATTTTACTCCTTCAAGAGTTTAACCTAGAAATACGTGACAAGAAAGGTGCCAAAAACGTGGCAGCAGACCATTTATCTAGAATTCGGTATGAAAATGGGGAGATCTCAACCCCCGTTGATGATTCTTTTCCTAATGATCATCATTTAGCCGTGCTTTCTAATACTCCATGGTTTGCTGATTATGCTAATTATGTACGTAAATGCACCTCAGAGACTTAAGAGGTGAGGGGGTGAATTAAGTCATTTAACAATATGCGGAATTTAAATCTTTAACCACCTAATTTTGAGTTTCTTGTAGCGTTTTAAAGATCGGTTCAATTACCCTTATATTATTTGCGTGAAACTAATCAACTGATATTGCTTGATAAGTCCCCCGAAACAAGTTAAAAAAACGGTTTTATAAGGCAAGGGAATAAAGTGCAAGAAATAAAGGAGACACAGGGATTTTTACGAGGTTCGACCCAAACTATGGTCTACTCCTCGCCTACACTCGTAGGATTTCTTAAATCTTCACTTTTAATCGCACTTATAACCTACGTCTTGATCACAAGCCACTCACTTGTCTCTAACTCTAGAAAACAAGATTCAAACCCCAACTGTTTACTCCAATATTTGCTAAAACCCAAGTACACCCGTACCCCAATCTTACCAAACTCTCCGTAAGAAAAAATTATACAAGAATTATCTCAGAAAAACTCAGAAGAGCGAAAGAGATAACAACTCAATCCTAAGTAAGTCACAACTAGCAAACTTGAATATGAACTAGAGTCTCAAACTGTTTCCAAAATTGTTTCCAAGGCCGTTTCTCAAGAACAGATTTTCTTCAATTTAAGCACACACTTTTTCTCTTTTTTCTCTTACTACGTATGAGAAAGAGTTATTCTGTTTATATAGAAGGAACAACCTTCTTCTCCAAGCAGAATATCAAAGTCTCAAGAAAATATTTAGTCAGTCAAATCTCATTTTAAAAGTTAAGAAAATATAAATTTATCTTAATTTGAAGATCATGAGATTATATAATAAAATCCTTTTTTAAAAACTGGCATAAATAATATAATCAGAAATCTTTTCATAAATATAAATATACCATATTATATTATTCATTCCCAAAAGTTGAAAATCAAATCTTTGATGAAACAATTTAGGGAAAATGTTTCCTTGAGAAATTTTATGAGACTCAAGCACGTATAATCAAATTTGAAATTGTAACATACAACAAAATCTAGAAAATAAAATAAACTTAAGCTCTTGAGATTTTCTTGCTTGTATTATGAACTTGATCATGTTCCATCTGTCTTGGGTAGCTCAATAACTCTAGCAACCTACAACCAACTTGTAAAACACAACCAAACATATATGTACCAAAAATAATAATAAGCTAATTAGCATATAGTACATAATTAAAAGGTTTGTTGTCATCAAAACTAGAGTCAACAATTTCCCCCTTTTTGATGATGACAAACAAACAACCATATATCCAGTTGGAACAAAATAAACCACATGTAAACACTACAAGTACTGAACATAAGGTTTCCAAACTTTAGAAACTCAACCCAAAAAATATTGAAAAAGACAGAGAGAGTGATAACAAGTTTCAGGAAGCAGTTTCTAATCCTATTTCAAGAACAAACACAATTAGCTTAAAGTAACAAAAAAGAAACAGAGAAGTGTTAGAAACAGAGCTAAAACAAGGAGAAAAATAAAGATTAAAAGAGACAACTTCAATATCTTTTTCCCCCTTTTGACGTTATCAAAAATCATCAAACACAAGAATAGAATTAAGCAAGACTACAAGATAATAACTAGCGAAATTCACAAGTAGTAGTCCAAAGAGTCATATTAGTATTTGTAGCTTAACCGCTATCTAGGGATGCTGGTGCTACATTAAAGTCCAACTCACAATCTACATCAATAACATTAGAACCTAGCAAAAGCATAAACAAAATGATGTGAAAAGATCAATAAGTTTCAAAAGGCCTTTAGAACAAAGAGGAATAGGTTAGCTTAAGACAAAGGTTAATTTTGTGAATTTGAAGATGAAGTGTGAGATAGGAGGGAGATGAGCCGATCAAATTTTGAACCAAGTTCTTGATGATGTCTCTTGTTGTCAGCTTGAATGGTATGCAAAAGCGAGTTACCAACAGTGGTAACCCTGTGAAGTGAAACCAATCACCAATCAAGCAAACCAAGTAGCCCCGTCATAGTACAGTCAACCTCTCCCAGAGAGCCATCAAGATATTCACGCTCACAATCTTTGTCTCTAACATCCTTAAGTCGAACCAATTTATCATTGTCAATGGCTAAGAACATCATGTGAAGATTGCTAATACACATCTCAGAAACAGCCATAATACTAGTAGAAGAGAATCCAGTTAAAACAACACCACACTTACGAAACACGGGAGTAAGCCACATGCCGTAAGGCAAGTCATGAGAAGAAGCTTTCGACACATGAAACATATGCAAAGTGGTAATAGTAGGGAGATCGATAGGTGTCCCTAATGAAAGCAACTCCATCAAAACCAAATCCATATATCGTGCCTCATTTCTTCGTTGTCCTCTAGGAATGAGAGAGCGAATAACAACGACCAACAACAATTTCTGAAAGGAGGAAAGTAACGACCTGTCAACAGCATTCCGGACTTTAATGTGAGCATTATTAGAAAGTTTCCTTCCTTTGATTTTTTTTTTTTTGGAAATAGAAAGACTATGAAGAACTTTTTCAAATGATAAACTGTGAAAAAATAATCAGCTCTAGGGTGGCTTTTTAGGCTAGAATGTGGTTTGGGCCAAGATAGGTAACAAAATATGACCCATTAATTTAGAAGGAAAATGAGATAAATAATTTAGCAAGGAGGGGAATGGGAAAAGAAGACGTCTTGCTAAATTTAATCATGTAGGATCAAAAGGTTTTGGGAAATGCCTTTACTAAATTAAAATACCACATCCTTGGCAACTTATGACTCTATTATCAGGACAGCATTCATAGACTTTAGGAGTCCTTCAACCATTTATTTCTCAAGGACATAATTAGTGAAAAATAACTAGAAATTACACGGCAAACATAAAGAAACACTCTAATCATGCATATGTGAGTAATCTAGTAAAAAATAGGAGAAAGCCAACATGTAATATGTCTCAACTAATTTTTATCATTCCAAATTCAAGTCTTATTCTTTGAAATCTTTCTCTGCTCAAAGGTTTATTAAAAATGTCAGCCCATTGTTGCTCAGTTGGACAAAAATTCAAGACTTATACAACCTTTTTCTACATTGTCCCTTAGGAAGTGGTGTCTAACGTCCATGCTTAGTCCTAGAATGTTGAACAGGATTTTTGAATTTATTAATTGCACTAGTATTATCACAAAGAATAGGTACACGACCTACAAAGACACCAAAATCCATCAATTGTTGCTTAAACCATAATATTTGAGCACAACACGAAGCAGCAGCAATATATTCAGCTTCAGTAGTTGAAAGAGAACCACAATTTTGTTTCTTAGAAGCCCAAGAAACTAAACAAGGACCAATAAAATGAGCCATACCTGATGTGCTTTTCCTGTCAACTAAATAACCTGCATAATCAGCATCTGAAAACCCAATGAGATTGAAATTTGCACCCTTTGGATACCACAGGCAAAGATTAGAAGTACCATTTAAATATCTCAAGATACGTTTTACAGCTTTTAAATGAAATTCTTTAGGACAAGCCTAAAATCTAGCACACAATCCAACACTGTAAACTATATCTGGTCTACTAGAAGTAAGGTAAAGAAGAGATCCAATCATACCTCGATACATGGTTTCATCTACTTTCTTACCCTTTTCATCCAAATCAAGTTTTGAATTAGTAGGTATAGGAGTTTCATATATCTTGGAATTCTCTAATTTATACTTCTTCAGTAGTTCTTTGACATATTTATGTTGATGAATCATTATGCCATTCTTGGATTGCTTAATTTGCAAGCCAAGAAAGAAGCTTAACTCACCCATTAAGCTCATTTCAAATTCACTTGTCATCAACCTGGAAAAATCATCAGATAACATTTTGTTAGTTCCACCAAAAACTATATCATCAACATATATTTGCACAACTAACACATGTTCCCCCTTAGTTTTTTTAAATAAAGTTTTATCAATTTTTCCACATTTAAAACCATTTTCCAATAAAAATTTTGAAAGTCTCTCATACCAAGCTCGAGGAGCTTGTTTAAGACCATAAAGAGCCTTATCAAGTTTATACACATGATTAGGAAAATTTTGATTTTCAAAACCTGGGGGTTGCTCAACAAAACATCTTCCTTTAAATAACCATTCAAGAAAGCACTTTTAACATCCATTTGAAATAATTGAATATTAAAGGAAGCAGCAAAGGCAATAAGCATTCTGATAGCTTCAATTCTTGCCACGGGAGCAAATGTTTCATCATAATCTATTCCTTCCACCTGATTATACCCCTGTACAACTAATCTAGATTTATTCCTTGTGATTATGCCATTATCATCTAACTTGTTCCTGAAAACCCATTTTGTACCAATCACAGTTTGTGATGTAGGCCTTGGCTCTATGTGCCACACACAATTCCTTTCAAACTGGTTCAATTCTTTTTGCATAGCCAAAATCCAATCAGAATCAGTTAAAGCCTCTTTGTAATTCTTAGGTTCTACTTCAGAAATAAAAGCTGAAAAAGCACAAAAATTTTGAAGAATAATGGATCTTCTAGTTTGGGTACCCTTTTTCATATCACTGATAATTAAATCTAAAGGATGTGAACTTTGGTGTTTCCATGGTTTAGGTACAAAAGGTTGAGTTGAGGAATCAGTTTGTGGAACTATTTCCTCACCCTCTTCCAAACTAGATTGTTTTTGTGAACTTGTTTCATTACCTGTTCCCTCTGATAATTCCAAATTAATATCATCCTCGTTGACAGTTTCTGAACCTGTTTCACTGAAAGGTTCCAAGTTCACATTATGCTGTGAAACATTTTCAGACATTGTTTCTTCAGGATTATTAGAATTATCATTATCAGGAGATGCGACTCTGTTTACTCCAGTAGATTCACTTTCATCATCTCTTGAATAATATTTTACCAATCCAATTTCAAAATTATCATCTTCAACCTGCACAACTTTGGTTTAAATTGTCAGTTTCATCAAAGATTACGTGGATACTTTCTTCAACACACATAGTACGTTTATTATATACTCTGTAAGCTTTACTATGTGAAGAATAACCCAAAAACACAGCATCATCACTTCTAGCATCAAATTTTCCTAAATTATTCTTACCATTATTGTGAACATAGTACTTACATCCAAAAGATCTCAGATGTGCAATACTCGGCTTCTTACCTTTCAAGAGCTCATATGGAGTTTTCTTGAGTATAGGACGAATCAAGGCACGATTAATGATGTAGCAAGCCGTATCTACTGCTTCAGCCCAAAAGGACTTTGGAAGACCACTAGACAATAGCATGGTTCTGGCCATATCTTCCAAAACTCTATTTTCTTTGCACAACTCTATTTTGTTGTGGAGTTCGAGGAGCAGAAAAGTCATGTCCTACACCATTTTCCCTCTGCAAAAAGATATAAACTTTGAGTTATCAAATTCTGTGCCATGATCGGATCGTATTGATGATAATTGATGATTTGTTTGCCTTTGAACCTTTCTCGCATAAGTCAAGAATTCATCAAAGGTCTCATCCTTAGTTGTAAGGAAGATGGTCCATGTGAATCTTGAAAAATCATCAACTATAACCAATACGTATCTATTTCCATTTCTACTTCTAATGGTCATTGGACCACATAAATCCATATGTAAAAGCTTAATAGGGCGTGACATACTCACCATATTCTTTGGCTTAAAAGAAGATCTTACATGTTTGCCCCTTGCACATGTTCCACAAAGTCCAATTTTTACAAACTTTATCTCAGGTAACCCTTCAACAAGTTTCATGGATCGGAGTTTGTTGAACAATACATAGCTAACATGACCGAGTCTTTCATGCCAAAGAGATGGGTCATCATTTGTCACACTCATGCATGTCAAGTTATTTTTAGGAAGACTACTCAAATCAACTTTATGCACATTATTACACCTTTTTCCTTGAACAATTACTTGACCTAAATCCTTCTTGGTAATAACACAAGAATCAGAAGTAAATTCTACCTTGTTGCCCCTATCACAAAGTTGAAAAATACTGAGAAGATTATGATGCAAACCTTTTACATAGAAAACATTTTCAATAGAGTGTGTAAGTGAGTTACCGACCTTTCCAATGCTAACTACCTCACCTTTCTTGTCATCGCCAAAAGTCACATTACCACCCTCAAAGGCGTTGAGTGAGAGAAATCGAGACTTATCTCTTGGCATATGGTGGGAACATCCATTATCAAGGTACCATATACAGCTCCCTTTATTGTTCCCCCTCACTCTTGCCTGCATACAAGGATTAAGCCTTAAATTTAGGTACCCAAATAAATTTGGGTCCCTTAGTGTTAGAAACCTATTTCAACAAATCCTTGCGAATCCAAATCTGCTTAACTGAATGATAGTTCTTCAAGTGCATGTTATGTTTTGCATTACAATCATAAGCCTCATGGCCTTCTTTACCACAATACCAACAAAACACATAATTAGGATAATTAACATACTTCCTAAAGTTGTTTTTCTTATTGTTTCCTTTTGCACCTACATCCTTTTTACTTGCAGTATAACCTAGATCTCTCTTATCACCATTATGAGTTAAATTAATGATATTATTAAAGTTCTTATTTCCAATGAACCATTTTAAGTTTTCTTTCTTAGAAATTTTGAGTTCTTAATCAACAGCTTTAATTTTTTCAAGCAAATCATTATTTTCATCAATTTCAAAAGCAAATCATTTTTGGATTTTAAGAGATCAGATTCTAAAGCAAGCAATTTATTGTACATATTAACAGAGGAAAGAGTATGTGAAACAGGTTCATGCACAAAAGAATTTTTCTCCTTAATACTACGCATCATGTCAGTTTGCAAATTTATTTCCTCAAGAAGGTCAGCAATCTTTTGGTGTAAATTAAGGTTCTCATGTTTCAAATAGTTGCATTCATCTTCAAAAGCATCTCTATCTTCTTTAATTTTGATCATATCAACTTTCAATTTTCCAAAAGATTCATAAAGCTCCTTAGAGTCATCAATCAAATGTTTGAAAGTTTTAACAAGTTTTGATCTAGACATAGATTCAACCTTTGATTTAACACTCTCAAAACTTACCTCAAGATCACTGTCAGAATCAGCATCACTCTCACTTGTAGCAGCCATTAAACAGAGTTCATCATTGCTTGGAAACAGTTTTGGATGTTGAATGGGAAACGGTTTCTAAACCTGTTTCTCTATGTTAGCCATTAAACACAATTTTACCTCATCGTCAGGTTCACTATCTTCATCTTCTCCAGAATCCAATTCGCCCCACACTGATTCTCCTCTTACTGTAGCAACCATCGCCTTCTTAAACTCCTTTTTCACATTCTTTTTGTCCTTAGCTCTTTCAATTTCCCACATAGGACATTCATTGATGTGATGATCTGTATTACCACATTTAAAACAACCCTTTTTATTTGTAGAAACGGATTTATTGGATTTTGAAGTTTTACCATTACTTGAAGATTCCCTGTGAAAATTTTGCTTATTTTTCTTGTAGAATTTTCTCAATTCTCTACTCAGTAACAATAATTCTTCATCAACAGAATCTATTTCTTCTATCTTCTTTGAAGCTTTCAATGCAACTCCCTTGTCCTTCTGTAAAGTGTCATTGTTTTGAGATTTCAAAACCATCTCATGGCTCATAAGAGAGCCAATAAGTTTTTCAAGAGGCATTGTCTTTAAGTCTTTAGCCTCTTGAATCGCCGTCACCTTGGGCCTCCAACTTTTAGGAAGAATCCTCAAAATTTTCCTAACCTGATCTTTTGTAGAATACACTTTCTCAAGGAATTTCAACTCATTAATAATGTTAGTAAAGCGAGTAAACATGCTATTAATTGATTCATCATCATCCATGTGAAATAATTCATATTGTTGAACTAACAAATCAATTCTAGATTGCTTTACCTCACTAGTACCTTCATATGCAAGTTTAATCGTATCCCAAATTTCTTTCGCCGTAGTGCAAGCAGAGATACAATTGAACTCATCCGGGCCAAGTCTACATTGAAGCCACATGATAGCTTTAGCGTTCTTTTCCTTCTTTCGAATATCATCGGAAGTCAAATCTGATTCGAGCTTTTCGACCTCCTTTCCTTCTGCATCTTTCTTCTTGAACTTGAACGGACCGCTTCGAATAACTTGCCACACTTCATAATCCTGTGCAATAATATAATTTTCTATTCTATTTTTTCACCAAGAATAATGCTTACCATTGAAATAAGGGGATCTTTGAAACGAGTGCCCTTCAGGGTAGTTCTCAGGAGCATTCATGACAAACCTCTCTAGATTTTAGTCTTTCGAGAGTAACCGACTCTAATACCAACTATAAATGCACCGAAGAGACTTAATAGGGGGGTGAATTAAGTGATTTAACAATATGCGGAATTTAAATCTTTAACCACCTAATTTTGAGTTTCTTGTAGCGTTTTGAAGATCAATTCAATTACCCTTAAATTATTTGCGTGAAACTAATCAACTGATATTGCTTGATTAGTCCCCCAAAACAAGTTAAAAAAAGCGGTTTTGTAAGGCAAGGGAATAAAGTGCAAGAAATAAAGGAGACACAGGGATTTTTACGAGGTTCGACCCAAACTATGGTCTATTCCCCGCCTACACTCGTAGGATTTCCTAAATCTCACTATTTATCGCACTTATAACCTATGTCTAGATTACAAGCCACTCACTTGTCTCTAACTCTAGAAAACAAGATTCAAACCCTAACTGTTTACTCCAACAGTTGCTAAAACCTGAGTACACCCGTACCCCAATCTTACCAAACTCTCAATAAGAAAAAATTACACAAGAGTTATCTCAGAAAAACTCAGAAGAGCGAAAGAGATAACAACTCAATCCTACGTAAATCACAACTAGCAAACTTGAATATGAACTAGAGTCTCAAACTGTTTCCAAAATTCTTTCCAAGGTTGTTTCTCAAGAAAAGATTTTTTCAATTTAAGCACACACACTTTTTCTCTTTTTTCTCTTACTACGTATGAGAAAGAGTTATTCTATTTATATAGAAGGAACAACCTTCTTCTCCAAGCAAAATATCAAAGTCTCAAGAAAATAGTTAGTCAATCAAATCTCATTTTAAAAGTTAAAAAAAAAAATTACCTTAATTTGAAATCATGAGATTATATAAAATAATCCTTTTTTTAAAACTGGCACAAATAATATAATCAGAAATCTTTTCATAAATATAAATATACCATATTATATTATTCATTCCCAAAAGTTGAAAATCAAATCTTTTATGAAACAATTTAGGAAAATGTTTCCTTGAGATATTTTATGAGACTCAAGCACATATAATCATATTTGAAATTGTGACATAATTACAACAAAATCTAGAAAATAAAATAAATTGAAGCTCTTGAGATTCTCTTGATTGTATTATGAACTTGATCATGTTCCAGCTGTCTTAGGTAGCTCAATAACTCTAGCAACCTACAAACAACTTGTAAAACACAACCAAACATATATGTACTAAAAATAATAATAAGCTAGTTAGCATATAGTACCTAATTAAAAGGTTTGTTATCATCAAAACTAGGGAGTCAACAATGTAAGTGGAGGAGTCTTACCTCCCGATCTTACTTATCCTCAATGAAAAAGGGTTTTACATGATGTTAGGCCTTATTTTTTGAATGACCCTAATTTGTTTTGTGAGTGTGCAGATGGTTTATATCACAGGTGTGTACCGGATTGGGAATTTTACGGAATTCTTCATGATTCCCACTCATCACCTTATGGAGGACATGGTGGGCCCACTAAAACGATGCTCAAGGTACTACAATCGGGTTTTTATTGGCCAAAAATACTTAAGAATGCTAGAGATTTCGTCATTTCTTGTGATTCGTGCCAATGAACAGGTAATATCTCCAAAAGGCATGAAATGCCTCAAACAGGTATCTTAGAAGTTGAAATTTTTGATGTTTGGGGTATTGATTATATGGGTCCTTTCCCTTCTTCTAATGGTAATCGTTACATATTAGTTGTTGTGGATTATGTTTCCAAGTGGGTGGAAGCAATTGCTACACCCAATTGTGATTCTAACACTATTTTGAGGTTGTTTAAGCAGGTTATTTTTCCTAGGTTTGGAGTCCCTAGAGCTATCATCAGTGAAGGGGCAACACATTTCCATGAGAAGAGGTTGGATAAGATGCTCGAAAAGTATGGTGTTTACCACAGAACAGGATTGGCATATCATCCACAAACCAGTGGTCAAGTAGAGGTTTGGAATTGAGAAATCAAGTCCATCTTGGAGAAGACGGTTGCGAAATCATGGAAAGATTGGAGTAGTAAGCTTCATGATACTTTATGGGCAAATAGAACGGCTTTCAAGACTCCAATTGGTACTTATACATATCAATTGCTTTATGGAAAAGCATGCCATCTCCCAGTAGAACTCGAGTACAAAGCTTATTGGGCAATTAAGGAACTAAACATGGATGCAAAGCTCGCTGGATAAAAACGGTTACTTCAATTGAATGAATTGGATGAAGACCAAAAGGTGGCATGATAAACGAATCATGAAAAGAGAATTTCAAGTTGGCGATCCGATAAAGTTCTATTGTTTAACTCAAGGCTTCGATGGTTTCCTGGAAAGCTGAAATGTAGATGGAGTGGCCCTTTCACGGTATTAAATGTGAGCAAATTCAGCTATGTTTAAGTTCAAAGCAAAAAAGGTGAAGTATTCAAGGTTAATGGTCAGAGATTGAAGCCATATTATGATGGAGATGTCATCGGTTTGGTGGAAGTCATCCAACTCGATGATCCCGCAGCACCTTGATCACTAATGCAGCCATGGTCAAGCTAGTCACCTTAAAAGAGCGCTCTCGGGAGGCAACCCAAGCTTTATATCCTTTTCTTCCTCATTTTGCATGTTTTTACTTGTCTTTGTACGTTTTTGGTTTGTTTTCGTAGTTTAGTTTAATATAGCTTTTATATTGAATTTTGAACCCTAGTTAAGGGTCTAACTGTTGTCATGCATAATTGGGGTAATTAAGGAGGGATTAGAAGCTAAAAAGTGCTTTAATTTTAATTAATAATAGTAATATATATTATAATTTGATAATTAGGGAGGAAAAAGAGAAAAATCACCGAAAAAGGTTCTTTGGGGCACCATGCGGCCGCAGCAGCCAAAAATCAATTCCTTCTATGCGCCCGCAGAATAGATTAGAAGCATTTTATTTTCTTGTAGAAGCACCCTGCGGGCGCAGCCTTCAACCCGCATTTCTTCACGGCGGGCGCAAGGAACCCCTGCGATGCCCTGTCAGTTTTTTCTTTGATTTTTCTCTCGCATGGGGCCCGTCTTAATCCGCCCATTATTTTGTTCCCCCCCCCCCCCTATCATCATTATTATAGTTATACTTATACTTATTATTATTATATCTTTCTCTTTAATCTCTTTTATTCTATCTCTCTCCTCTAATCTATCTTCTTCTTCCTCCCTTTCACCATTAAAACCCCAAAACCTCAAACTTTAAACCCCCATAACTCACTCCTCACATGTCCAAATCACTCCAAATTTTGACATAACACTCCTCTCATTCATCTAAACAGTCTCTAAGAGTTGAAAATCGAAAAAAATAACCGAATTGCATTGCCTAGAGTTCGAAATTTTTGAATAAAATTGTGCTTGATTTTGGGTTTTGTTCTGCAATTCTCTTGCAATTTCTTTCTCTACTATCATCTATTGAGGTATAACTTTTTTTTTATCCATGCTTTATGAAGTTCGTGTGATGCTTTTGGAATGGATTTTGATGGTTATGATCATGGTCATGTGTATTACAAGAATTTGTAGTTCCCGTTGGTTTAGTTGATTTTACAAACAAATCATGTCGAAATTCCCTCTCAACTTTGTGTGTGAATGTAGTTTTTTTTTTCATGACTACAATGTTTTGATTGCTTTTTTGATCATAAATGTAACACCCTGGAATTTCCTAACTTCCTTCTCTAGATTTTCCGAAAACATATTATAAATATTAAAGAAATATGATTATCAAAACTCCTAATTAACTAGGAAAAACCAAAGCATTACCGCCACCGTGATAACGACTAAGGCATTTATCAAAGTACTACAGCGGAAGTCTTTAAAACCAAAACCAATTTTAAAAAACCAAATGAACTCAAAAACAATCTCAAACTAAAATCAAACCAACAACCAAAAGATAATTAACTTAAAACTTTATTACACTTCGGAGCCACATTAATGGCCCTTCAAAACCAAAACTTAAACTTCAGAATTAAATACAATATCCAATAAGGGTTAGATAAATCAATAAGTTTTTAAATTAACAAACTATGAAGACTACACAGCAAGCACTCTCACTCCAGCCCAGATGAATGACTTATGCCCACTTGCGCTTCTAGCTTTTCTTGTTCTAGACAACTACTCACCAACAAGTGGGTCATTGTAGGGCCAAGTCCAAGTCAAATCCATGCACATTAAACAAACAGTTAGCAAAGCTGAGTACATAACTACTAAAGACTATGCAACAAGAACAAATAAAATAAACTAAAAGCGTACACACATCTTACCGTAGACAACTCTTCACCTGTGCATAGACTCAACATAAACAAATTAACTATTATATTGAAACTTTGGATTTCGCATCGAACAGGTTTCCTTTCCTTTAAAATCACCCTATTGGCCACCAAATTGGGAGCAACTCCAAAAAGGTATTACCTTTGTCACATAAAGTGATGGAATTCCAGCGCATTAAAAATATAAAAGAGTACAACATCTTGTACTCTAATTAGAAGTCATAGATCTATGTTCCACATGACTCCCCCCATTGTTCATACGCAAGGTATATACGTTCCAAGAGTTTTGGTGTGAATCCTCTTTCACTTTACGTGATTAACCGGTTTGACGATGTTATGACTCACATACAACATCTCATAAAAGCATGCATAAAGTCAAGCAAGCCATATTAATTATCTTTGATTTAAAGTGATTCTAAAAATAATATTATGTGTCTGCTTTAATTAAACTAAAATTCCTTTACCACACGTTAACTGTGAGTAGCTAACTATTTACTTTCTCCTTGACCACACAATAAACTGTGAGTGGCATCATGTATAAAAATAATTGCTCATTGCCTTCTAGTAATTGTGTGAATACAAATTCACAAACTACTTTTCTTGTTGATTAAGTCACTAACCAACTTAAATAACTTCCTTTCTTCTTCAATAACCTATTGGCCAATTTAAACTGATCATATCATTCCAATTTAAACTTGAAGAATTTATATTACTAAAATATGGAATGTAAATATAATATAAAATCATGCTTCTAATAAAATTTGTCATGCATGACAATTTCACAATCCAAACAAGCACAACAACATAACATATAAGATCAACTAAGCATGAATTATAATTTCTATGTTTGTCTTTGGTACTTACGTACCTTGTGTTGTAGTGGTGATCAGCCACAACATCTAAAAGTTGACTAAATCGAAGTTTCCTACATAGAGAAAACCAAAACTAAATTAAAATCTTGTGGAGTAAGTCCTACAATAACTCTAAACTAACTTTCTACATTGGAAGCTTCTCCAAAACATTCCCTATACGGTCTCTATTCAATTCCATTTTTTAAGCAAAATACTTGATTTTCGGTAATTTTCCAAAAATGGCAGCTTTGTAAACCTTCTTAAAAACACTCTTAAACCTTTCTAAATATCATATTTTGATCATAAAATACTAAATAGTCATGTCCTAAGATAAATATACAATACTTAGATGCATTAAAAATAATTATAACTTACTATGTTACATGTTACTATTTTTATTGGGCATAAATAAGTGTTAATAAAATTTTACAGCTTTATTTATTAATCTAAAACTCATTAAAAACTCATAGAAACATCAAGAATTCATCATAAAACTCTTTACAATCCACCAACAACACTATTAAACAAATCTATGCTGTAGAATAATTTTTCATAAACCAAAACATGTTCATAATATTTTCTCTATTGATTTTCATGATTGCAAAATTTGGAAAGCAATATAATTTATGTTTAAAGCCTTTAAAAATCAATCTAAACTTCATAAAATCATCATAAATTCACCCAACAACAATTCATGATCATAATATTGAAGTTTAAATCATTAAAACCCATAAAATCAAGAATTTCATAATTTCATAAACGTAACCCTAATTTAGAATTTCATGAACAACAAATAAATTCATGCTTTAAAATAAATCATAACTTTATAAAAACATGATTGAAGCTATAACAACATGATTAATCATAAATATAAACATGAATTCGCAAGATTGAATCAAAAAGAAAAGAAGAAGAAATATTTTTATATATACAAGTTTCGAAAATACGCCGCAGGGGAGGATGAGGGTGGCGCACGGTGGTGGTCGGCTACAGTATCGGCGGCGGTGGTCGGCGAGTGGGCTGACGGCGACGAGAAAAAAAAACGAGCAACCTTTTTTTCTTCGGAAGATCTTTCCGTTTTTTTTTTTGTTCGAATTTTTTTTTTCTTTTCTCTCTTTCTCTCTCTAAATTTTTGGAATCCTAAATCTCTAGATTGCAAAATAAATCTGAAAATTGGGGTTTTAAGGGATATTTATAGGCCCTAAACTAGGATTTGGTGCAATTCCATAAATACCCTTAATGCTTGAAATTACTTTTATGCCCTTGTTTCAAAATAATTTAGGAAACATTAAAAATTCTATTTTTAAAAACTTTTCAAAATATTTAATAAAACATAAAATATTATTTTTAAACATAAAATAATTACTTTAATTAAAATTTATTTAAATTTCCTTTGTTTAATATTCTTATTGAATATAATTTCTCAATAAAAATATTAAAAACATACGTATAAAATACGAAAGTAACTCCTTAGAATACGTGAAAATATGGGGTATTACAATAAAGCTTTAATTACTTGCATTATATTATATTCTATGACTTGATATCGCGATGCTTTTAGTTTTCATGTTTTAGAATTTGCAGGAATCGAATTCTAATCCTTGTTTTTCATGCTTATGTTTTGTAGGAAAATGAGGAAAACTATTGGAAAACTGCTTCGCGGAGGTCCCAAGAAATCTCAGAAAACAGGGGCATCATCTTTGGCTTCTTAGGGGAAGCAACCTGCATCTTCTAGAGCACTACCACAAAACAGGCTAGAGAGGCAAAAAAAGATATGAGAAGCTCTCCAAGCACACTATCTGGTCTACAAGGTTCTTCCACAAGGAAACCTGTGATAAACTGGGTATTACTGATCAAGTCATGAGAATGGCCTACCGCATTGGATGGGGCAACTACATTAATGCTATCATGACAGGTCCTGATGGCAGAACCCAACAGGTCCCACACACTTATAGAGAGCTCACCCTTGAGTTCTTGTCCAGTTACCACTTCCATGTAACTCAGGAGACTCCCTCAGCTTTACAGAAGACTCATATTAGTTTTACCATCTTTGGGCAGCATTATGAGATGGATGTGGATGAGTTTAATGAGAGATTTCTATGGAACACCAAGAATGCAGCTTGGTCCACAGCAGAGCATGAGTGGGGACCTTATTTTGAGGGAGTTTGGTGAGAGAGAATCACAAAAGAGAGTTCTACCTTTACTTCCACTACAGCTAAGGCATCGGAGGTTCAGCACTCGACCCTCCGATACTTCTTTTGATATGTGGTTTACTGCTTGTTTTCTAGTGGGGAGTTGGGACAAGTTTACCCTGATGAGATCAGACTTCTTTGGATGGTTATAGAAGGATATGCTAGGCAACCTCTCCACTACAACTTTGGGTTTTTTTGGCTCGCTGGTTCACTAATATTACTAAAGGTATCACTAACACCGGCACCATCTATATTGGTGGCATGATTACATGGCTTGCCTATACCTTAGGCCATACCGAGGATATCCACCAGTTGAATCCGATCAAGGAGAACCCCTACCTCGACATCACTGCCCTCAAAGCTGCAAACTTTCTGAGACACTAATAGAGAGGGGATGGAGAGAGATTTATTTGGTGTGTTCGGGAGATCTCATGGTGCTACTTGTCGAATGCTTATGTCAGCCTTACCTATCGGGAGCACCCGGACGGACAGAACCCCTGGAGAATTCCACCTAATAACATTCCACTACAGGAGAGGACGGATTCCGAAAAGAGAGCAGTTCAAACGGTTAACCTAATTCAGCAGGTAGACGGCCAACCTCATTGCCATCCAGCCCCTCCACGACCAGAGCCTCCGAGACATTGCTGTGCAGGCCGTTCCTCCTCCACTTTTGACATGTCACCCCTGATAAGTCGCCTTGATGACATGCACCTCTACAACCAGCTGCGGTTTGACAAGGCTGATAATTCTCTTCGAGGACCCCGTTCTGATGTTGATTTATTGTAGAGAGTCCAGTGGCGGGAGCATATGAGCAATATTGAGGCCAGGACGGTCCAAGGCTTCCTGAACCATCCCAACTAGCCACCCACTTATGATCCTAGCTCTGAGCCTACTTCCTATCCTTACCATCCATTCAATGACCAGTACTATCCTAGGTAATAGGGCCCCGGTTAGTAGAGCTCGGCTTCACCTCCTTCCTCCGTTTTTCATAGCTATTTTTCCCGGGACGGGATAAAATTTGGTTTAGGGAGAGGATTTCTTTTAATTGTATATATGTTTTAGTTTTTATTGCTTTAAAAAAATCACAAAAAAAATAAGTAAAAAACGGAAAAAATACAAAAAAAATGTTAGTTTAGTTTTTCTTTTAATTTTCAAGTTTAATTTCAAGCAGGATATATTTTGGATTTAGTGCTTAATTAGACTCCTGTTGGAGATTGAATTTGATTTGGTTAGGCCGTTCCGACCTCTTCTTTTTCTTTTTCTTTTTGGTGTGTTTAGCTAGTTTTAGTGCTTTCTTAGCTTAGTTGGTTTTATATCATGCTATGTGAATAACCTTAGCAGATATATCAGATTAGTTCAAATTAACAGATTAAAATTTTCGAGGTGGAAGATTATTTTTTGTATACTTAACCACACTTCATTCTTTCAACATAGGCCTTAAATATTGTATATATACTGAAATATATATGTGAAGTATGTATGCTTTTTCTGCTCTTCACATATGATATCTACTTTGACTAAACCCTTGAATTAGAGACTATTACTAACTGTTAGAGATTAGATTGGGTTAGAAGTAACCGTTTGAGATTTTCAAGGATATAAATCAGTAGTTATCCCACAAATTTATGCTTAAACATTTTCTTTTTGTATGCTCGCATAAAAGTGGCAAACACAATTATGAGTACTTTGTATATACAATTACTTATTTTTACAAAAATTCATATAGAGGCCAAATATAAATTGTAATGTACTAATATAATTTGGGTAAGACATAAAAGATCGGAATACAAAGATAATTGAATATGCTCGTCAATTTGGACTAAAATAAGAATCTACCAATTTTGAACAAAATACATATCACAAACTAATGATTAACAAAAACAAATCATTGAAAGTAAATGATTGATTGCAAAAAGGAAACCATGCAACAAATTAGCACATACTGTGTAATTTGCAGCAATAAAGTGGCATGAAGTTAGGATAGAGAAGTTACAACTTACAAGTATTACGGTAAAACTCCACTTGGTTACAAACTCAAGGTAATTCATCAAGGTATACGCATTGTACATGGGAGGAGAAGCCGATGATCTAATATATTTCATTGAGCAATGGTGCTAATAACGTGTATAGAAAGAGAGTTTTTAGAGTAGAAGATAATAGATTCATATTCATCTTAATAAACCATAAGAGAGTACATATATATATACACGCACGAGAAACAATTAAGGTTTCCTTAGAGAACAATAAACCTAGTATCTAGAATATCCTAGAATAAACAAAGCGGTATAATGGGCATCCACTAAATACATATATTACATAAAAATGATCATATATTGTTGTAGTATTAATTTGTGATGGTTTTATGAATTTTAGATTTGTTTTTAAGGGTTTTCAAGTTGTTTAATATTGCTGTCAAATTTTTAAAGTTGTGAAAACCAAGAGTAAAAATATTATGAACATGTGTTTACATCATGAAATATTATTTTAAAGCATAGATTAGATGTATAATGATGGTACTAGATTGTAAAAGAGTTTTATGCTTGAATTATGAAGTTTTGATGAGGTTTTAATGAGTTTTGAATAAATAAATAAATAAATAAATAAATAAATAAATAAATAAATAAATAAATAAATAAATAAATAAATAAATAAATAAATAAATAAATAAATAAATAAATAAATAAATAAATAAATAAATAAATAAATAAATAAATAAATAAATAAATAAATAAATAAATAAATAAATAAATAAATAAATAAATAAATAAATAAATAAATAAATAAATAAATAAATAAATAAATAAATAAATAAATAAATAAATAAATAAATAAATAAATAAATAAATAAATAAATAAATAAATAAATAAATAAATAAATAAATAAATAAATAAATAAATAAATAAATAAATAAATAAATAAATAAATAAATAAATAAATAAATAAATAAATAAATAAATAAATAAATAAATAAATAAATAAATAAATAAATAAATAAATAAATAAATAAATAAATAAATAAATAAATAAATAAATAAATAAATAAATAAATAAATAAATAAATAAATAAATAAATAAATAAATAAATAAATAAATAAATAAATAAATAAATAAATAAATAAATAAATAAATAAATAAATAAATAAATAAATAAATAAATAAATAAATAAATAAATAAATAAATAAATAAATAAATAAATAAATAAATAAATAAATAAATAAATAAATAAATAAATAAATAAATAAATAAATAAATAAATAAATAAATAAATAAATAAATAAATAAATAAATAAATAAATAAATAAATAAATAAATAAATAAATAAATAAATAAATAAATAAATAAATAAATAAATAAATAAATAAATAAATAAATAAATAAATAAATAAATAAATAAATAAATAAATAAATAAATAAATAAATAAATAAATAAATAAATAAATAAATAAATAAATAAATAAATAAATAAATAAATAAATAAATAAATAAATAAAGCTGTGAAGTTTTATTAATACGTATTTATGCCTAATAAAAATAGTAACACGTGACATAATTAGTTATAATTATTTTTTATATTAAAATATTGTATGATGATCTTAGGACATGACAATGTTTTATGATCAAATTATGATATTTAGAAGGGTTTTTAAGTGTTTTTAAGTAATTTTCTAAAGCTACCATATTTGGAAAATTACCGAAAATCAAGTGTTTTGCGAAAGAAAAAATAAAATAAAGTATGAAATTGAATAGAGACCATACAGGGAAGTGAAAGTGCAAGTGACACTCAAGAGGGGGGATGAATTGAGTGTTGTAAAATTGTTGTTAATTTTTCAATTAATTTTAGGAATAGTTTAGAACCAGTTCTCAAGCAGCGGAAACAATAAAGCAATAAAATAAACAACACCAAGATTTAACGAGGTTCGACTTCTAATAAGTCTGCGTCCTTCACTCACTCAATCTTTTATTAATCAACTCAGAATAACAAAAGAATTACACTCAATCAATTATGCACCTATGCACAATATGATTTCCCAACTTCCGCCTATGGAAGTTCGACTCAACCTTCAACTATGAAGGTTCTAATGAAGATGATCCCAGATCAACTTTCCCAGCAAACTAAACTCACAGAATGTTCAAATTACAACACTTTTTCTCTCAATAACACTTAGCTTAAACGCTTACAAAAGAGAGAATATTAAGACCTTAATGTGGTTATGAGGTTTATGCGACATTGAGACTTAGAAAGAGCTTTTGCAATCTGTAATCTTCAGTTTTTGTTCGTGAAAAAGTTGTTATGGTTGTATGCTAGCAAATGTCCTTAAATAAGCCTTTGGCTAGTATGTCATGTAATATTGCAAGAGAATATTTTCCTTGGAATTAATAAAATCAGCACAATATTATATAACATACTTGCCACACTTAAGAGTATTTGCCTTGCATACCAGTCCAAGCATTCGTATAATTTTGAAAACAATTTTGCACGGAAAGAAACTTTCCTAAAATACGAATGTATGAAGTAAACTCCAAAGGACTGGTTCAGCACTGTTCCAGTCAGCCAAGTTTACTTATAATTATGTATGCCAAGTAACTTAAGTTCCTTTTCATCCATAATTAGTACATCTCTGTAATCTCAATCTTTATAGTGCATCTGTAAACCTTCATACCACTTACATTGCATCTAAGACCTAAGAGTTAGACTCTATGAGCTTGGTCTTCATGCAAACTTCAAGATTTGGCTTCTCGAGCTTTATCTTTTCATCATTGAACTTGTTTCTTTAGTACCTGCACATGCAAACAGAAACTTGCATACAATATAATAGTTCAATGTGGTTTGTCATCATTCAAAACAAAAGCTAGGAACTTCACAAATTCCCCATTTTTGATGATGACAAACCATGAAGTTCCCCCTGCAAATAATATCATTTAATATTTGGAACTTTTCAAAAATTTTGAATTCTTAAGAATTCAATGGACTGGTCTCATACTGTTCCTGCAGATTAAGCATCATTTACAGGTAAACCAGTTCACAACTAACTGACAACAGTTTAAGAAAAAGTTTTTTAAGTGCCTAGGGCAAATACTAATTAGATTCAGAGTTCTTAGACTTAAACATGTATTCGTAATAAGAACATCAGTAAGTTCATCAGACTTGTTTTCAAGCAAACAAGCTGTTGTGATGATAAGAAGTAAAATGCTTTGAATACATTTACTTCCAGGACATGTAGGTCTCTCACCACTAGCAAGACTATCAATATTGCTTCCAGTTGCTGCAATACACACAGATTAGTAATATTCATTAGACCTGCTTCCCCCTGAATTAGGTAGAAGAGATCAAAACTTCACACCTGCTTCCCCCTTTTGGCATCATCAAAACAGTCATTGCATAAAAGCTTTTAAACAAATAACTAAACACAATCGGTAATCAAACTACTAATTATATAAAGTTCATCTATTATAGGTAGCTCTAACAGCATTCTAGAGATGCTGATTCTACCAATTGTTCCTGTCAAAGTGCCAAACTTACTTGTCCTGAAAGTTATTACAAACCAGCATTAAACCAAATTACAGAATAATAATGTCTTTTGAAGAAGGGGGAAACCAGTATAAGAGTTCAATTAAAGGAGGGGTTAGCAGCAATAGGATAAAATAAGAGGAAATAAAGGAAACCAATCAGCACCAGAGTCTTGTTCAGTCTCATCTTCTTCAGCTTCCACTGAAGCACTTACATCATATTCTTCATCATCCTCTTCCTCATCCTTCTCAGAGACCAGTTCAGCATCCTCATCATCAGCATCACCTGCAGCTTCTGATGTCTCTTCTTTGTCTTTAGAATCCTCACCACCAATTATACCAACTTTATTAAGACGAACCGCAATTCTTTTGTAGGATTCCTGAAGTGCAGCACATAGTGTAGTGACACTATTGACCATATTTTGCATGAGTTGATTCTGGTCACTCAGTAGCTTTACCAAGGCATTGGTTGCCTGAATTGTTTCTGTATTGGTCCTAGCAAGACCAGCATCACTCTTCCCCTCATCCTTCATCTTTAACACACCACCTGCATATGCCATGCCCTTTTAACCTATTATCTTATTGGTGAGATGTGACATGGTGCCATAATCTCCCACCGTAGGTATCTTCCAGTGCCCAAATACTAAGGTCAGCCATCCTCCATAGGGCAGAGCATGATTAGCTTTCTCAACACAGCTGATCATATGACCTAACATCATAGTAGGGAGGTTGACAGGAATATGTTAAATGAGGCAGTAAACGAGAACACTATCCATCAACCGTACACTCATGCGGTCTTGTGCTCTAGGACACACAATCTTTAAGGCTATAGTATGGAATATCCTCATGACTGGCTCCTTTAATTTTCCAATGGTGTACCCCTGCTTGCTATCAGATGGACTAGTAAAGAGTCTGGTCTGCATCCGTTCTGTTGTGACTCCCTTTACAGAAGGCCAATTTTCTCTATAGTAAACATCAATTCCCTTTGTTGGAACTTTGAGAATCTCAGCCAATTTCTTTTCAGACAAATTTATAGGAGTATCTTTAATAAAGGAGAAATAGGATCCATCATCTTTAGTATGCAGGTGTGAGTAAAATTCTTCAACCAGTGGCATGAAAAAATCTAAATCTTTTGCAAACAACACAGACCATTTCTGAAAATCTAAAGCCTCCTTAACCTCAATCAAGAATTTTTGTGCAACCCAGCATTTTGCAATAAAAAATCCTACCAGAATTTGTCTATCTTTCAAATTATATAGAGGTTGATGGATAGTAGACTTACTTTTCTTAGATTTATTGCTTGAAGAGATCACAACATCAGATTGCCTTCTCTTTTGCCCTGTTGTGGGCTGGTATGGTTGTGCTTCTCTCATGATAGCCTTCCCCTTGGACGCCTCATCACCCTTTCTAGCAACCGTTTTCACACGAGCACCCTTGCTTAATATTTTCTTTGTATTATCTTTCTCAGTAGTTATTTCAACTTCCTCTTCATCTTCAGTAACTTCCTTGTTTTTGTTTTCTCAACTGGTTTGGGAGTGGTTTTAGGTGTGGGTGATTTGGATTTTGTGATTGGTGGTTTAGTGGCCTTCTTCTCAACTTTCTTAACCGTTTTTTATAACGGTTTCTTGGTGCTTACTTTCTTTTCCTTCACTTCTTCTGCAACAACATCTTCTTCTTCATCCAACTTTGATTCGGACTCGGATTCCTTCTCATGTTCAGATTTTTCAACAATCTCTGGTTCTTTGGATTTTGAGGTCTCTATTGGTACAGGAGTTGATTCTTTGGATTTTGGTGTGGGTGGCTTTTTGGCAGTGGTTGATTTTGTGGATGTTGGTGTGGAAGATTTGGTGGTTTTGGCGGTAAATTTTGGTGTAACCGCCTTTGTGGTTGTTCTTGTGGTGGATTTTGGTGTGGCAGAACTTATAGTAAGGGCTTTTGAAGTTTCAAACTTGGCGTTCTTTCTAATAAACGGCACTTCTTCCTCTTCATTAACTTCCTCCTCCATCACATTTTCTATCACAGACTCAACTACCTTGTTAACCATCTTCTTTGTTTTCCTCGTTTCAATTTCAGGAGATTCACTAACTTCTTTCTCAACCAATCGTGTGCTTCTTCTCTTTGACATGATGAGACTAAATATTTCATGTGCTTTGAGCAAAAAAAACTTTGAACAATGTGAGCGAGAGAGAAAGAAGAAGAATTTAGACGATTTAGATTTTTGCGTGAGAGAAATATAATCGAGAGAATATATAGAAAGAAAAAAATTAAGGAAATGAAATGAAGTAGAAAAATATGATCAGAAGCATATATTTACAAAAGATTTGAATCAAAACGGTTATCTTCAGAATATTTGAAAGATATTTGTCCTTTAAACAAAAAAATCAATTGCCATAAATATAACCGTCATTACATTTATTTCCAAAAATTTGAATTTTTGAAAATAAACTGACTAACTAAAATAACAGCCTCATGAATCTGGTTCCCTAATGGTCTGCAACTGGTCTATGCCAACTTACTCTTTACAAGATTATGTTAAGGTACTTGAGTACTAAATTGATCAGCTCTGCATCGCATAAGAACTTTGTGAGACCTAAACAGCATAAATAAAAAAAAAAAACAAAAAACAAAAAACAAAAAAAAAAACAAAAAACAAAAAACAAAAAACAAAAAAAAAAAAACAAAAACATTATATACATGNACAAAAAACAAAAAACAAAAACATTATATACATGTTGACATCATTTGACTAGCCAAAGGGATAAGTCAAGACTTAAGAGCTCATTGTCTAATTTTAATCATACCCAACAAGGCACGAAGCTTGATGAACATTTGTCTTCTCAAACGTTTTGTAAAAATGCCAGCTAGTTGATCTTCTGACCTGCAAAACTCCAATTCTACATTACCTTTTTCAACATTGTCCCTTAGAAAAGGATGCCTAATCTCAATATTCTTAGTTTTAGAATGTTGGACAGGATTATTTGAAATATTGATTGCACTTATGATATCACATAAAATGGGAACACTTCTGAAACAGATCCCAAAATCCTTTAGTTGTGACTTTATCCACAAGAGCTGAGCACAACATAAAGCAGCTGCAATGTACTCAGTCTTTGCTGTGGATAAGGCCATTGAATTTTGTTTCGTAGATCCCCATGAGATAAGGCAGGAACCTAAGAAGTGAGCCATTCCAGAAGTACTCTTCCTGTCCACAATAAAACCAGCAAAGTCAGCATCTGTGTATCCTATAAGATTCATACTGCTACCTTTTGGATACCAGAAACACAGATCATCAGTACCATTGAGATATATTAAAATTCTCTTAACGGTCTTTAGGTGAGATTCTTTAGGGTTGCTTTGAAATCTTGCACACAACCCTACTAAAAACACTATATCTGGTCTACTGGTTGTTAAGTAGAGCAATGAGCCAATCATACCTCTATACAACTTACCCTCAACACCTTTTCCCTTCTCATCAAGGCTCAATTTTGTAGAAGTTGGAATGGGTGTTTCATAGGATTTGTTATCTTGCAAGCCATATATTTTCAACAACTCCTTGAGGTACTTCTGCTGATGAATCATAATTCCATCCTTGGTTTGCTTGATTTGACGTCCTAGAGATAATCCAAGTTCTCCCATCATACTCATTTCAAATTCATATTTCATCAAATTTGCAAACTCATTAAACAAATCATGATTAGTAGCTCTAAACAAAATATCATCTACATATGTCTGGACCACTAGCAAATCAGTTCCCTTTTCTTTTAAGAATAGTGTCTTATCAACTGAGCCTCTCCTATATCCATTTTCTAAAAGAAAACTGGAAAGCATCTCATACTAAGATCTGGGAGCTTGTTTGAGACCATAAAGAGCTTTGTCAAGTTTAAAAACATGGTTTAGCAAGTCACTATCCTCAAATCCAGGGGGTTGTACCACATATACATCTTCTTTCAAATAACCATTAAGAAAGGGTGTCTTAACATCCATTTGAAAGAGTTTGAAGTTCATATGAGCTGCAAAAGCAATTAAAATCCTGATTGCCTTAAGCCTGGCTACTAGAGAAAAGGTTTCATCATAATCAATTCCTTCCTGTTGATTAAACTCTTGGACCACTAGCCTAGCCTTGTTCTTGACTATAATACCTGCATCGTCCAGTTTGTTCCTGAACACCCATTTAGTTCCAATAACAGACATGTTTTCCTTCCTAGGTTCAAGATGCCATACTTGATTTTCTCAAACTGATTAAGTTCATCTTGCATGGCCAGATGCCAATCTGGATCCATTAAAGCAGTCTTATAATCAGTTGGTTCAACATTTGAAAGAAAGGAATAGAAAGCACACAAGTTTTGTAGAGTAGAATTCCTTGTTTGCACCCCTTTGTTAGTATCACTAATGATAAGATCAGAGGGATGAGCAGACTTGTACTTAAAGGATTTGTTCATATCAAGATTTACATTAGTGCCTTCCAATGTTGAACTGGTTCCCGTACTGGTTCCCCCTGTTTCATTGTTTCTTTGAACAGGTGAACCTGGTTCCATAGTGGTCTCAGCTACACTGTATTTATGTGGTTGAACCTCTGAGTCACTATTTCCTTCTCTTACTTCATGAGGTTCTTGAGTGTGTGCTTGACCAGACTCTTCCTCTCTAGGAGAGTTGTGTGGTGAGTCTGGTTCAGCACCTTCTACTTCTTTAGCTGCTGTAAAGTTTAGCATGCCAATTTCGAATTCATCATCATCAACCTACACATGCTTGCTAAACATATTAGTTTCATCAAACAGAACATGGATACTCTCTTCAACAGACAAGGTTCTTTTGTTGGAACTTTGTATACCTTTCTGTGTGAAGGGTATCCAATGAAAACAGCCTCGTCACTTTTGGGATCAAATTTATCCAAACTTGATTTACCATTATTGTGTACAAAGCATTTGCACCCAAAAACGCTTAAGTGTGCAATGTTTGGTTTTCTTCCCCTAAGGAGCTCATAAGGTGTTTTATTTAGTAAAGGTCTCAACATTACCCTATTTAAAATATAGCAAGCAGTACTCACAACTTAAGTCCAGAAGTTTCGAGGTAGACCACTCTCTAGAAGCATTGTTCTTGCCATTTCTTCTAGAGTGCGGTTTTTCCTTTCAACTACTCCATTTTGTTGTGGAGTTCTGGTGGCTGAGAAATTATGAGATACACCATGATCATTACAGTAAGTAATGAAGCTGGCATCGTCAAATTCAGAACCATGATTAGACCGGATAGAGACCAGTTGATGATTAACCTTATTTGGACCTTTTTTTATCAAAATTTCAAATTCTTCAAAAGTTTCATTATTAAATTTTAGAAATATTGTCCAATTATAACGAGAGTAATCATTAACTAACACAAACACATAACTATGACCATTTCGACCTTGTATATGCATGGGCCCACACAAGTCCATGTGCACAATTTCGAATGATCTAGTAGTGCTTATAAACTTCTTTGGCTGAAAAGAGGACTTGACATGCTTACATTTGGCACATTCATGACAAATATGTTCTGCAACAAACATAATGTTAGGTAAACCTGTAACTAATTCGTGAGATTGCAGTTTATTTAGCAAAGAAAAACTTACATGTCCAAGTCTCTTGTGCCACAACCAATGGTCAACCTCTATAACATTGACACAAGTGGCACTGGTCTTAAGAATCTGACTCAAAAATGTTATGTAAACATTATTGTGACGGAACCCCTTACAGACCAGTTCCTTTGTTTCAGTGTTAACTATGTGACAAAGATTTGTTTCAAATTCGACATGGTTTCCTTTGTCACATAGTTGAGATATGCTCAAGAGGTTATGTTTCAAACCTTCAACAAGATATACATTATCAATTGCTTTAGAAAGTGTCTTACCAACCTTACCTATGCCCTTGAACAAACCTTTACTCATCTCCAAAGGTGACACTTCCTCCTTCATAGGGTACAAGTGAAAGAAATTGACTTTTATCTCTGGACATGTGACTTGAGCAACCACTGTCCAAATACCAAAATGTCTTTCCTTTCACTCTAACCTGGACAAACAAATCAAGGTTTAGTTTTAGGAACCCAGATTTTCTTGGGTTCCTTGTTAATGGGAACTGGTTTGATACTGTCCTTTCTAACCCAGGTTTGTTTCATATTGGTCTTTCTTGTTTTATCATGTTTTCCATTTTTAGACAAATTATGTGTGTGACTATGATGATTATGAGTCCTTTGAACATGAGACTGATTTTTCTTATCATGTTTTTGCTTGGTCCAACAAGTTTCAATAACATGTTCATTCTTACCACAATAGGTGCATACATGCATGTCTTTTGCAAAAACATACTTACCTCTCTTGAATTCAGAAATCCAGGTCTCATCTCTCCCCAACTTTTGGGGCTGTTGGGAAATACTTCAAGAATACCCTAATCCAAACCTCATAGGATTACCAGGTTATGAGGTCAAGATGTTTAGAGTACTTTGAGCATTGAGCAACCTATTCATCTGTCTTAGGCAGTCACTCAAATCTTGTTCCTTGATTTCAAGTTTCTTAAGCTGAGCTTCATTATATTTTGCAGCAATGGCAAGATCCAACTTTGCCCTATGAAGCTCATCCTTAAGTTTTGAAATCAATTCAGGATCTGTTCAGAAGTGGTCTGAGTAATCTTGTCTTTCTTTAGTTGAGATATTTCAGCTTGAAGATCAAAGATTTTAGTTTCATATTCTAAGTGTAAGTCAATATCAACACCATGATTGTCTGAAGCAACTTTAGGGTTGATATCTTTATTTAACTCAGATATTTCACCTTTGTAAATCACAGATCTTACCCTCATATTCCAAACATAAGTTATTAACATTAATACTAGAACTGTACTAGTAAGAGAAGTTTTTAGATTCACATGCTCTTTGAACAATTCTTCCACATCATCAACCATATAATTATAAGCTAAAATCAAGTCAGAACGTTCGAGAGTGAGTGATTTCTATTTAAGTAATTCGAAATTTATACATTCAACTTCTGCCTCCTTAAGCTTACTAAAACCTCTTTCATTATTTTGATAAAAATCTGCTTTTGGAAAAACTGACTGAGATTTTAGCATCCCAAGTTCTATATTCTTCTGAACAAGACTTAGTTCAAGCTTTGAAATTTATTTTTCAGTTCTGTACAAATAAGTTTAAGCTCAGCAGAACGGCATTCACTAAGATCTAGATTTCGAGTTACTTCTCTTAGTTTCTTTCTGTTAGCCTTATAAGCAGCATTGCCTTTAACATTTTGTTCAATAGCAGCATCTATAAAATTTAGTAACTCATCTCTATCACGATATCTCATTTGCTCTCGCATGTCAGAAATAGTTACCTGTTCTTCATCAGAGGAGCTGCTTCCAGCCATGAGACACATGTGTCCCTTCTTTCCTGAACTGGTCTGCCTCTGGTCTACTTCTCCCAACAGTGCAGTTACACAAACTAGGGCTTCTTCCTCCTCACTTTCACCACCTGAGTCAGAATCTCCCCAGGCAACAAGCATGGCTCTCTTTGTCATCTTTTTCTCCATTTGTCATCTCTTGTCAGTTTTCCATGCCGGACAATCCTTGATCATATGTCCAGTTTCACCACATTTGAAGCAACCACTGCTGGTACTGGTCTTCTTCATGTTGCCTTTGTTCTTCCAAGATTTTCCCTTATATTGAGATATGAGGCTTCTTTCAAACCTTAGATCTTCTTCATTTTCTTCTCCCTTCAGGGCCAGCCCTCGGCTTTTGGTTGTGCCTTCCTCCTTTGTGCTTACTAACATCATATGAGTCATTAACAACCAATAAGTTGTTCTACAGTCAGAGTGGTTAGATCCTTGGCTTCTTGGATTGCAGTTACCTTAGGCAGCTTCTCAAAAGTTTCCTAACCAAATCTTCACTAGTGAAACTTTTGCCAAGAGATTTTAGTTCATTAATAATTAACATAAAACCGGGTATACGTATCTTTTATATTTTCATCTCGATTCATATCAAAAGCTTCATATTTAGACATAAGCATATCAACCGTAGATCTCCTACTTCACTAGTACCTTCATAGGCTAACTCTAGAGTTTCCCATATTTCATTTGCAGTAGAACATGCTAAAATACGGCTTACCTCATTATCAGCAATACCTTGTTGAAAGAGTGACATAGCCTTTGCGTTCTTCTCTAGTGTCTTAAGATTTGTGCTAGTGTATTCAGTCTCCTTCTTCTATGTTTCATCAGCATTGTTAGTCACCTTCTTTGGTCCATTTTTTATAATCATCCAACACTCATAGTTAGTGCCAATGACGAAGTTTTGCATGCAAATCTTCCACCAGGGATAGTTTGTTCCATTAAATTTGGGCAGCCTTGATCCAGAATTTCCATTCATCATCTCTTAAGTATTCATCTTTTCTTCCTTTTCTAAGTGTTACCCTTTAAAGAAGTTAGGCTCTAATACCATTGAAAGTGCAAGTGACACTCAATAGGGGGGGGGTGAATTGAGTGTTGTAAGATTGTTGTTAATTTTTCAATTAATTTTAAGAATAGTTTAGAACCAGTTCTCAAGCAGCGGAAACAATAAAGCAATAAAATAAACAACACCAAGATTTAACGAGGTTTGACTTCTAATAAGTCTACATCCTGCACTCACTCACTCTTTTATTAATCAACTTAGAATAACAAAAGAATTACACTAAATCAATTATGCACCTATGCACAATATGATTCCCCAACTTCCACCTATGGAAGTTCGACTCAACCTTCAACTTTGAAGGTTCTAATGAAGATGATCCCAGATCAACTTCCCCAGCAAACTGAACTCACAGAATGCTCAAATTACAGCACTTTGTCTCTCAACAACACTTAGCCTAAACGCTTACAAAAGAGAGAATATTAAAACCTTAATATGGTTATAAGGTTTATGCGAGATTGGGACTAAGAGAGAGCTTTTGCAATTCATAATTTTCTGTTTTTGTTCGTGCAAAAGTTTTATGGTTGTATGCTAGCAGATGTCTTTAAATAAGCCTTTGGCTAGTTGTCATGTAATTTTACAAGAGAATATTTTCCTTCGAATTATAGAAATAATTCCGAGAAAATATTCTCACTGATTTTTAATTTGAAATCAAATAAAATCAGCACAATATTATATAACATACTTGCCATACTTAAGAAAATTTGCATTGCATACCAATCCAAGCATCCATATAATTTTGAAAACAATTTTGTGCGGAATTAAACTTTCCTAAAATATGGATGTATGAAGTAAACTCGAGAGGACTGGTTCAGCGTTGTTCCCAGTCTGTTCCAGTCAGCCAAGTTTACTTATAATTATGTATGCCAAGTAACTTAAGTTCCTTTTCATCCATAACTAGTACATGTTTGTAATCTCAATCATTATAGTGCATCTTTAAACCTTCATACCACTTACATTGCATCTAACACCTAAGAGTTAAACTCTATGAGCTTGGTCTTCATGCAAACTTCAAGATTTGGCTTCTCGAGCTTTATCTTGTCATCATTGAACTTGTTTCTTTAGTACCTGCACATGCAACCAGAAACTTGCATACAATATAATAGTTCAATGTGGTTTGTCATCATTCAAAACAAAATCTAGGAACTCAACAGGAAGGTTTTGGACAACTTTTCAATATAAAAAGTTATTTTAGAGTTGTTGTAGAAGTTAGTCAACAAGGTTTTAATTTAGTTTTGGTTTTCTCTATGTAGGAGAATTCGCGTTAGTTGAATTTTAAAAGTTGTGACGGATCACCACTATTATACAAGGTACGTAAGTACTAAAGGAGAAAATAAAAGTAGAATTCATGCTTGGTTGTTGATCTTATATGTTATATATGTGATTATTAATTAATCTCCTTTGACTTGCATGAGAAGCATGTTAGTATGAAAGTTAAATAGTATGATTCTTATATTGTTTTGACATTCCACATTGGTAGTATTGTTAATTATATCATGAGTAATTGGAATGTCAAGGTTATTACTATAGTTGGCCAATAGTTAATAAAGAAGAGAAGAAAGTTAATTGAGTGGATTAATTAATCAACAAGAAAGGTAGTTTGTGAAATTTTATTCACATGTTTAATAGAAGTTTAATGATCGAGCAAATATTTACATAGCCACTCACAGATTATGTGTGGACAAGAAAGATAAATAGTTAGCCACTCACAATTAATGTGTAGTAAAGGAAGTTTAGTTTAATTAAAGGACACATAAGATTACTTTTACAATCACTTTAAATCCAAGATAATTAATATGGTTTGCTTGATTCTATGCATGCTTCTATGTATTGTTAGGGCTGCTCAAAAAAATCCGATCCGTCTGATCCGATTTGCGACCCAAAAAAATCGGATCAATACATGTTTTTTCATATTTCGAATTAACTGGATTGGATATCCGACAATTGTCGGATCAAATACGTGTAATACCCTAGAATTTCCTAATTTCCTGCTCTAGATTTTTCGGAAAGCATATTATAAATAATAAGGAATTATATTTATTTAAACTCCTAAATAACTAGGAAACACCAAAGTATTACCGCCAATGTGATAACGGCTAAGGCATTTATCAAAGTAATACAGCGGAAGCCTTTAAAAACCAAAACCAATCTATAAAAGTCAACCTTGATAATAATCTCAAACTAAGATCAAACAAAAACTTAAAACTTTATTACACTTCGAAACCATATTAATGGCCCTTCAAAACCAAATCCATAAACTTCGAAAATATAAACAACATCCAAAGATAGTTAAATAAAACCATAAGTAGTTAAATTAAGAAACTAAGAATACTATAATACAAGCACTCTCACTCCAGCCCAGCATGGATGACTTATGCCCACTTGCACCTGTAGCTTTTCTTATTCTAGACAACTACTCGCCAACAAGTGGGTCATCGTAGGGCCAAGTCCAAGACAAAGCCAAGCACACAAAACAAACAGTCAGCAAAGCTGAGTACATAACCACTAAAGACTAAGCTATGCAACATGAACAAAATAAACTAAAATAAAAGCATACATACATCTTACCATTGACAACTCTTCACCTGTGCTTACTCAACTTAAACAAATTAATTATTAAATTTAAATTTTGGATTTCGCATCGAACGAGTTTCCTTTCATTTAAAATCTCCCTATTAGGCACCAACTTGGGAGAAACTCCAAGAAAGTATTACCTATATCACATAAAGTGACGGAATTCCAGCGCATTAAAAATATAAAAGAGTACAACGTCTTGTACTCCACCTAGAAGTCATAGATCACTGTTCCATACGACTCGCCCATTGTTTATACTCAAGGTATATATGTTCCAAGAGTTTTGGTGCGAATCCTCTTTCACTTTACATGATTAACCGATTTAACAATGTTATGACTCACACATAACAGCACATAAAAGCATGCATACAATCACACAAGCCATATTAATTATCTTCGATTTAAAGTGATTCTAAAAACAATCTTGTGTGTGTCCTTTAATTAAACTAAACTTCCTTTACCACACATTAACTATAAGTGGCTAACTATTTAACTTCTCCTTGACCACACATTAAATTGTGAGTGGCAACTCGAATAAAAAATATTTGCTCATTAACTTCTATTTACTATGTGAATAAAAATTCACAAATTATTTTTCTTGTTGATTAAGCAACTAATCAACTTGAATAACTTCCTTTCTTCTTCAATAAGCTATTGGCCAAATTTTTAAACTAATTATAACATTCCAATTTAATCTTGAACAATATAGATTACTATAAATGTGGAATGTCAAAATAACATAAAATCATGCTTCTAATTCTTTCATAAACTTATCAAGTCACAATCAATTCAAGCAACAACAAACATTCATATAAGATCAACCAAGCGGAATTCTAATTCTATGTCTATCTTTAGTACTTAAGTACCTTGTGTTATAGTGGTGTTCCGCCACAACTTCTAAAAGTCAACTAGATCGAAGTCTCCTACATAGAGAAAAGCAAAATTAAATTAAAACCTTGTTGACTAAGTTGTACAACAACTCTAAACCAACTTTCTACATTGGAAACTTGTCCAAAACATTCCCTATATGGTATCTATTCAATTCCATACTTTATTTTAATTTTTCCATTGCAAAATACTCGATTTTCGGTAATTTTCCAAAAATGGCAGCTTTGTAAACCTTCTTAAAAACACTCTTAAACCTTTCTAAATATCATATTTTGATCACAAAACACTATAGTCATGTCCTAAGATCAATATGCAATACTTAGATGCATTAAAAACAATTATAACCTACTATGTCACATGTTACTATTTTTATTGGGCATAGATGTATTACCAAAAATTTACAGCTTTATTTATTTATCTAAAACCCATTAGAAACTCATAAAAACATCATGAATCCATCATAAAACTCTTTTACAATCCACTAACAACATCATGAATCAAATCTACGATTTAGAAAATTCTTCATAAAATAAAACATGTTCAAATATTTATTACATTGATTTTCATGATTGCAAAATTTGGATTGCAAAATTTGGACACAATATAATTCAACTTTAAGCCCTTTAAAAATCAATCTAAACTTCATAAAGTCATCATAAATTCACCCAACAACATTTTATGATCATAATATTGAAGTTTAAGTCATTAAAAACCATAAAATCAAGAATTTCATAATTTCATAAACCCTAATTTAAAATTTCATGATCAAACAAATAAAGTCATGCTTTAAAGTAAATCATAACTTTATAAAAACATAATTAAAACTATAGAAACATGATTAATCATAATTATAAACATGAATTTGCAAAATTGAATTAAAAAGAAAAAGAGAAGAAAAAAAAATTATCAAGGGATTCGAAAATACCAAGTGAGGGGGAAGGAGGGCGGCCGGCGGACTACAAGTGGCGCGGCTGCAACGGTGGCGACGAGGGGCAGCGCCGGCGAGTTGGGTGGAGGGCGAGGGGAGAAAAACCACGAGCGAAATTTTTTTTCTCTTTTCAAAAATTTCTTATGATTTCTTTTTTTTTTTTGAAAACTTTTTTTTTCTCTTTTTCTCTCTCAAAATTTTCGGAATCCTAAATCACTAAGTTGCAATTTAAATATGAAATTTTGGGTTTTAAGGGGTATTTATATGCCCCGAAGTAGGATTCGGTGCAATTACGTGAAAATACGAGGTATTACAGTCTACCCCCTTAAAACAAGTTTCGTCCCGAAACTTTATGTGAATTATTGTATGGAATTTGAATAGAGACTAGGTTTACTTCAAGCTTTTTCATTATGAAACTATGTTGTTGTAGACTTTATACATTTAACTCAACCTTTGCTGGACAACTTTTCAGTGAACAGACATAGAACTTTACTGAAAAGACGTAAAAACTCGTAAAACTTGCAAAATTGAGGGTAAAAATGCACAAAATTAGATCGCACTCTTACCCCCTTAAGAATCGTGTTGCGTCCCCGTAAATCTACCTACTAAACTGAAATAACTCTGGATACTTTTCTCTCATCCTATCTTCAGCCTCCCAAGTAGCTTCTTCGGTTTCTCGGTTAGACCGCAACACCTTCACTATTTTGACACTTTTCCTACGAGTATCCCTGACCTTACTATCAAGGATCTTAACTGGTCTCTCTTCATAGGTTAAACTCATCGGGAACATATTTTTTATAGTTGGGACACATGAAAGACATTGGGAACCTTGCTCAACTCCATTGGTAATGCTAGTTTATAGGCAACTTTTCCAACCCTTTGCAAGATCTCATCGGGTCCGATATATTTCGGGCTTAATTTCCCCTTCTTTCTGAACCTCATTACGCCTTTCATTGGTGATACCTTAAGTAGCACGTTATCACCAACTTCAAACACAACTTCTTGACGTTTTTGGTCCGCATAAGACTTTTGTCTATCTTGTGCTGCCTAAATCTTTGCTTGTATCACCCTTACTTTATCGATGGTTTCTTCAATCAATTAAGGTCCTAGAATCACTGTCTCAATTATGTCACTTCAACATAATGGAATTCTGCACTTCTTTCCATACAATGCTTCAAAAGGTGCCATGCCAATACTTGCATGGTAGCTATTGTTGTATGAAAACTCAATAAGATGTAAGAAATCTTCCCAATTCCCTTGAAAATCCATTATACAAGCTCTTAGCATGTCCTATAAAGTTTGTATGGTTCTCTTCGTTTGTCCATCGATTGCGGAATGGAAAGCTGTACTTATTTTCAACGTTGTACCAAAGTCCTCCTGGATACTTTTCCTGAACTTCAAAAGAAACCTAGAATCCATATTTGATACTATATCCTTTGGAACTCCATGTAGCCTCACAACATGCTTTATGTAAGCCTTTGCAAGTTGTTTCATCCTCTAAGTGTCCTTCATTGGTATAAACACCGCTGACTTAGTAAGTCTATCCACCACAACCCATATGGTATCATTATGATTCCTCGACTTTGGCAAGCAAGTTACGAATTCTATTGATATGCAATCCTACTTCCATCCTGGTATTTCAAGTGGTTGGACTTCTCCTTATGGTCTCTTATGCTCAAATTTCACCTTTTGATAAGTAAGACACTTACTCACGAATTCAGCCACTTCCCTTTTTATCCTAGGCCACCAATACACCTTCAAATCCTTAAACAGCTTATCGCCTCCAGGATGCACTGAATACGGTGTATTATGACCTTCCTCCATGATTCTCCGTTTCAAATCTTCACATTTCAATGGTACACACCACCTTCCTTTATACCTTAAGTGTCCATCCTCATGGATTTCGAAGTTTATAGCCTTTCTTGCTTTCAATTTCCCCTTTATTCTATCCAATTTCACATCTCCCTCCTGGTTCTTCTTAATCTCCTCAAATATTGTTGGTTGGATACTAAGATAACAAAATATTCCTTCCAAATCTCCCTCCTTCACTATCTCCAAGTTCATTTTCTCCATGTCCCTACACAACTCGTTAGCGACCACTAAAGAATTCACTCCATGCTTCGTTTTACGGCTTAAAGCATCCGCTACTACATTGGCTTTCCCTTCATGGTATTGGATATCTAAATCGTAATCCTTGATCAACTCAAGCCATCTCCTTTGTCTCATGTTTAAATCTGTTTGAGTGAAAAATTACTATAAGCTCTTGTGGTCCGTGTAGATCCTACACTTTACTCCATACAAGTAATGCCTCCATATCTTTAAGGCAACACAATTGCCGCTAGCTCGAGATCGTGAGTAGGATAGTTTGCTTCGTATGGCTTCAATTGTCTCGAACCTTACGCAATCACCTTTCTATTTTACATTAAAACACAACCCAAATCATTCGTTGAAGTATCACTGTACACATCATAAGAATCACTTCCATCTGGCAAAGTCAGCACCAGAGCCGTAATCAAACGCTCCTTGACGGTCTGAAATGCCTCTTTACACTTATCACTCCACACAAACTTACAGTCCTTCTTCATTAACGACGTCATTAGCTTAGTGATTCTCGAAAAATCCTTCACAAACCTCCTATAATATCCTACTAACCCTAAGAAACTCCGTACATCCGTCACATTTTGAGGTGTAGGCCACTCTTTTACTGCTTCAATCGTGGCTGGATCTACTGCAACTCCCTCTTTTGACACGAAATGTCCCAAGAATGCAACTTTCAAGAACTTAGCATACAATTTATTCTCCCTTAGTGTCATCAAAATTGTCCTAAAATGTTCTACATTTTCCTCTTTACTCTTGGAGTACACCGAAATGTCATCAATAAAAACAACCAGAAACTTAATTATCCAAGAACCATTGAATGATCCTATTCATTAAGTCCATGAAAACTGCTGGCACATTTGTTAGCCCAAAAGGCATAATAGTGAACTCATAATGCCCATACCTCGTACGAAAAGCCATTTTTGGTATGTCCTCATTAGCAATTCTCAACTGATGGTATCCTGACCTCAAATCAATATTAGAAAACATAGTAGCACCTTTCAGCTGATCAAACAAGTCGTCAATCCTCGGTAAAGGATACTTGTTCTTGATCGTCACCTTATTCAACTCCCTATAGTCAATACACAACCTCAAACTCCCATCTTTCTTCTTTACAAACAGCACTGGTGCTCCCCAAGGTGAAGCACTAGGTCTAATGTAACCCTTCTCCAACAACTCATGTAACTGCTCTTTCAACTCACTCATTTCCGCAGGTGCCATCCTATATGGTACTTTGGAAACAGGTGATGTCCCAGGCAATAAGTATATGGTAAAGTCGATATCTCGCTTCGGAGGCATCCCCGGAATCTCTTTCAGAAACACGTCCAGAAAATCCCTCACTCCCTCAATGTTCTCGTGCATAGCAGCCTCAACATGATCTACATCCCTTACACTACAAAGGTAAATTGGAAAACCACTCTTCATAAATCTAGCAAACCTCATTACTGACACTATTTTGTTGTGTTTTGGCCTTCCTTCCCTCCAATAGCTCACTTTCTTACCCTTATTAACTAACAAGATCTTCTGTGGCACACACAAAATCTCAGCCTTGTGCTCACTCAACCAAGCCATCCCTAGAATCACTTCCAAGTCACCCAAATCAAACTCAATTAGGTTAGCCTTAAACTCCACTCCCTGAATTTCAATTGGAACATCCAAAAATCTCCTTGAACATTGTACTTCTTGTCCTGATGGTAACACTATTGACATATCTATTGTATCTGCTTTTCCCAACACAGGCATTAACTTTTCCAAAATCTTAGTGGATACAAAAGAATATGTTGCACCAGAATCAAACAAAACTTTAATAGGAAGAGAGTGAATAGAGAAAGTACCGGTAATCACATCCTTACTAGCATCAGCTTCACTTCGAGCCATCACATTCATCTTTCCAGTATTCGAGGTCTTAGCCTGATCTCCTCCATTTCCACCTCCATTTCTATTTCCATCTTAAGGCGTTGCCTTTCCTCCCATGTTTCCTTGGAAACCTTTCTGCTGACCCCCTGTTGAGTTCCCTTTGAATTGAGAACCTTGTCCTTCCTTTCCCTTGTTCTTGGAGAAGCACTCGTACTCACAGTGTCCGAGCTTGTTACACAAACTACAAGTCATTTGGTTCCCAGTATTGAGTTCCTAGTTTATGTTTTGAATGATGACAAACTACATTGAACTATTATATTGTATCCAAGTTTCTGTTTGCATGTGCAGGTACTAAAGAAACAAGTTCAATGGATGACAAGATGATGCTCATGAAGTCAAGTCTTGAAGTTTGCATAAAGACCAAGCTCATAGAGTCATACTCTTAAGTGTTAGATGCAATGTAAGTGGTATGAAGGTTTATAGATGCACTATAAAGGTTGATATTAGAGAGATGAACTAATTATGGATGACAAGGAACCTACATAACTATAAGTAAACTTGGCTAACTAGAACAATCTAAGAATAGTGTTGAATTAGTCCTCTCGAGTTTACTTCTTACAACCGTATTTTAGGAAAGTTTTTTTCCGCGCAAAATTGTTTTCAAAAATTATGCGGATGCTTGGATTGTTATGCAAGGTAGATATTCTTAAGTATGGCAAGTGTGTTATATGATATTGTACTGATTTTATTTGATCTCAAATAAGATCAGTGAGAATATTTTCCGTGGAATTATTTCCATAATTCTAAGGAAAATATTCTCTTACAATATTACATAACATACTAGCCAAAGGCTAATTTAAGGAGATCTACGAGCATACAAACTAAGACACTTTTGCACGAATTAAAATTAAAGAACACTGATTGCAAAATTTCTCTCTCTAAGTCTTAACCTAGCATAAACCCTATTACCACATTAAGGTCTTAATTTACTCTCTTTTGTGAGCGTTTAGGCTAATTGTTATTGAGAGACAAAGTGTTGTAATTTGAGCATTCTGAGAGTTCAGTGTGCTAGGGAAGTTGATCTGGGATCATCTTCATTAGATACTTCACAGTTGAAGGTAGAGTCGAACTTCCATAGGTGGAAGTTGGGGAATCATATTGTGCATAGGTGCATAATTGATTGAGTGTAATTCTTTTTGTTATTCTAAGTTGATTGATGAAAAGAGTGAGTGAGTGGAGGACATAGAGTTATTAGAAGTCGAACCTCGTTAAATCTTGGTGTTATTTATTTTATTGCATTATTGTTTGCGGTGTTTGAGAACTGGTTCTTAATTGTTCATATTATCAATCGAAAAATTTACAACAACTCGAAAACCGTTTCTCTCTCTAAAATTTTTTCTCTATAAAATCGTTTTGGGGATTTGAGCTTTTTTGTGCGTTTTAGTGATTTCAATGGCGAAGGGAAGGAAGGAAAAAAAACCGGGTCGAAAACAAAGCAAAAACAATAATCTCAACAGCAAAAATATGCGAAGCATGACTCGAATTTTACTAAGAATATAATTGCGAATGAAGTTAGCAGCGAAATTGAAGATGAATTTGGTTGCGATGAGGCAATTGAAAATGTGAATGCGAGAATGGATTCTGAGATTCTGGAGGAGGATGATGAAGTGCTGAATAATGAAGATGCTACTAAAAGGGCCCTAAGTGCTACTATTCAGTGGGTAACAGTAACTCAAAGTCGAAGAGAGGGTAGGGGTGTTCTTCGCACTCCTGAGATGGCTGTGAATGGAGGGTTGGCAGCGGTGTTGCTTTTGTGACACCTGGGTTTCAGGCACCTGAGAGGAGGGTGTTCGTGAGAGGTTGAGATTCTCCCCTGCCTTCGGGTACTGTTCTATTGAGGTCATAGCAAGGTGTGAAATCTAACTCTGTTTTGAATGTTGGTAGTGGTAATGTTGGTGTTAATGCGAGTAATTCGTGGACCAACTGCTTGTTTGTTGGGTTAAGAGATGAGGGTCTTGATCTTGAAAATAGTGAGCATGTGGGTGTTGGGTCTGTTAAAATAACAATGGATGATATTTAGGAGGAGGTTGATTATTGGGACTCCTCTATTGTTTGTTACATAATGGGGGGTCAACCACCTTATGCTGTGCTTAATGGGTTTATTCGGAGGGTGTGGGGGAAACATGGTGTTGAGAAGGTTGCTAGGAGGAGTAATGGTGTGTTCATGGTGAGATTTAAGGGATGTGATGGGAGGGATAAGGTTATGGCAGAGGGGCCTGTTTTATTTGATGGCAACCCAATGGTGATGAGGAAGTGGTTGCCTGGGCTTGAACTAATCCCTAAGAAAATCTGTAAGGTTCCTGTTTGGATAAGATTACCTTAGCTTCCAGGATGAGTTGGGGGGTACTGTTGTGCAAGCTGTGAAATATGAGTGGGTCCCTACTTTGTGTACTAAATGTAAGGGATGGGGCATAAGGAGGAGGAATGTGTAAAGGGAGTGAATGGTGCCCAAAAGAAGATGGTTAAGAGGTGGGTGCCTAAGACTGCACAAGGGCCTATTCTGAATGATACTGTTGATCCTGCTCCTACTTTTGTGCAAGAGAAAGATTATGCTATTAATGAGGTTGATTATGTGTCTTTAGTTCCTGTGCAGGTGATTGGTCTTCAGGGTAAAGAAAGGGCCGGAGATGGTACAGTGGTGGGTTCAATTCATGCTGATGGGGATCCTATTAGGGTTCCTAATGGATAGTATGGGCTTTTGGAATGTCAGAGGTCTTAATAGTCTTCAAAGGCAACAAGATATTAGATGGTTCTTAAATCATCATAATATAGGACTTTTTGGGCTTCTGGAAACTAGAGTAAGGCCAGGTAATGTTGACAAGGTCTTACCTAAACTTGGGGAGATGTGGAGTTTGTGTGCAAACTATAGTCATGTTAATTTTGGGTGGATTTGGCTTCTTTGGAATCCTGGAAGTTTTGATGTTGATGTGCTGCAGCAAGGTGACCAATGGATACATTGTGCTACTTGTCATAAAGCCACATGTAATAGATTTCTTTTCACTGTTGTCTATGGCTATAATGAGGCATTAAATAGAGCTAGATTGTGGGATGCTTTGTATGGGTTGTCTAAGGTTGTTCAAGATGCTTGGTTTGTGGGAGGTGATTTTAATAATGTCTTAAATCTTAATGAAAGGCTTGGTGCTCCTGTTACTTTGAATGAGGTGGCAGCTTTTAGAGATTGTTTGGTGGGATGTGGTCTTTCTGATCATTTTATGAGTGGTGGTTTTTTCACTTGGACTAATAAGCAATGTGCTGAGAGAAGGGTATGCTCTAAGATTGATAGGGTTGTCTCTAATGATAGATGTGTAAGGATATCATTCCTACTTCTATGGTTAACATTCTCCCTGAGGGCCTTATGGACCATAGTCCTCATATTTTGCAGTTGTTTGAGAGTCTTATGGATGGGAAAACGCCTTTTAAATTTTTTTAGTATGTGGACTGGTGCTCCCAATTTTCTGGATGTGGTTAAGGAGGTGTGGCAATATCAGATTAGGGGGTCTCCTATGTTTTGTGTGATCAAAAAGTTAAAGCAGTTGAAGAAATTGAATAAGCAGTTATTTGATAATATTGAACAGCCTGAAGATGATGCTTATGCTCACTTGAAGCAATGTCAGTTGAGGCTAAGGGATGATGCTACTAATGTTATTGTCATGGAGGAGGAGATGGTAGCCAATGATGTTTATAGAGAGACTCATGCAGCTAGGTTGAGTTTTTTGAGGCAAAAATCTAAAGTTGTCTGGTTTAAGGAGGGGGATGTAAACTCAGCTGTATTTCATTTTGCTTTGAAAAGAAGGAGGGTGCAGAATAGGGTGTACATGATCAAGGATAAGGAGGGAGTTCTGGTAAAGGAACAGAACAAGGTTATGGCTGCTTTTTTGGATTTTTACACTGATTTGTTGGAAACTGATATTTGGCATAGAGTGCCAGCTGATGGGGAGATTGTTGCTACTGGTCCTGTGTTATCAGAGTTGCAGAGGGGGGCAATGTGTAGAGCTTTTTCTGCTGCAGAGGTGAAGGCTGCTCTTTTTGATATAGGTGATGATAAATCTCCTGGTCTAGATGGATACTCCAGCAAGTTTTTTAAGAGTGCTTGGGGGGTTGTAGGAGAGGATGTTTGTAAGGCTGTGCTAGACTTCTTTGATTCAGGGAAACTCCTTAAGCAGGTGAATGCCACCACTCTCACCATGGTCCCTAAGGTGGAATGCCCTATTTCTATCACTCAGTTCAGACCTATAGCATGTTGCAATGTGTTGTTTAAGGTTATTTCAAAATTACTTTGCTCTAGGTTAAATGAGGTGTTGCCAGATTTGATAAGTGAGGCGCAGGCAGCTTTTGTTCCTGGTAGAGATATAATTCAGAATGTTTTGGTGTGCCAGGACATCTTGCATCAATATAATGTCAAGAATGAGAAGAAGAGATGTACCATCAAAATTGATTTGAGGAAGGCCTATGATTCCCTTTCTTGGAATTTCATTGAGGAAATGTTAAGAGCTTTTGGGTTTCCTCCAAAGTTTGTTGGGTGGGTAATGGTCTGTGTGACTTCTCCCAGATATTCTAGTGTTCTGAATGGGACAATGCATGGGTTTTTTATCAGGAAAAAGGGGTGTGAGGCAAGGAGATTCCATATCTCCATTGCTTTTTGTTGTTGCTATGGAATACTTATCAAGACTCTTGAAGAATGTAGGGGAACGTAATGAGTTCAAATACCATGCTAAGTGTGAGGCTCTTGGGTTAAACCACTTGATCTTTGCTGATGATCTCATGATTTTTTGTTATGGAGATTACAATTCTGTGAAGCTTATTCAAGAGGCTTTGGATAAGTTTTTTATGAGCTCTAGTTTAGCTGCTAATCCTGATAACACAGTTGTGTATTTTGGTAGTATGCCTAGATACACTCAAGAAGATATCCTTGAGCTCACTGGTTATGTGAAAGGGTCTTTTCCTTTCAAGTATCTTGGTATTCCTATGAATTCTACGAGAATAGCTGTGGAACATTGTGATATCTTGGTGGATAAGATTACTTTGAAAATCAGGCAATGGCCAACTAGGCATTTGTCTTATGCTGCCAGAGCTACTTTGATTAATGTAGTTTTGATGAGCCTTCATTGCTATTGGGCTCATATCGTCTTGCTGCCTAAGAAAGTGTTGGAGAAGATTCATCGAATTTGTAGAGCTTTTTTATGGTAAGGAAGAAGTGTGTGCACTACTTTTGTTCCTGTGGCTTGGGATCAGGTTTGTTCTCGAAGGAAGAATGGTGGCCTAGGGATTAGGGATTGTCTAAAATGGGACAAGGCTGCTCAAGGCAAGTTGGTGTGGCAGATTGTTTTGAAGAGGGATATGTTATGGATAAAATGGGTGCATTCCATTTATATTAAGGATAGGCAATAGTGGGATTACTCCCCTACTGATAAGGCTAGTTGGGGCTAGAAAAGGTTATGCAAGATTAAGGATGAGCTGAAACAGGTCTTTGTTGACCAAGGTTGGTGGTCTGGTGCAAATGCCTATTCAATTGATGCATGTTATTAGAGGCTTCAAGTGGAAAGAGAGAATCTGCCTGTGATGAAATGGGTGTGGAGTCCTTACAATGTTCCAAAGTGTGCTTTTGTGAGCTGGTTGGCTGTGTTGGGAAGACTAAAGACTAGAGATAGGCTGCATAGATTTGGGATCACTGCTGAGACTTGTTGCTTGCTGTGTGGTGTGGAAGATGAAAGTTGTAATCACCTTCTATTTGGCTGTGTTAAGAGCTACACCTGTTACAGGTTGGCTGCTGCTTGGCTTGGCATTCCTGCCAGAAGAGAGAGGGGCTTAATGAAGGTTTGCCAGCATTGGCTGCAGTGTTGCAGCAGCAAAGTAAGAAGGAAAGTTGCTGCTTGCGTTTTGACCTGCCTGGTTTATAACATTTGGCAGGCTGGAATAGGCTTCTTTGGTCTGTCCAGAGCTGGAATGAGGAGGTGGTTTGGAGAAAGACTAAAGAGGTTGCTGTGAGGAGGTTGCAGGTTATGGAGCAGGTTGGTTGGAGAGCTGCTGAGAGGGTTTGGGTCCAGCAATTATGTGCCACTTGAAGACTGTGTTTTGCTGTGTTCTGGTTGTCAGTCTTGCAGATCTGTGCAGATATTCTGTTTTGCAGTTTGTATAGGCTTGCTGTGCTTCTCAGGCAGATGGGTTGAGGCCTATCCTGGCCTGTGCTACTGATGAGGCTGATGGGTGGGGTCTGTCCTAACCTGTGCAGGTGATTAGGGTGTTCTGCAGGTTGGTAGGGAATGGGGTGGAGCTGTGCTGGGGTCTTTCCTGGTTTGCACTAGTTTGTTATAATCTTTGGACCTGGTTGGCTTGGTGTTTCAACTTGGTTGTCTCTGCAGACTGTTTTTCTATGCAGGCTGCTCTTCTCTTGTTTTGTATTGAGTGGTGATTTCAGGCTGGTTTTGGTTGTTTTGTGTTTGTTGTTTTCTGGTTGTCAGTTTGGCAGATCTGTGCAGGTGTTTTGTTCTGCAGTTTATCCTGGCCTGTGCTGCTGTTCAGGCTGATCAGGGTGTTCTGCAAACTGGTAGGGAGTGGGGTGGAGCTGTGGTGGTGGTGTCTTTTCTACTCTGCACTAGTTTTATTGATCTTTGGAGCTAGTTGGCTTGGTGGTTCAGCTTGGTTGTTTATGCTGGCTGATTTTCTATGCAGGCTGTTCTTCTCTTGTTTGTGCTGAGTGGGTTTTCAAGCTGGCTTTGGTAGCTGTGGCTGGTAGTGTGTTTAGCTTGTCTCTTGCTTTTTTGATGTCTTTTTATGGTCTCTGTATAGCACAGGCTTTTGCTTGTTTAGTGAAGGTTTTTTGGGGGCTGCTTTTGAGCAATTTTGAGTCAATTTGCTCTAGTAGTCATATAGGTTGTAATTATCTCCTTTTTGGCAATAAAACTCTTACATTTTTACCAAAAAAAAAAATTACAACAACCTTATACCACTCAATTCACCCCTCCCCCACCCCTCTTGAATGTCTCTTGCACTTTCAATTGGTATCAGAGTCTAACTTCTGGAAAGGGTAACACCTAGAGAAGGAAGAAAAGATGAATACTCAAGAGATGATGAATGGGAATTCTGGATCAAGGCTGCCCAAATTTAATGGAACAAATTATCCCTGGTGGAAGAACTGTATGCAGAACTTTGACATTGGTACTGACTATGAGTGCTGGATGATAATAAAAAACGGACCAAAGAAGGTGGCTCACAATACTGATAGAACAGAGAAGAAGGAGAGTGAATACAACAACACATATCTGAAGACACTCGAGAAGAATGCCAAGGCTATGTCTCTTCTTCAACAAGGCATTGCTGATAATGAGGTAAGCCGTATCTTAGCATGCTCTACTGCTAATGAAATATGAGAAACTCTAGAGTTAGCCTATGAAGGCATTAGTATAGTCAAGAGATCTAAGGTTGATATGCTTATGTCTAAATATGAAACTTTTGATATGAACCAAGATGAAAATATAAAAGATATGTATACTCGTTTTATGTCTATTATTAATGAACTAAAATCTCTTGGAAAAAGTTTCACTAGTGAAGATTTGGTTAGGAAAATTTTGAGAAGCTTGACAGGTAAATAGCAGCCTAAGGTAACTGCAATTCAAGAAGCTAAGGACCTATCCACTTTGTCTGTGGAACAACTTATTGAGTCACTAATGACTCACGAGATGTTAGTGAGCACAAAGGAGGAAGGTACAACCAAAAACCGAGGGCTAGCCTTGAAGGGAGAAGAAAATGAAGTAGATTTGGATAAGATTGGTCTCATGGCAAGAATGTTTGAAAGAATCCTCAGATCTCAATATAAGGGAAAATCCTGGAAGAACAAAGGCAACACAAAGAAGACCAGTACCAGCACTGGTTGCTTCAAATGTGGTGAAACTGGACATATGATCAAGGATTGTCCGGCATGGAAAACTGACAAGGGAGGACCAATGGAGAAAAAGATGACAAAGAGAGCCATACTTGCTGCCTGAAGAGATTCTGACTCAGGTGGTGAAAGTGAGGAGGATGAAGCTCTAGTTTGTGTGACTGCACTGTTTGGAGAAGTGGACTATAGGCAGACCAGTTCTGGAAAGAAGGGACACATGTGTCTCATGGCAGGAAGTAGCTCTTCTGATGAAGAATAGGTAACTATTTCTGATATGCGAGAGCAAATGAGATATCGTGATAGAGATGAGTTACTAAGTTTTATAGATTCTGCTATTGAACAAAATGTTAAAGGCAATGCTGCTTATAAGTTCAACAAAAAGAAACTAAGAGAAGTAACTCGAAATCTAGACCTTAGTGAGTGTCGTTCTGCTGAGCTTAAACTTATTTGTACAGAACTAAAAGAAAAAATTTCAGAGCTTGAAATAAGTTTGGATTAGAAGAATATAGAACTTGAGATGCTAAAACCTCAATTAGTTTTTTCAAAAGTAGATTTTTATCAAAATAATGAAAGAGGTTTTAGTAAGCTTAAGGAAGCAGAAGTTGGGTGCTAATTGGTGGACCCACTATTATTATTTTATAGTAACTTGACTACTTATTCACTATTTTGCCAGTAATTAAGCAATTAGAAAGCTAATAATTAAATAAGAAAATCAAAACAAAAAAGATGAAAAAAATAAATTGCACAAGTAACCTGTTGAATAGGTTATAGGTGAAATAGATGAATATTGTCAAATGTGTGATAAAGGTAGGAGTAACGGTGAATTTTGCAAAGTTTGCATTATTATTGTGAGATAGTCCAATGTTTAGGTTATTTATTTCTAATCTTCCTTAAGATTATTCTAAAGATTTTCTAAGGCTAATATCTGATCATTAAAAGAGATTACAATCACTAAGTATATAGCTAAACCAAAATAATCAAGTGGGCAACTGGAGGAGAATTATAGAATAACTTCGCTAGAAAAAGGGCCTAGCAGTCACTAGGTATTGTAGTGCTTGCTACCACCTTATTTTCAACTGTTTTTATTTTTATTTTTTTGGCAGTATCTTTGAGGAGAGGAGCTTTGAAAATTTAGGATCCGCTTGCTTTCCTTGGCCTGTAGCGTCGCTGAGTATTGGCTTGCGATATGTGACCTAAGCTTGCGATATCACGGAATATCGAGCAAGACTGCAATCTACTTAACAAAAGGCTTCAAACGAATAAAATCCGACCCGAACTAATGCTAAGTACTCCATACATATAGTCCAAATGTTGCTGCAGTTTTCGAACCAAACGGTAAAGCCTACAAAAATGAGACAACACACAAAACAAGATAATATGGGTCAAAATATGAAAAAAATTACAGGGGAACGGGATAGAATAATAAGTAGGAAATATTGGGAAAATTAAGGAAAAAGAACGAAAAACTAACTAAAGTCACTAAGAGTAATTACAAAAATATATATAAATAGACACTACATCATAAACCATCATTAAAACATCATTGTAATCATCAACAAGAATCATCAGCACAAAATCAACCATCGGCCATCAAAAGCCACCAACAAGAACAAAGAATCAAAATGAAATCAACGAAAAAATTACTACCCTACCCATCTAGAGCAAACCCACCCAAATCAACACAAGAAAAACTCATGGAAACACATTCGGAAAAATCGGAAACCAGAACAGAATTGGAATAGAATTTATAAAATTTGGATTCTAGACTTCTATAGAAAACAAAAATCAAAAAACCGGACATCCAATTTTCCGATCTGGTTTTTTTAGAGGATTTTGAAAAATATTAGAGAAGTTTTGAATTAAAAATCCATATCAGAAACTTCGAATTTTTTTAGACGATACGAAATAAGATTTTCTATTACAAAAATTCGGATATCTGGTTTTGCACACCCCTCCATATATACATTCTCTTCATTGTAAATTAGTTGCTACATTAGTGTTTTGGGCGTTATTCAGAGTATAATTTTAATTAACTTTGATATTTTATATGCAATGAAAATATAGTCATATGAAATATTATTTGATCAAATAGAGTATATTTATTCTTAATTGCTCTGTAAACAAACAAAAGGTGTTTGTCGCAGCTATACGCTAGACATCATTGCTGTTCATGAGATTTTTTCCCGGCATCGCATTCCACGTACTGCAACGGTTGTCTCCCGTGTTCTGTTGCTCGTCGTGGTAAAATTGAACCCTAAAATCATCATAACTTATAATTATTGATTAGGGTTTTTAATTATGATTATGAATTAAGATCTTGTTGTTAATATGCGTTAATTTAATCTGATTTTCCGCATTATTGCTTTCCTTTATTTTGCAGCGAAAATCGACGAAAAACCGTAACTATTTCCTGTTAAAGTTGCTGAATCGTAAGCATTGATTGGGATTCCTAAGCAATGGGGCTTAACTCAAGTGGGGCGATCTCAACTGATGCGGTGAAATTGTGTGTGTTTGATTTAACAAGGGGTCAACGGGAAGGTCAAGAAGTGGAAAAACTCCTGTTTTTCTTTCCTTCTGAATTGCCTTTAACTGAACAACTTTCGGTTATTGGGCTTAGCGAAGGTTTGATTACCTTCACAAGGTTAGTAACTCTGTTTGATTACTGTATTTAGTATTTTGAATAACTAATATTTGAGTTGTGTGTTGAGAGTTTCCGATTTGAACATTCTATACCCTCAGGATTTTCATTCTCAAACCATTACATTCCAACATTTTGAACCAACCGGTCCTTATATTCAAATACTAATGTGAATATAATGCTGCCATTCACATCATGGTTCTTGGTGGGTTTGCCTATGGGTTTTTTCCCAATGCACTTGCTAGGGTTTTTTCTAGACTTTTAATTGCTTTTAAGTGTTTGTGTTTCCCATTTTTTAGTTATACTTGGTCTACAATGATGGAGGATCATGTTCTTAAAGGTTTCTTGATTAAAAGATTCAATCTAGGACTTTTCTTGGAGTTTTAAAATTTTTTTTTTCAGTTTCGGGGCAGTGCAGTATATGCGTTGGAAATCTCATTGAATCTAATTGAGGGAAAAATATTTCAAAAATTTAGAAAAATATGGAAGATAATGTTTTATCCATTTTTCTACTTGGCTATCAAACTAGAAATCAGTTTTTAGTTAGATTTCTTTTGTCTAAAGTCCTAGTATAGTTAGGATTTGTTTTAGGATGTGTTTATTGTTTTGTTTTGTGATTTTTATTTTCCTAATTTAGTTTGTTAGTAGATAAGACCAAGTTATGCAAGTTGATTGTGCAAATTGATTGTGTTTGTGTGTGGCCGATTTTGGATAGGCACAAGTGGGACAAGTGGGACGTGCAACTTATGTTTATTAGAATTTTAATTTGATTAGGATTTTATTTGACTATGAATTGGAGGATTGTTCCTATCTTAGTCCTATAAATACCTTTTTGTTTATCAATAGAAAAGATAAGTTGAGTTTTGAGATTATTTTGGCGTTGCCTATATGGGTGTTTTCCCTTGAATTTTCACTTTTGCGATTGTGAGTTCAACCACTTTTAATTGCGATCAATTGTGTTTATCTATCGTGGTTACTTCCTTATTTGAGCTATAACATACACATCTATCTAAAAAGGAGAGAATTTCGTGAGTTTTGTTCATAAAACAACATAATTTACAAGCATACATTCATTGCCCAACGAACAAAATCACATTGAGTTTTAATTCTTCATCAAGGCTTAAAATTCACATCAAATACCACGGTCACAACCTCACCAACCACTGTTGCCAAACGACTTAATGCTGCACGCACTTCTCCATCCTCGCAAATTCCTAGTCAAGATGACGCACCACCCCATTGCCCTTTCTTCCTCCTCTCATTCTCCCTCATTTTTCGGTCCACCCTCTCTTCGTGAGACTAGCGGCTCTTTGGCTCCCACAAAGCTAGTCAGATACGTGTGCCATTCGCTTGCGGTCCGTTTCAAGGCAAGTCAGAGTTCCCTTGGCATGCTCCTTATGATATTATACCCCACTTGGCTAGTACACGACCCTTGTGTTTAGCTTGTTGATTCTGCAGCAGAAGACAGAACTTCGCATAAACTGTACTTTTGGGATGAGGGTGTTATAATTCTCTGAATGGGTTAAAACTTGGTATGGAGGCGTCCTACATTTCTAGAAGTGTATGGGCGGCTCTAGAGCCTCATTGAGAGGTGCAACGGACTATGTGAGTTGAGTGTAATTAATTGCGAGTTTGTGTTAGTTTACTGGAAATTTAGAGAAGATAGTTTGTATTACTGATTAATGGTTACAAGGGTAATTTAGTGAGTTTAGCTCACCACTCTCAAAGGGTTTCCATACAATTTTCGAAATGCCTCTTCCTTACTTCTACTGCTACTATTTATACTACAATTCTAATGCACTCCTTCCAAGCTGAGTTGGCATAAGCCTTGATTGCTACACCTAACTTTTTGGCATTATTCTACATTCAAAAGTGCTGCCTCACATAAGCCCAAAAATACATAATAGCTAGTTATTATTGCTGTTTTTTTGTTAGTGGAGGTCCCTCTGTATTTGCAGCCTTCTTGATCTTCCTCCTATGATATGTACGGAGTAGTGGAGGTGTTGGAGGGTTCATCACAGCGAAGTGAGGGAAACGTTCTTGAATGGCAGTGGCTTCCTCCCACATGGCCTCGTACTCTAGGACTCCTGCCCACTTAATGAACACCTCAATGCCCTTGATGCTATTAGCGCTTCCCTTAACTGCGAGAACCGCTTCCGGTTCAACTTCCGGTTCTTTCTCTGAATTCATTTGCAGCGGAATGGTGGTGGTAGTATAACGATTCCCAACAGCCCGTTTAGTGTGGTGCATGAAAAGCTGGGTGAATCTTGGATGACTCCGGCAGCCGCAACTTGTATGCCACCTTGCTAACTTTTTCAATCACTTTATACGACCCATAGAACCTAGCTACCGATTTTTCAAAGGGGCGCCTTGCCAAGTATCGTTGCCAGTAGGGCTGGAGTTTGAGGGAGACATAGTCACCCACTTGATGTTGCACTTCCCTCCGTTTGGAATTGACATGTTGCTTCATAATCTGTTGAGCTTTCACCAAGTTCGCTCTAAGCTAATCCAGCATTACGTATCGTTCCTGTAACATCTCCTCCGGACTATCCAGTGGCGTTTGCCCTGTGCCCACACGGATAAGTGGCGGTGGGTTGCGCCCTTAGTTTTAAAAGGCGAGAGGTGCACAAAAGCGCAAAAGGGCTGTGAGCTTTGCGCCTAGGCGCGCTTCAAAAAATAATAAAATTGAAAAAAAAGTTTGCCCTCTACCCACACGGATCAGCGGCGGTGGGTCGCGCCCTTAGCTTTAAAAGGCGAGAGGCGCACAAAAGCGCAAAAGGGCTGTGAGCTTTGTGCCTTGTGCCTAGGCGCGCTTCAAAAAATAAAACATTGAAAAAAAATCGGAAAACCCTAGAGGTGCGCCTTAGCTCATGCGCCTAGGCGCGCCTTAGTACTCTTTTCAGGCCTCGTGCGCCTATGCAATTCGAAGCCCTAATTGTGGCTCCGTGGTGCGCTTTGCACCTTGGCGCGCACTTTTAAAACTAAGGTCGCACCCATATACTATCTTAAATGGTGTAGTAGAGGTAGAAGAGTAAGGGGCAGTGTTGTAGGAGTATTCTGCACAAGCTAGCCATCGTGCCCACGATGATGGTTGATCCCAAGCAAAACATCTTAAGTAGGTTTCTAGCCCCTTGTTGACCACTTCCGATTGACCTTGTGGGGTGATAGGAGGTACTCCATTTTTAATTTGTCCCTTTTAGACGAAAAAGTCCTTTCCAAAATATACTCAGGAACACCCTATCACAATAAGATACAATGCTTCTCGGAACCCCATGTAAACTGACCACCTCACGAGTGAAGACGTCCACCACTTTCACGGCGGTGAAAGAGTTTTTTAGCCCCAAGAAATATGCATACTTGGATAATCTGTCTACCACCACAAGCACTGTGTCGATCCCCTTAGAGCATGGCAGCCCTTCCACAAAGTCCATGGAGATATCTTCCCACACCGCTTTGGGAATTGGAAGTGGTTGTAGTAGTCTCACCCGAGATTGTTGAGAGTGTTTATTATGTTGGCATGTCTGCATGTGTCACAAGCTTTTACATAATTAGCCACTTCCTTCCGGATTCTGGGCCAAACCCCTTCATCAACATACGTAGGTACGTCTTCGACTCCCCCATGTGACCACCTACCGACGAACTATGAAATGCCTTTATCAACTTTGTTCTCCAGCTTGTTTTTCTCGGTATTACCAGTCTGCCTTTAAACATCAGGGTGCCTCCCACGTTTTACTGCATAACTGGCCATTCGTTCTCAATTCTTTTGCGCAGCTCCTTCAACTACATATCTCCCTCGATCTCCTTCTCCATTTCCTCCATCTCAACAGCATGAGTGGTGACGAGGATGGCCAACTCCAATTCGGGTTCCCCTCTTGTGGAAAGTGCGTCGGCCACCCTATTAGACACCCTCGTCTTGTATTGAATCTCAAAATCAAAACCCAAAAGCTTGCGCAACCAATGTTGGTATTCGGTCCCGACTTAACATTGTTGTGTGAGGAACTTCAGACTCTTTTGATCACTTGGCACAATGAATTTACACCCCAAAAGATACGAACGCCATTTTTGGACAGCCAAACAAACCACCATGAATTCTTTCTCGTAAATCGACTTGCTCCGCCCCGCCAAACCTAATAACTTGCTAAAGAAGGCTATTGGCTTTTCAACCTGCATCAAAACCGCTCCAAGTCCAAACCCGGAGGCGTCGGCCTCCACCACAAACTGCTTGTTGAAGTCTGGCATCATGAGCACTGGGGCGTGGTCATGGCGGTTTTGAGGCTCTCAAATGCTATTGTAGCTTCTTATGTCCGTTTGAAGTTGTCCTTTTTCAATTGATCTGCCAAAGGATGAGCTATTTGGGCATAGTGTGCAAGAAAATTCCTATAATAGCCCGTTAGGCCCAAGAAGCCTCTTAATTCCATCAAGATTTTGGGAATGGGCCAATAAATCATATCTTTGATCTTTTCTGGGTCCACAACCACACCTTTTTGGATATGATATGGCCCAAATAGGCCACTTGGGTCTTGCCAAACTCACACTTTTTTGGGCTAGTATAAAGTTGTTGCTGTTTTAATCCGCCCAACACTTGAGCAAGATGATGTGCATGATCTTCTTCATTCTCACTGTATACCAGGATGTCATAAAAAAACACCAACACAAACTTCCGCAAAAACGGCCGAAATACTTCATTCATGAGTGATTGAAACATAGTCGGGGCGTTGGTGAGCCCAAAGGACATAACAAGGAACTCATAGTGGCCCTCATTGTGTCCGCAAAACCGTCTTCGGAGTGTCTTTAGGTTTCACCAAGATTTGATGATAACCCGATTTAAGGTCAAGTTTGGAGAAGATATGGGCTCCATAATGCTCATCCAAAAGTTCGTCAATCATGGGAATCGGGCATTTATCGGGTACCATTTCCTTGTTTATGGCCCGGTAGTCAACACAAAAGCACCACGAGTCGTCCTTCTTGACCAAGAGGACCGGGCTTGAGAACAGGCTGGTTAAAGGCTTAATGATTTCGGTTTCCAACATCTCACGAATGAGTTTCTTTATCTCATCCTTTTGAATTTGCGGGTACCTATACGGTCACACGCTCACGAGGTTGCTACCCTGCTTGAGAACAATGGCATGCTCGTGACTTCGTAGTGGTGGTAAGCCCATAGGTGTTTCGAACACCTCTTGATATTCAACTAACACCCCCCCTAAAAAATCTGGGACGTTTTCCCATTTCTCGCCCCGTGACCTCTAATGTGAGTCCATTGTCCCCTCTAACTGACAAACAACTTTCGCACTAGTACCAACGTAGGGTGTCCCCCTCCATGGAGACCACCGTTGCCTGCAACCTCTTGTATTCCGCCAATTGATAGAACCGAAAGTATTGCTCACGTGTCAGAATCCACCCATCCGGGTCGGTCCCGTCAAACATCGGCATCTCTAACTTCCTACACTTCTAGTTAGTTCGATCCTCTTGGTACTCCTTCCCGAATTCCCCTCCTTTCTTCCATCCTCCCTCAGCGCCACACTGTTGCACCCTCCATTCTCCCTAGAAGCGCCTTCCTTTGGCTTCTCCTTCCAAGTATATATCATCTCCCTTACTTCTGCCAAAACACTCTCTTGTTTGCTCTTAACCTGTTGCAGCGCCTCCTCTATGTTCTCCATCTTCTGGGTCACCTCCCCTATTTGCTCCTCAAGTACTTCAATTCTCAGTGCGTTGTTCGAGACCGGTAACATGGCTCTGATATCAAGTGCAACGGACTACGTGGGTTGAATGTAATTAATTGCGAGTTTGTGTTAGTTTAATGGTTACAAGGGTAACTTAGTGAGTTTAGCTCACCACTCTCGTAGGGTTTCCATACAATTTTCTGAATGCCTCTTCCTTACTTCTAATGCTACTATTTATACTACAATTCTAATGCACTCCTTCCAAGCTGAGTTGGCATAAGCCTTAATTGCTGCACCTAACCTTTTGGTATCATTCTACATTCAAAAGTGGTGCCTCACATAAGCCCAAAATAACATAACAGCTTGTTGTATGCTAGTGGAGGTCCCTCTGTATTTGAGCCTTCTTGATCTTCCTCCTGTGATATGTACGGAGTATTGTAGTGTAGGTTCTGGAGGGTTCATCACAAGAGGTCATTGATTGTGCGGGTTTTTCCTAAAGATTCCGGAACAATGTGGAGCAAGTTGCTAGGATATCTTGAAGTGGGTGACTCTATAGTGTTCTAGTATAGTCTAAGGTGTTCATGCAGATTCTAGAGGGAGGTTCAGTTCATTAGGGTGTGTGGAGTGGTCTCGTAAGGATGTCCCTAGGATACTCATGATGGTTCATGTACGCAGTAGAGTGCATTTAGGATATTCTTGTATGTACATAAGATTGTGTAAATTGTAGAAATTTCTACGGAGTATGTTTGTTAAACCCTCCATTTGAGTAGATAGGAGTTTTCTAGAATTGGAGGGGTCGTAGGATAGTCCTATAAATAGGATCCAAGGGACATTTCTACTTAACAACTTGGAGAGCACAATATTCGCATTCTAAGAAAGTGTAGCATTTGGTTGCGACCTTAAAACAAGTCTAATCCCTCCCCACTTGTGTGATTCATTGTGTTACTTTAAACAATCATCTTCCACAAACTCCGATAAGGTGAGTGTGTGGGGATAACTTGAGCGCAAGGGGTGTGGTACTTGGAATTTGATTGCTTAGGGCTGAGTGGCTACCAGGACTAGCCTAACGTACTGACATAATTTGTTTGTGAGCTAGACACAAAGGGGTGTGTGTTAGCTAAGTGGGATCATGAGCTCAAGAAGTCCTTGAGCCATGAAGGCACAAGGAATGGGCATTCCTGGGGAAGCCTGATTAGTCCACTACAAGTGGGGAGCCAAAGAATCACACTAGCAACACCAGCCACCCACCTCACCATGAAACCACAAATCTAAAATTCTGCCGCAACCTCGTAATTGACAACTTTGATACCCAAAAATCTCAAAATTAGATAAATTCAAAAACTTAAAATCAATTAATCAAAAACCCTAAATGTAACTTTACCACAGACCCAAAATCTGATAACCAACTCTGACAACCAACTGACCCAATATCATAACCACCAATGAAACAAAATAAAAACTATTGAAGAGTTAAAACAAACCTTTTCTATAGATTAGTTGAATTCGACACCAAAGCTCTAAATGTAGGGTTTTGATGGTCGAATTAAGCCACCAGCAACCGTTGACGGTCAATGCATTTGGTGAGAAAACTCAAGGATGAGAAGTGGAGGAGGAGATGATAATTGAAAATTCGAAAGAGGCTAGTAGATTGTGAAAAAGGATGAGTGGTGGTGGATGAAAGAGAGAGAAAGAGGTGAGAGGTGGTGAAAATGGAGGTGGTTATCCACCTTTAAAAAAATGACGTGAAAGGATGAGAATGGAGTTGAAATATAACATTAATATGGAAATGGGGTAAAGTAGAGTGAAGGTATCCTGCTTATTAGGTTAGTGGTAAAAAGGTTCAATATTGGAAAACAGGAAATTCAAAGGTGGGATTATAATGGGAAGACCACCCTATGGTAGGTATATTTATGTGAATTTTTTTTTTTTTCATTTGGCAGCCTCGACTCTCATTTTTTTTTTTATATACATAAGATAAAGATAGCCGATTCCAATTTTTGGGATTAAGGCTCTGTTTGATTCATTGATACATTCATTAATACATAAGATAAACATAAAATGCATTCATATGCTATCTTATTTGATTTGTTCAATTTATATTCCAAATATACAATTTCCATAACTTTTGCTTTTACAATATTAGAGATTTTAATTATTTTTCCAAGATATCTCTTGAAAGTTGTGAAAAAATACTAGCAACTAAAACCAAAGCATAAAGTAATCATTTATTACACTAATATGCATGTGACTTTGTCATTAATTAATCACGTAATTCCATCTTAGGTGATGTATTCAATTGCGCATGCATATAGCATTACCCATATTGTTTGATTGCGGTGTACTTTTGGATAGTGGTGTATTCAATGATGGATGTAGAGCTTTGGTTGGTCATTTTTTTGGGTAATTTGTGTATAGTTGAGTATGTCACCTGAATTTAAGTGGTAGATTATATGAATAGTGTTAACATATGCAATGTTCTTGGTATGGTTGTACCATGGACATCCTCTGTTACCAACTTACCGTATGGTTTGCGTCACAAAGAAGTATAATTTCTGTTTTTTGTGTGTAGAATTTTCTCTCCGGAGGCTGCCTGTGATGTTATTGAGGCAGAGAAGAATTCTCATGTATTTTATGAGGCGGAGCCTGACATTTGGATGGTGATGGTATGTATCTCATGCTTTACTGCTTTTGTTTACATAATATATGATATTTGAGTCTAATTTGTGTGGTTATCAAGTATTGTGATGTGTTGATTAGTTTGAACTTCTGTTTTTGTGCTTTGTGCCCTTTTTGCATCTTTGATCGTGAGGAATTTATGTATATGTGAACTTTTCTCAGTTTAAAAGTTCAGCTTGCTTTATTGTTCAATGTAAACATAACTGTGGAGCTGTGGTGCACAGATGCTAATTCTCTAATGCATAGCTCTCATAAATCTTGAAAGCCAATAGTGGGTGATGTGGATTCAGACAGGTATGAGTTCTCACACGAGTAGAGAAGGGGAATGAAGATTCTAGGAAGTTTGGAAAGGAGTGGGAGTGGAAAACTTGAAATAAAGTGAGTAGTAAAGATTTGAAAGAGATAGGGAGTAGAAATGAAAGCGATGGGGAATAAATGAATTGTAGTATTACAACCTCCCCGCATATAGTAAAAAGAAAAGCACACGCACATAGATGAGGATGTGAGTGTGTGCGGTGTTTGTTTGTTTGTTACATTATCATGTGTAAAGTTTGTTGGTGCATTTTAAGGAATAACAATGTCGTCAATCCCAAAATGAGGTCCAAGAATGATAGTGAAGATTTGCTGCAGCTCTTAATTTTAATATGTAGTCACAATTCATTATATTTGGTGGTTTTCTTTGTTTCAGGTTGTAGAAAAGGATAAGGAGTTGGAAGCAATATGGCGTGTTGAAGCACTCAGGGGAACGCTTGAAGAAGTACATTCTCTGTTTGTAATGTTTAATGGATCTATAAGAGCAATGCTTGACAAAGAGGCAACTGGAGCACTTGTTCGGTCACATTTGTTCTCTTTTATTACCGATTATCTGTTTGGTAAGACCTAGTTCTTTTTACAAATTGTGATGTCTTCCATTTGTCTTTAAGTTATAAAATTTATTGTTAGTTACTAATTGTCAGCATGTCAAAAACGGTACCCTTTGGATTTCTGCTGCTGGGGTAATGCTGAAGTTCCTATGTCATTCTTCATTGGATTTCTGCCACTGTGCATAGTGCTGAAGTTGCTTCCCTCGTGGCTCACATAAAAATTTTCTCTTTGAGGCAGATTTCTTTTCTGGAAAGAAACTTCAATTACCATCCTTCCGTGATTCTTTGCAAGAAAGAGGAACTGTGCAGATGTTGACTGTTGGACGTGAAGCTGCAATAGAAATTCAGGTATGCGTTACAGTATTAGGAAATCTTATTTTATTCGGATGCAATTGTACTTAGGATAATTGGATTTTTCTTGTGAAATTGTTTATCCCCAACGGATTGTTCTAAGAATATTGGATATATGTCACGTGGTCCATGAGCGTATACACAGGAGTTTCTCTACTCTTTAGTTATTTCTTAATCAGATGTAAATATTGTGTCAAAGTGACTGGTGTTGTGTACCTAGTGATGCATGTATGATGTAGCTCATTCTTTATTTACTTATTGGAGCATTGACAGTTGGCACATAAACCTATTACAATTTTTTTTCATTACTTAAATATGAAAGTTTTCATCTTAATAAATGCATATCATCTTAATCCTAAAGCAACTTAAAGGTGGCATGAAAAGAGCTTAATGCCCATTCCTAGTAGTGCTGCTATTGCGACTTTTGCCAGCCGCTTTCTAGATAGGTTCTAGTTCAACCATTTTCAATTGAATCTGTAAATTTAGTGTTGATACAAGTGTTAGGATGTTTTCATAGATGCAGAACTTGTCTATTGGCAGATGTCCCTTTCATCTCACAATTTTTTACATGGGCTTTAAAGAGCCTCTTGTGATGCATAGTATCATTCTTTATGTTAGTTGAAGAAACAAGAGGGTTGATATTCCCAGAAAGAGTAGTTAGTTATTTAATGGTTGAAGATCAAGGCTGATAACCTTGGGGCAGATAGCTGACCAATGTGTGGTGGGATAAGGAATAATCTACTTTGCAGGCATAGAAAGAAAGACTTGACACAAGACTTGGATCATTGCGGTTAATGAAGGAGATAGGGTTGGGTTATCGTGGGGCATCCAGCCGCTATAGGTGTTTTTGCGCTTACGGAAGGTGGCCTTAGTGTATTTAGGGTTTGCAGTAGTCAGGAGAACTCAGTTTGTTTATTAGAAATCTATCTTTAACTACTTGCTAAAAGTGAAGCCACTAATATTATCTTGAGCATATGTCACCTTCATAGTAATAATTATCCTGCTTAAATTTAATTTCTAGTTTTAGTTTTATTAGTTTCCATGCAATCTGTTCATTTTCAAACTTAATGGATATTAATTATAAGTCAATATTTTAGGAAATAGTTACTATTTTTAATTTGGAAAAATTGATGAAAATGATCCAAACTTTGGCCGCTCACCTAATAAAAGACCCAACTCTGGATTATTTATTTTTGGACCCAACTTAAACACCGTTTTTCCTTTTTGGACCCTATTTAATTTTTACTTACTTCCTCTGTTCCTTTTTGTTTGATACGTTTTGAATTGCACATATGCTAATGCATTTGTTTGACCTTAAATTTCTTTTGTTGTATATATGTAAAAATTATAATAATTGGATGTAAATAACGTACTCATTGAGACGAATCAAACAAGATCCCATATGACTATATTATATTTTATATAATAATAGCAATTTAGAAGATTCTCACATCTTATAAATAGTGTCAAGATTACAAACGTATCAAACATTTAGGAACGGAGGGAGTATAAAATTAGGTTAATTCCATTTATTAGCCGGTTTTATTATCTTTCTTTTATTATTTTTTTCCATTTTATTGACTTTAACTTTCCTAAATTCTCTCACCCACCTTTCCTCCTTTATTATTGCGTTCTTGTTTCCCTTCTTCTATATCTCTCTTCCTCGTAATTTAAAACTCAAAATACAACTTTGATCTAATTAATTCCCACAAACCTAAATTAATTCCCCCAATTTTATCATTAGTTTTGAGGATTTGTGGTTTAATTTGGCAGCGATTGCAGTTTTGATTTGAACAATTGCTTAAAAAAAATTCTTAATTGGGAAACTTTTAGTAATTGCTCCTACATAATTCTGTGTCTATCTTCTTCAACCAAGAAGATGGCCTAGAGGAGGCGGCAATACTACGTGATCAAGCAAATTTTCGGTTTCATTAGAACTTGAAATCATCAAAAATGCATCATGTAAATCAAACCCACAATCATGAGTTCATGACAACATCCAAGTACAAATATTGCATCATGCATCATAAATGATGAGGCGCCATGAATTTGTTCTTCGAGATCAAACAACATAATTCATATTCAACTATAGATATTCATCAAACACATATACTTTTGCGAAGAACATCTTTACTTGTTCCTCTAAATTCATCTAACAATGTTTGGGTTTGAATTTTGTTTTTTTTGATTTGGTTTACTTTAGTGGTTCTTTGTTTTGTTGGTGGTAGTTCGAATTAAGGTGGTGATGAGGTGGGTGGTGGTGGTTCCGAAATTGGGTTGTTACACATGAAATTCATGAAAGAATGGCCAAAAATAATGCCAAAGTAATTCCAGTTGTGAGCCTTCGAGTATGATGATTTGAAGCATAAAGAGGAAGAGACGAAATGAAGAAGCAGTTGAAGACAATTGAATGATAAGACAATTGGACTGAGAAGGGTTTCGAATGGTGGTTTGGTATGATGTTGGCCAAGGTAGCTAAGACAAAATTATTTATGGCTAAGAGTGGTTCCGTGGGGGTGGGGAATGAAAGTAGAGGAAAGTGGGGTAATTAAAATGATAACTATAAAGGGAATGAATAACATTTTCTAACAAATATTATCAAAGGTATTTAGAGGCCGTTTGGTTGAGGGAAGTAATCAAAGGTAATGGGAATGAGAATCAACAGCCCCCATTCCCTTTGATGGTGTTTGTTTAGCTATTTTTCATTCTCGTTCCCCTCCCCATTCTAACACTCTTCCATTCCTTACCCCCCCTCCAACACTACACACACACCGTGATAAAAGTGTGAATAGCAATACAAATAGTGATCACAACTTCGAAAGTTTGAATGTCGATAGCAAGGATGCAACCATTAGTGAACTGATTGCTTATGGGGATACAAGCCATATGGGTGCATCAAGGATTGGGATTTGCGTGTGCATGATCACACACACTTAGGGTGGCACGCAAATCAAGGAAATAATGGTGGATTTGGGGAACAAAATGGTTTTTGCCTATGGGTTTTTTCCCAGTTCATTTTGCTAGGGTTTTTCTCATTTCAGGCATTGAGTCTTTTATTTCTTGTGGAGTCTTGATCATCATTTTCAACCTTAAAGACATGGGAAATGACTTTTTGAAGGGCTCTTGATTAAAAGATTGGATCTTGAAAGGTTTCTTGAAGATTTGAAGCATTTCTTGAAAAAATGGCGCAAAAATGGAGCAAGTTTGTGGCATGTATTTTTGTGTTTTCTTGAATCTTTGGGTTCTTGAAATTTTCGTGTATTTTAGGTTGTAAAATGCTGATTATTTTGTTTATTAGTTTGTTTGGAAGTTTGTTAGAATAGAATCTTGTTAGTTAGAGTTATTTAGAATTTGTTAGCAAGATAAGATCAAGAAGTAATGATGATGTGGCAATCTTATCTTGAGTTTGTTATGTAACTTGGATAAGAAAGCCTAGGGAGCGTGTTTATCTTGTTTTCACGTGTGTTTTTAGTTTCTTTTTGTTAGGATTTTGTTGATGATTATTCCTATAAATATTCTCAACCTTAGTTTTTAAAAATAAGATTGAGTTTAATAAAAGTTTTGTTTTGTTTACTTGAAAAACAAAAGTCCGAAAATTCTGAGAGTTGGTGGTTGAATCCTTTATATTCTTGTGTGCAGATTAATTAGTGGCTTTCAGGGTGCCTAGGGCTTTAATCAAAGACTAGTTAATCACCCTAAACTCGTGAATTCTGATGGCTAGGCCTTTAGGAATTCGTGGATTTAGTTTTTCATATCCTGTGAGTTTTTGTTCATACGAAAATTCACATCACACCCCCTTCCAATCTTTTCCATTCTCTTTGCCTCCCAACATACCACCACCATATCGTAACCCTAACCACCACGTAACCTTAACCCCCACCACCCAGCCGCCTTTTAACCATCTCCCAACTGTTCCTCCCCTCTCCAGCGACCACCCCCTCCCCACCTCAAACCACCACAACCTAACCCAAAACCAGCTCCACTAACTCGAAACCACCCACAATCCCACCCTAACCCATCCCCACTAACTTGAAACCACCCTCAACCCCACCGACGGAACCCACTACCCTCGCAATCCCCCCCTTAGCCGCCCCCGTAACTCTCACTAAACCATCACCATAATTCCCACAAAAAAATCAGGGTTTTCAAACAAATAGAATTACCTTTTTATAGCTTGAATTATGGTTTAGATGGTCAAATTCACACATTAAAATTCAAAATCTAGAAATTTTATGTTTGAATTTGACCTTCAAAACCTTAGAATCAAGAGAGAGGCGGCTTAAAGGTTGCTGCGATAGGAAGAGGGGGTACGATGTGGCTGTGGCGGCAGCGGGAAGAGAGCGGGAAGAGTGTCTGGGCTGTAGTGGGGCCGTGGGAGAGAAATTGATGGTGGTGGAAAATAAGAATTCTCTTTCCTTTGTTTTAAAACAAACAACTTAGTAAAAATGGGGGAGTTACATTCTTTTCCTCTCCTTTCCCTTTCTTACTACCAATCCCTTTCCTGTTCACCAACCAAACGACCCCTTAAGTTACTTGGTTGCCTTTCTCTTTCATGAATACCCCCAACCAAACGGTCTCCATATTTCCATGGTGACAACATTAGGTTCATTGAAGTCAAAGGCATAAGGAACAAGGGGGACCATTGTCACCTCACTCTCAAAAACAAAAAAGAAAAAAAAAGAAAAGAAAAAAATTGATAACAAGAATGAAAAAGGGAAAAGGAAACACACACAAACCAATAATCACCAAACCCCCAAATTTCTTTCCTCCAAATACAGACCTCTTGATTGCGTGGAGTTGCAGTTAGTTCCGCTGCCGGCTGCCGCTTCTTGCTTCACGGACTTTGTCCCCTCTCTTTTTGTCCTTGGTTAAACGGTCAAACTGTTTACAATTTCAAAACCCTTACTATTTTTTATTGATTGTTATTTGTTATTATTGATTTGTTGAATTGTGACTTTGTATTTTGGATGATTCTTTAATCTTGATTGTGTTATTTGCCTACTTGTTTTATTGTCTTTATTATTTTAGTTAATCTTAGTTTGTTATTGCTATTGTTTTGTTTGTTCATGCTATTGTTTTGTAAATTTGCAATTGTATTGTTTTGTTAATCATTATACTTGTAATTGTATTGTTCGTTAGGTAATGTCTCTAGCTTTGAAGTTATCGACGCTAGCCATACCATATTGAATACCGATATAACACCCATAAATGTAGCCATAATAGCGAACTCATGTCGATTAATTAGAGTTGTCTCCCCATTGTCCAATTCGTGGGTCTGCCACAAATTGAAGTAAGCCTCGTCGAGCTCTAACTTCAAATATTTGATGCTTTTCTCCATGAATTTATTTAAGGGGTGTTAAGGTTTGTAAAGAGGAAACGAAATGAGTTTGACAAAGGGAAAGGAGGAGAATGACATGTTAATCCCCTATTGTTATCAAGTTGTTTGTTTCTATCAAGAAAAGGAATCAAAGATTCACATCCTACAACCACCACCATTGCTTCATGACTTCAATTTGCGCTTCACCCTATTGCCATCACATTGCCACTGCCATCGCCCCTCCTTTTTCGGTCGCCACCTTCCACCGTTGCACCTCCCTTTGCCGCTAATACTATCACCATCAAACTTGCAAACTTTCAAAACCCTATATTTCTTCATAAAAATGTCATACAAAACAATACAACCTTAGTTTTGGTGGCTTTGGATTGGTATGAGGTGGTTATTAGCGTAATTCGGATGGTTTGGAGTTCGTTTTGACTTGGTATAGTGTGGTTTTGTGTGTGTATAGGGTGTTTCAGATTGGTTTGTGGTGGTTTCAAGTGGGTTTAGGGTGGTTGCTAGTGGATTTAGGATCTTGGGTGATTTCGATTGATGATGTTTTCAGTGAGTTTTGGGTTTGCAAGTTGTTTGGGGCTTGTTTTGGAGTTTTTTGTAATTGAAGTGGGTTGTGGGTGTGGGTGGGGTTGATCCAGACATGGAAGTGGTGTTCGACAATGGTGGTGGTGCAAGGTTACGTGGTGATGCAAACAAGTTAATACATATCAGAGATAATTTAGGACCAATCAGGAACTAACTAGGACAATTAGAAGGCTGATTTATAGATAGATAGTTCTGGAAGTACAAACTAAGTGACTTTAGGCCACCACTCTCCAATTCCAATTACACTTTTCTGAATTCCCTCTCTCCTCACTCCCACCACAATACTTATACTACTGCAGATTACCATTGCTATTCTAATATGGCCAAAGCCCTTAATTTCTTACCAACTACCATTGTCTTCTTTTGCTGCTAAAAGAGTCCAGCTAAGCTAATATTGCCAAACTAAGTTCATGGTTCTGCAGTTGATATGTTTGTTGGTGTGGACCCCAGCATGGGTGCAGCTTTCGTGTCCCTCCTACGACTGTAAGTATGGAGAGGAGTTGGTGGGTGGTTCATTGCTATACCCGCCCCCAAAAGACCCACCTTGTCCTCAAGGTGGAAGCCGGGGAATCGGAGACGAATTGCATTGGCCTCTTCCCAAGTAACTTCAAAATCGGAAAGTCCCTTCCATTTAAGTAATACCCTTGAGTCCCCTTTGTTGGCAGCGTCAGACTTAATAGCGATGACGGACTCCAGTTCCGCCACCAACTCCCTTTCAGTGTTGATTTCTAGTGGAAATGATGGAGAGCTATAACTATTACTAATTGCCTTTTTCAATTGCGATACATGGAATGCCGGATGAATGCGACAAGTCTCCGGCAGCCTTAATTTATACGCCACCTTGCCAACCTTATGCACCACCTCAAATGACCCATAATACCTGGCAGCAAACTTCTCAAAAGGGCGCCTAGCCAACGATTTTTGACGTTACGGTTGTAGTTTAAGGAACACCAAATCACCCACCTCGTACTCTTCTTCTCGCCTCTTACCATCAGCGTACTTCTTCATGATGTGTTGTGCTCTGATTAAATTCAAGCATCACATCCCTTTCCTTCAACAATTCATCCAGACTGTCCACGGGGGTTTGCCCTTTACCAAACCGAACCAGTTGCGGTGGGTCCCTGCCATAAACCACTCTTAATGGTGACAGCTGAGTGGGCGAGTGGATGGTGGTGTTGTAGGAGTATTCTGCCCATGGCAGCCACCCTGCCCACGATTTGGGTTGTTCCCCTGCAAAGCACCGTAAATAAGTTTCCAGCCCCTTGTTTACCACCTCTGATTGCCCGTCGGTTTGGGGGTGGAATGCTGTACTCTTGAGCTCCGTCCCTTGAGCCCGTAAAAGCTCCGTCGAAAATGCACTTAGAAAGATACAGTCTATAATACTCCCTGGAAACCCGTGCAACCTTATTTCTCTGATGAAGGCCTCTGCCACTAAAACTGCCGTGAAGGGGTGTTTAAGACCAATAAAATGAGCATATGTCGACAGCCTATCGACCTTCACCAGGATCTTATCGATTCCCTTAGATCGGGGAAGCCCCTCCACAAAATCCATGGTTATGTCCTGCCAAACCATCTCCGGTACTGGCAATGGCTGCAACAGTCCAACAGGACTCTTCTGTGAATGTTTGTTGCGTTGGCACGTGTAACACGCCCTCACATGATCCGATACATCCCGTCTCATCCCATGCCAAAGCCACTCCATTGCCATCCTCAAATAAGTTTTCGTCTCACCCATGTGACCCCCCTCTGGTGAGTCATGATACGCTTAGAGTAACACCTTAACCAAACCAGAATTCCTAGGAACCACGATCCGCCATAACAGTCTGCCTTTCTCCACAGTATAAACTGGTACCTCTATTCCTCCTTCTAAGTTTTGCCTTATGAGTTTCAGTGAGGCATCCCTTTCAACCTCCCCTTGAAGTCCGTCGAGATCAACCTTATGTGTGGTAGCTAAGGCCTGTCGTTCCGCCCCCTGTCCGCCATCCTTGAGAGCGCGTCGGCCGCCTTATTTGCAGCCCCTGGTTTATATTGAATGTCGAAGTCAAAACCGATTAATTTTTGCAACCACCTCTGGTATTCCCTCCCCACCTCCCGTTGTTGGGTAATAAACTTAAGGCTTTGCTGATCACTTTGCATGACAAACCGCCGCCCCAACGGATAATGCATCCACTTCTGCACGGCCAAGCACACGGCCATCAACTCCTTCTCATAGATGTACTTCTACTTCCGGGTCCCAATATCTTGCTGAAAAATATGCGATTAGCTTTCCCCCTTGCATCTGAATAGCCCCCAATCCGAACTCGGAGGCATTGGCTTCTACTACGAACACTTTATTCAAGTCGGGCAATGCTAATATCGGTTTGAGTTGATTGGTGAGGGGATGGGCTATGAGAGCATAGCCTTCAATGAACTTCCTGTAATATCCTATGAGGCCTAAGAAGCTCCTTAGATCCCTCAAGTTTTTCGGAATGGGCCACTTGATCATTGAACTGATTTTCTCTTGGTCCACTGCCACACCATATTGGGAGATGATATGGCCCAAGTAAGCCACCTCTAACCTGCCAAACTCGCATTTCTTTGGGCTAGCATATAGTTGATGATGACTCAATTTTTCCAGAACTAGACTCAAATGTTTCACATGTTCATCCTCATTTCCACTATAGACAAGAATATCATCAAAAAATACAAGTATGAATTTTTGTAAATAAGGCCGAAATACCTCATTCATCAATGATTGGAAGGTCGTCGGGGCGTTGGTGAGGCCAAAGGGCATAACCAAAAACTCATAGTGGCCCTCGTGGGCGCGAAAGCCGTCTTGTGCGTATCCTCGGGTTTCACAAGGATTTGGTGGTACCCCGCCTTTGAGGTCAAGCTTCGAGAATACATGTGCCCCATGTAACTCATCCAAAAATTCGTCGATTTCCGGGATGGGGTATTTGTCCTGCAAGGTTTCCTTGTTTAATGCGCGATAGTTAACGCAAAAACGCCACGACCTATCCTTCTTTTTCACCTAGAGCACCAGACTAGAGAAAGGGCTAGTGGAAGGCTGGATTATCCCGGCTTCAAGCATTTCCCGAATAAGCTTCTCTATCTCATCTTTTTGGAATTAAGGGTATCGGTACGGTCGGACACTTATAGGGTTGCTGTCCTCCTTGAGAACAATGCCATGCTCATGACCTCTACTTGGTGGCAGCCCTTGGGGGGCCAACACCTCAACAAACTCCATTAACACTGCCTTAAGATAGGCAGGCGTCTCCTCTCTCGCACCCTGATGTAATTCTAATCCTTCAGCCCCTCCTTCCAATTGACATAACTCCACCAAAAAACCCCCTCGTTCCTTCCTCAATGTTCGAACCATGGCCTTTAATGTGATCCCAGTCTTTACTAGAGTCGGGTCCCCTTTGATGGTTACCAATTATCCCCTATGTGTGAATTACATCTCCTGTGACTTCCAATTTGACATCACCGTTCCTAACTTCTCGAACTATTGGATTCCGAGTATCACATCACAATTTCCTAGTTGCAAGGGTAAATAGTCTTCCACAATCTCCACCTCATTGTTCAACACCATCCTCACTTCCTTGCATAGTCCCTACCCCTTTATTGCTTCTCCATTCCCTAGGGAAACCCCAAAAGCCCCATCACCAGAGACGGGAATGGCCAGCTTCTCCACTGTGGATATGGAGATGAAATTGTGCATTGCTTCGGCGTCGATCATAACCACCAGTTCTTCCCCTTTAATTCGCCCTATGAGTTTCATGGTCTTTGGGTTAGTGATTCCCACCAAGGGATTAATAGAAATCTCTGCTGGAGCTATCTCTTCTTCCACCGGAGCCTCAATTGCTGCCAACTCCCCCCCTTCGTCGCCTTCTTCTTCTTCGAGAAGGAGGACACTTGATTCACGGGCTTTGCATTTATGGCCAACACTCCAACGTTCATCACATTTAAAACACAAGCCTTTCGCCTTCCGATCTTGTAATTCCTTGTCCGTCACTTGTCGAACATCACCGGAAAATCTGCTGGAGGGTCGAAAATTCCGAGCAGAGGAGGAATTTCGGTTGAACCGAGCTTGCTGAATTGGCTGGAGTTAGTTTCTGGACTTGGGGTTTAATTGGGAAGGGGCTTGTGAGTTTAATTGGTGGTTTTGGTGTGATTGGGCCTGCCAGGTACTTGCCCCAAAAAGAGTGGTTGTTGGGCCCTTACTAAAGTAAGAGAAGGGAGTGGGTTTGCTGGCTGGCCCAACAAATTTCCTTAAGCCCGTAACTCAATTTCTCTCTTCAATACGGAGCGCTAAATCCATGGCCTGCACTGATGTGACTGGATTAAGAATTCTAATCTCTGCCTTAATCTCCTCCTTCAACCTATTCACAAACTGTCCTTTCATGATACTCTGTGGGATGTCCTCCAAGGGTGACGCCTTCTCAATGAAGGACCGCCGATACTCCGCTACTGTGAATGTTTGTGTGACAGCCAGCCACTGTTCATGCAACGTACCAGCATTGAGGGGGCGAAATTGGACCAAGACTCGCTCCTTCAGATCTTCCCAACCGAATACCGGTGGCTGACGATTTTCTCATTGGTACCACCTCAATGCGTCGCCTTCCATTGAGACCACCGCCGCTTGTAATTTCTCAAACCATCCATTGTAAGTTGGTAGAAGTGGAAGTACTGTTCGCTTCTCAAGTTCCATCCATCAGGATCAGATCCACCGAAGATGGGCATCTCCAGTATTTGATACTTCCAATTCCGTCTGCTGTCATGTGGTTCACCGTGCGCGTAGCCCCTGTCGTTCTTCCTACCTCCGCTGTTAGGATCCCGTGCCCCTGATTGCTGCAATTTTTCCTCCGAACCTTTGTCTTTTCAGCCATGGCTGCCATCATGGCCCTAATTCCTCAAAAAACTTTTCCTGACTCTCCTTTAAACTCGCTACTTGACTACCCATTTCCTCCAGCTGTCTAAAACCTGTTCAATGTGCTGAGTGTTATTCGACGCCGGCGACATGGTTGCTCTGATACCAAGTGCAAAGTTACGTGGTGATGCAAACAAGTTGATAAATATTAGAGATAATTTAGGACCATTCAAGGCCAATTAGAAGGCTGATTTATAGATAGACAGTTCTGGAAGTACAAGCTAAGTGACTTTAGGCCACCACTCTCCAATTCCAATTACACTTTTCTGAATGCCCTCTCTCCTCACTCCTACCACAATACTTATACTACTGCAGATTACCATTGCTATTCTAATATGGCCAAAGGCCTTAATTGCTTACGAACTACCATTGTCTTCTTGTCCTGCTAAAAGAGTCCAGCTAACCTAATATTGCCAAACTAAGTTCATGGTTCTGGAGCTGATATGTCTGTTGGTGTGGACCCCAGCGTGGGTGCAACTTTCTTGTCCCTCCTACGACTGCAAGTACGGAGAGGAGGTGGTGGGTGATTCATTGCAGGTGGTGCTACTGGCATTAAGCCAATGGTGGTGGTACAGGTGGCGTTGAGCCACTAGTGGGTGTTTATGAGTTTGGTCAAAGTTAGTTGTAAGGAGTTGAAGGTGTTTTTCTTTTTTGTTTTTTGGGGGTGGGGTGGGGGGTGGGGATGGGGAGTAGTGGGGAATTACATAGGTAAAAGCTATGATTGAATTGGCCTAACAAAAACAACTTAGGAAATTAAGGTAATTAATTACCTTTCCATTTGTTGAATTTCCCCAACCAAACACCCACTTAGTTTGTTAGGGTCTTCTTTGCTAGTGTTATCAAAGCCATATCACAGTAATTTTTTTGGGTTGTTGCATCAATATAGAGGGGGGGTGGGGGAAGTAGTGGGGAATCACATAGGTAAAAGCTATGGATTGCATTTGCCTAACAAAAACAACTAAGGGAATTAATTAACTTTCCATTTGTTAAATTTCCCCAACCAAACACCCCCTTAGTTTGTTAGGGTCTTCTTTGCTAGTGTTATCAAAGCCATATCACAGTAATTATTTTTTGGTTATTGCATCAATATAAAGTACTGGAGTTGCAATCAAGGTTGTGACTTAGAACTTTGGGATCTAATTAAAAAATAATATGACTTCACCGTCGAAAAGAAAGGGATGCTATAAAAATGCATGGATTCACACTGTGCAAGGCTGTAGCGTAAAAGTTAATAGCGTTTGACCCGGATTCCAAAATCCTTAATTGGCTTGTGATATTGTAGAATTTAGTATTTCCTTCATTTTTTTAGTTACAACATTTGCTATTGGAAATAATTCTTTTTAGTTACAACAAATCAACAATTGGCTCTCACGCTTTTTAGTATATCTTTTCTCTTTAATTTACCACTCTAAAAAAAAACTAATTAAAACAATACGCGTAATTGGTTAATTTCACGAATCATTAACTCAAAATAATACATTAATACCATCCTATCACCCATCAAACCGCCAACCACTCACCATCTTCAAATAACCACCCACCAGCCACCACTACCTTTGAAATCCACCATTCAAACCCCACAAAGCATCATCGTCACTATATGCTTCTCTTTCCTCGCTATGATGGTATCACTTTCTCTCTCCATTACAAAACCTACCATCAATATGATTTAGAGTCTCAAATGATTTTTTGTCATGAGTTAGAGTTTTAATGGTTGTTCGATTAAGATTCCAAAAAGGACTCAATGGTAGTCCTCTCTAACTCACTTTTCTCTTGATTTTCTATGGGGGTCTTGTGGGTCGTGGGGTGAGTTTCGTTAAGAGTTGTGGGTTTGCAATTGTTTGCGGCCTTAGTTTCAAAACACCCGTCTAGGTGCAAGGCGCAAGAAAAATCGCCTCAAGCAGTTGAGGCGCACCGAGGCAAGGCGCATAACGTGCCTCTTGGTTTTTCTTGATATTTTTGAATTTTTAATATTGTAGTCAGTTGAACCTCGACCTACCAGAGAGCACCAAGACGTAAGGTGCACCCCACTTTTGTGCCTTTGGTTCACCTCTTGCCTGTTAAACTAAGTTTGTGACATTATTGTTGGTTAATCTAGTGAAATTTGGTCGTGGGTGGGTGGGTGGGTTTTATGATTATGTGGTGGTTTAAGGTCGTGGGTGGTTGATTTTGGTCCGTGAGGTGGGTTTTAGGTGGTTTTGGGTTTGTGGATGATACTTGGGTGGTGGTGGTTTTGGTATTTGGGTGATGGTATTAGCATGGTGGTTTTGGTGTTTAGGCATTGAAGTTTTGCTACGTAATGTGCCTAATTACATATCATTTTGTTAATGAATCAAGCAACACCACACATATCACAGGAAGAGAGGCAAGAAAGCTGCAGCTGCAGAAGGACCCACACACGCATATGTGGCATCAACACCAAACACCTAAAGCAACTAGCTGTTATTTTGGCTCATTAGCTTACTTTTGAACTCTAGGAAGATGACAAGTTTGTTAGATGTAGTAATTAAGGCTTGTAGCCACATTATCCTTGTAGTATGAAGTACCATAAGTAGTAAATCAGCATGGGAGAGGAGGTGTTTAGAAAATGAGAGTTTGGTATTTTGGAGAGTTATGGGCTCAAGCCATTAGTGACACTTCTTGTGCTAGAATAATTATTAATCAAACGTCATTACCTTCTGTCAATTACTTCATTAATCATCTTAGAGACACGTGCTCCGTTACAAAGTTTTTCCCAGGAGTCCGTGCTTGCCCAATTATTGCAACTTAATAAATATAAAGTAATAAGGCTTGGAGGTTGATTGGAAATAATTGAATGCCAAGTTAATATAGCAATAGACTGGTGACGTTTTGTTTTTCTTTGACTTTTCATAAATCATAATAAGTCCTTATCTTTTGGAATTATTTCCCTCAACTAATAGACTTTAACACATGAGTCTGTATTTTATATATTATCTGTTAGTGAAGCAAATTTCTGAGTTCACTCGAGTCCAGTCCAAAAAATAAGGGCCAAGTTAGTTGAGCTGACCCGTATGATAATGGAATAGGGTTTGGGTTAAAGGGGAGTATGTGCGTAGTTGTGTTATATTACTTTACTTTTAAATTGATACGTGATGCAATGTACAATTTCTGTCATTTATCTGCAGTGACCTCCTTACTAAATCGACAACGGTTCACTTGATGACTGAATACTATTTCCGGCATTGAACTGTCAGCATCGTAGCATTTTTTAGTTGTTACCACATACAAATACGCGTATTCTATTCACAATTTGGCATCAAAGTATAGTTCTTTTATATTTTTTCTTTTCTTTTGTTTGCCACGGTCCCAACCTCTTTAATCACTTGATTTGTTTGTTGTGAGTATTGGTATCGCTGTTGATCTTGGAATATATTGACCTGTTTACATTTACCCTTACAACTACTTATGAGTTTATGAGAGTATTAATCACTTGTGAGATATTTTTCCCTTTTTCTTCCACTTTCGTAATTCTCCATTTGGCACTTTGTGTGTAATATGCCTTTATGTACATATTTTTGCCATAACAAGCTGGACAATTCCCTGATATGCGTAATATGCCTTTATGTACATATTTATATGCCTTTGTGTGTAATATGCCTTTATGTACATATTTATATGCCTTTGTGTAATATGCGTAGTTGTGTTATATTACTTTACTTTTTGCCATAACAGTCACTAGTTCGAGTGCTGGAATCTTGTGCGGGAAGTGGGGTGTGTCATTCCCTGATCTTGTTTCATGATCTGTTGGTGTCAACTACACTCTGGCCGGTATTTTCTGACTCCAGCTTACTCTCACTTTTGCTACAATTGTTTGGTGGCCTTTTTAGTGTGCCAATAATTAGGAAATTAATTTCATATAAATTTTCCAGGATGACAGTGTTAACTTGTACACATATGCTGTTATGAGGATGTCCCCTCGCGTGCTATCTGCACGTACTAGCTCGTGGTCCTATTTACGCAAAGGAACTGCAGCAGCTCATGTTGGAACAGGATCCATCACTCCAACCTCCTCTGCTTCTGAACTAGTCCAGTGTTCACGAGATACCTCCCCTAGTGGAGATAACAGGTATCTTATTGCACGGCCTTTGCAGCAAGAAAAATGGTCGATAGGGAAGGATGGTTTTCTCGCAACTAATCGATGGGGTGCAGATGTGAATTTTCCCACTGTTTGGCTTCAGCAGACAAAAGTGCGAATGTATCTTTGCGCACATCAGCATAGGAATGTTACCATTTTGCTTCTCATACCCATCACCTCCATTAATAATGCAGATAGAGATATTCCTGTGGTGAAGCAGAAGCTTTTAGAGAATGTTAGTGCTACTTCTCTGCTTAATTATTGATTGATTCTTCAGTGGATTTCAGGATTCTTTCTCTCCTGAATTAATAAATGATGCTTAATCTGTTTCTCACATGTGTTAGCTGCCAACTATTTATTATGCAGAGTTGCAGACTTGGTTGCACTTTATTTATATTGTCGATGGGCTCATTTTGTTGGTTTTTTGCTTTATTTTAAACCAAGTTGGCCTGAGATTCTGGAATCTGCTTTTCTGAGTTCTGACTAGAGAGGTGCACCTGACAGGTTTTAGCTTTAGATTAAACCAAGTTAGTCTTAGGTTCTAGAGTTTGTGTTTCTGATTAGAGAGGTGCACCTGAATTGTTGGCTTTGGTTTAAAACAAGTTGGGTTTAAGTTCTGGAATTATGTTTCTAACTAAAGGGGTGCACCTAACACAGGTGCATGGAGGCGTGCACCTTGGCTGCCTTTGCCGATTTTGGGTGATTGCATAGATCTTAGTTAAATTCAAAATCCAACTTACAAAGCCTAAAATATCAGTATGGACAAAAGCCCTGATTAGTTGTATTTTACTAAATTGTTCTGAAATCACATTTAAAATAATAAAACAAAAACTGGAACAACCCCTAATTCATGATTTGGCTGCAATTGGCAGCTGCTAAAATCACTGGGTATGAGTGATAAAGAGTTCTATATTTGCCTATTCAGTCTTCTTTCTGTGTTATTCCCTCTTTCATGCTGCTTATCTCGTATTTTCAACGCACATATATACAAGTATATAGGAAATGTCTTTTTTGGAGGGGACATCTGTACGACAGCTCTCTTTATTATTATTATTATTTTTTTCTAATTCTTTTTTTGGGATCATTTAAGGTTTTTAATACATCTGAATGTGTCTTGCCTATTTTTCTATCCGGGATATGTAGATCTACAATCAGTATTGAAAAGCAGCCAAACTTTATTCTGTTCAACTTAGTTAGAGCAACACATCCTTTCGAAACATGATTTGGCTTTCATCATCAAAATTTCAGTTTTGTGTTATATCATCATCACTATCATCTTCATCAAAACTTTAATCCCAAAACATTGGATCTTCTGCATGAACAAATTTTCATTTCGTATGGTTGGTCCTGCGGTATATGATGATGTTAAAACCAATCTTGTGCAAATGTGACACTTTTCAGGCATCCCCAAAGATCTTGAAAGTTGAAGAAAAACTTGCCAAGGGTTGGGGTGGTGAGAATGCGTACCATGTTGGTGGGTATCGGTATTTATTGGTGGATGGTGACAGAAGTGTGTCCAGAGCCTCTCCTGCAGCAAAAACTGCAACCTTAGCCAAGGTGGTTTTCTGTCAAATATACACTTGCCTACAATAATATTCTTTATGCATTCTGCAGTTACTTTTACTTTTTTGTAAGTCTATTTAAATTTTCTAAACATGTTTATAATAAAAATAATACAACCCCAATTGTCCCCTTTTTTTGATTTTGATTTGATTCTTGACGCTTCTTGTCTGCTCAATAGAATGATTTCACTTCATAAAATTCATGATATGGTAGGTAATGATGTTCTTAAAATAGGCTATTACATGTTTCTAATAGATGAACTCTATCTGTTGTTTCCAGGAGTCTTTGATCGCTATGTGTAAACTAAGAGAAGTGGTTGATGTAGAAAAAAGTAGCGCTGAATGGGATGATGAAAGTCATGAGAAAGACCTGGAACTGTGCATCCGAGCAAAAAATAATGCTTGGGTAGTTGCTCGGGTTACAAGAGGGAAAGAGCTTTATGTGGCTTTGGAGAAAGCCAATGAAACACTTCTATATGCATCAGATGCTATCGAGAAGTTCAGCAACAGGTAGTTTGCAATTTATTTTTTAACTTCTTAGCTCTGCGTTTTTCGGTTGTAAAAGCGTAATGTGTGGATCAAATATGTATAGGACCTTGAGGCCATCTAATGAGATTCCTGATTTGATATCTAGTTTGTGAAGTCTGCTTAGTTATGGTGAACCTACACTCCGATATGATAGAGCAGAGTCTTGCTTTAGCCTGCTGTTTTTAGTTCCCATTTAGTTTAATGTCTTCTGGTACTTGTTTGCTTTCTTCGTTTGTTATATCATACACACCTAACTTTAAAATTTAAGTGTTTAAACAACTGAATCCATCAAGAAAATGGTGTTTTTATGTAACGTGAAGTCTAATAGGTCTAAGGGTGGTTCTAGCCTTTGTCACTTTCTTTCTCCTTCCGTTTCTGTTGACTTTTTTAGCTCACTTCTTTTTACATACACACAGTACCTTTCTAGATTTTTTCATTCATTATGAAGTATTTCAATTGTGTGCTCATCTTTTATTCAATAGCAGATTTACTTTATCCTCATGCCTTTGCTCGTCAGCTATCTTTCGGCTGCTATTTGTAGTTTATCACTGCCTGGGTGACTTATGGAAATAGATGAGGTAAATGATTGATGTGAATTTTCGTATGAACAAAAACTCACAAGGATAGTGAAACTAAATTCTCGAATATCTAAAGGCTTAGCCACCAAAATCCTTAATGTAGGTTGATTAATTAGTCTTTGATTAAAGCCTAAGCACCCTCAAAGCCACTAATCAATCTGCACAGGAGTATAAAGGAAAATAATCCACCAACTCACAATAAAATATTCGGAATTTTGTTTTGTAGAAAATGAAGAAAACTTTTTCGTAAAACTCAAAACTGATTTGTTACAATGATAATTGAGACTATTTATAGTTATAGCCATCAACTAAAATCCTAACAAACTCAACAAACCCTAAACAAACTAGAAACTACCTCAACAAATTCTTCCCTATTAACACACGCCCAAAACATAACAAACACGAAGAAACTTATCCACAAGTGGATAAGAACATGTCAACTTGCACAACGTGATCTTATCTAACCAACAAATCCTAACTAATCAAGATTTTATTCTGTCAACCTAACTAACAAACTAACAAAAAGATAATCATCAAACAACAACCAATTTACACGTGAAAATCATGATGCCCAAAGTTTTCAAGAAACGCACAAATTTCTCGCCAAGAACCCTTCGCCATTTTGCACCATTTTCAAGAAAACAATTCCAATCTTCAAGAAACCTTTGAAGATCCAATCTTTTAATCAAGAAACCTTCAAGAAGTCATTTCCCATGCCTTTTAGATTGAAAATGATGAACTAGATTCAACAAGAAATAAAATACACAATGCCTGAAATGAGAAAAACCCTAGCAAGTGCAGTGGGAAAAAACCAATAGGCAAAACCAACTTATTCCCCTAATTCCACCAATCTTTCCTTGATTTGCATGCCACTTAAGTATGTGTGACCATACACACGCAAATCCCTACCTTTGTTGCACCCATATGGCTTGTATCTCCATGAGCAATCAACTCACCCATGGTTGCACCTTTACTACTATTGTTAAATAAGCCTTCGATGTTGTGATCCATATATGTAATGCTATCCACACTTGTATCATCCTCCCCTTCTTTAATAGAGTTTGCCCTCAAACTTCGAAGCTGTTTATTAGGAATGTAAGGAGATAAATCACCAACATTGAATGTAGTATGCACTCCATAATCTCCTGGTAATTCTAGTTGATAAACATTATCATGAACTTCTTGCAAAATTTTGAAAGGACCATCACACCTAGGCATCAACTTATTTTTCCTTTGATTAGGAAACCTTTCCTTCCTCATGTGTAGCCAAACCAAATCTCCTTCCTTGTAAATATGTTGGTTTCTATGCTTATTGGCGCGAGGTTTGTAGTGATCATTCACCTTCTCAATTCTTGCTCTAACCTGTGGATGTAACTTCTGCATATATTCACCCTTGGCTAAAGCATCCTTGTGGAGCAACTCACCTTTGGGAATATGAATGAAATCAATTGGTAGCTTGGGATTCACTCCATAGACAACATCAATGGTGAATGTTTGGTAGCATAAGTAGGTGACCAGTTATAAGCAAACTCCATGCCTGTTGAGCTTTAATCAGTTCCTCAGCATGTGCCAGTTTTAAATCCCAATCCTTCAGAGTCTTGCTAACCAATCCACGCGACAATACTCCCACTGTCCTGTTTGTTACTTCATCCCATCAGTTTGAGGATGATATGATGTATTGAAGAGTAATTTCGTGCCCACCAACTTCCACAGAGATTTCCAAAAGTATCTCATGAATTTCATATCCCTGTCACTCGCAATGGTCTTAGGATGTCACTCGCAATGGTCTTAGGAATTCCATGAAGTCTTACTACATCTCTGAAATACATGTCTGCAACATTCATAGCATCATTTGTCCTGAAATATAAGTCTGCAACATTCATAGCATCATTTGTCTTATGGCAAGGTGTAAAATGAGCCATCTTGGAAAATCTATCCACCACCACCATAATAGAATCTTTGCTTCTTGTAATTCTAGGTAATCCAACAATGAAATCTATAGAGATATCTTCCCAAGGACCTTCAGGAACAGGCAGTGGAATGGAGTATATAAACCCTGATGGAAAGTAGCCTTGGCCTTTTGACAAACAGCACATTGAGATATCACAACTTCCACATCCACAATCATCTTAGGCCAATAAAAATGTTCTTGCAACATACTCGGAGTTTTAGAAATACCAAAATGTCCTGCAAGTCCTCCTCCATGTGCCTCTCTCACAAACTACTCCTTAACCGAACACTTAGGAACACATAACTGATTTCCCTTGAAAAAGAAACCATCATGCATCACAAAAGAACCAACAACTCCCTTGTCCATTTGTTGTAATATAGGACCGAAATCAACATCATGTTCATAGTAGGTTTTGATCATATCCAATCCCAATAACTTGCAATTCAAAACACTACTAAGAACATATCTCCTGGAAAGTGCATCTGCCACTACATTAGACTTGCCCTCCTTATACTTTGATGAAAAGTTAAAGGATTGTAGAAATTCCACCCACTTGGCATGTCTAGGACTCAGCTTCTACTGGCCATTAATGTGCTTCAATGCCTCATGATCATAATGTAGAATGAAGTGATTAGGTCTCAGATAATGACTTCAATAATTAAGAGCTCTAATAATGGTATTAAACTCCTTATCATATGTAGAATAGTTCAACCTAGCTCCATTCAACTTCTCACTGAAATATGCAATTGGCCTCTTTCTTTGAACCAATACTGCTCCAATCCCTACATTGCTTGCATCGGTTTCAACTTCAAAAGGTTTTATAAAGTCGGGAAATGCAAGAATAGGTGTGTGGCATAACATCTCCTTTATTTTCTCAAATGCTTTTTCCGCCTCCTTGGTCCACTCAAATGGCTTATCCTTCTTAATGCATTCAGTCATAGGAGCAATAATAAACGAAAAGTTTTTGACAAACCTTCTGTAAAACGAAACCAATCCATGAAAAGCACGAAGTTCAGTGATGTTGGTTGGTGTTGGCCAAGTTTTGATTGCTTCAACCTGATGAACTGATATCCCATCTTTCGAAACTACATACCCTAAGAATGTCACGCTGCTCACCATGAAATAGCACTTCTCCATATTCCCATGAAGCTTTTGTTGTCTAGGGGTTTTGAAAACCTCCCTTAGATGTTGTAGATGATCTTCATTGCTTCTACTATAAACCAGTATGTCATCTAAATAAACAGCAACAAACATACCCAAGTATGGTTTCAAAACTTCATTCACTCATGAAGTACTAGGAGCATTAGTAAGACCAGAAGGCATACCCAATTTAGTCTTGGAAGCTGTTTTCCATTTGTCACCCTCTCTCATTCATATCCTCTCTCATTTGTATCTGATGATACCCACTTCTCAAATCAATCTTGGAAACCTGAGAACCATACAACTCATCTAGCAAATTGTCCAGCCTTGAAATTGGGAACTTGTACTTAATGGTGATTTTGTTCAGTGCTCTAGAATCAATACACATCCTCCAACAGCCATCCATCTTAGGAACAATCAGTGTAGGTACAGCACAAGGACTCATACTCTCCCTCACATAACCACGTTGCATTAACTCCTCAATCTGCCTTTGAATTTCCTTGGTTTCCTCTGAATTGCATCTATAAGCTGGCTTGTTAGGAATTTGAGCTCCAGGAACCAAATATATCTGATGTTTAATACCTCTCATAGGAGGTGATCGTGGTGGCAAATCATCTGGGAATACATCTGCAAATTCATTCAGAAATGGTTGTAATACACGAGGGATTTTAAGACATTCCTCCTTCACGTCCTTTGCCACAAGCACCAACACCTGTTCACATTCGGTCAGCTCCTTTTTTACCTCCTTAGAACTCGTCAACAACACTCCCTTGTTCTCCATACTCATTTGTTTCTTGACATGCGCAACTTTCAGAGGTTTCAGTGTAATTGGTTGGTTTACCATTCACATGCTTCTTGATGATATTAACATTAGTTCTACCATCAAACTTCACAAACCTATCATACTGCTAGGTCTACCAAGTAATATATGACATGCATCCATGGGGCGCACATTACATAAAACAATGTCTTCATACTAAGCAACCTTAAAATTGACCAAAGCTTGCTTTGTTACCTTCACATCATTGGTGTTGCTCAACCATTGTAGTTTGTAAGGTTGAGGATGATTATGAGTAGGAAAGTTGAGCTTTTGAATCAACAATGTAGAAACCACATTTCTACAACTACCACTATCAATAATCACATTACAAAGTACCTTAGACATTACACCTAGTCACGAAAATCTTCTCTCTGTGACTCTCCTCCATTGGTGTTGGTTTGGTCTGTAGAACTCTCCTCAGCACTAAAGCCTGACCTTAGGTCTTAGGCTTCCATATCATTGCTATTTTTATCCTCTTGTTGTTTGAGATCCTCATGCTCCCCTTCTTCAAGAAGAACATCTAGATAAGAATCTTCGATTTCCTGTGCCTCTCTTAAGGTGATCACTATGGAACTCGGACAATTCTTTTGCAGGTGCCTATAGCCTTGACACTTGAAACACTTTCTTTTGTCATCAGGAATAAAAGAAAGCTTAGCTAGAGTGGGAACCCTTTGCCTTTCCACATTCTCACTTTTAGGTTTAGGATTTAGTGTTTGAGTGTACACCACTTCCTTTTCCTTCCTAGATTCTAGCTTTTAAAAAAGGTTTTAAGTTTCCTCAAATTTCCATGCTTCTCCACTCTCATGCCACCTTGCAAATCTTTTCAAAGGTCCAATAGGGTTGCAATTCTACCTTCTCCCTAATAGAATCATCTAGACCTGCAACAAATCTAGCTACCTTATGATCTTCCTTCTCCTCAATGTCACACAATATTGACTTTTCAAACTCATTAATGTATTCTTCCACACTCTTTTGATTTTGCTTTCAAGCATGCATCTTTAGAAAATTATTGTGCTCATATTCATGTGGAAAGGATTTCTTCTTGAGTTCTCTCTTCAGTTTCCTCCACGAATATATTTTCGATCTACCTTCCTTCTTTCTTGTCCTCTGCATTCCTTCATACCAAAGACTTGCATAGGATGTGAGTTTCAATTCTGCTACTTTGAATGATTTATGATCATCATACTCCTTGTAGTTGAAAATTCTTCCAGTTCCCCTAATCCAGTCAAGGAAAACTTTAGGATCCAAACTTCCATTGAATTCAGGAACATCCACTTTTAAGTTTCGATCATCATCCTTGTGCTTGCCACACCTCTTATGCCTTTTCCGATCATCATCATCACATGAACTTGAGTAATAAATTCTTTAGGCTTGCGTGAACTCCTATACGACTCTTCATCATCAGAACTTGAATTTGATTCATCAATTTTGTGGGGCTTCTTTGAATCTTTCGAACTTCTACTCACAAATTGCATGACTTCCTCTAGCATAGTGTGCAATTCCCTAATTTCATTATCATGTTTGATTTCTTTTGCTTGCTCCAATGTCAAAACCCTTTTTGAAAATTGAAGATTGCCCCACACCCATGATTTAAACCTTTTAGAATTGCTTAAGTGTTGCTCATTTTAATCTCTCAATGAGAGCACCAAAGTTGATGTGTATTTTCGTATGAACAAAAAATCACAAAGGATAGTGAAACAAAATTCTTGAATTTCTAAAGGCATAGCCACCAAAATCTTTGAATTTTGGTTGATTAATTAGTCTTTAATTAATGCCTAACCACCCTCAAAGCCACTAATCAATTTGCACAGGAGTATAAAGGAAAATAATCCACCAACTCGCAATAAAATTTTCGGAATTTTGTTTTGTAGAAAACAAAGAAAACTTTTTTGTGAAACTCTAAACTGATTTGTTACAATGATATTTGAGACTATTTATAGTTATAGCCATCAACTAAAATCCTAACAAACTTCAAACAAACTCATTAAACCGTAAACAAACTAGAAACTACCTCAACAGACTTGCCCCTATCCTAAACACATGCCCAAAACACAACAAACACAAAGAAACTTATCCACAAGTGGATAAGAACATGTCAACTTGATCTGATGTGACCAACAAATCCTAACTAATCAAGATTTTATTCTAACAACCTAACTAACAAACTAACAAACAAGATAACCATCAAACAACAACCGATTTACATGTGAAAATCAAGATGCCCAAAGCTTCCAAGAAACGCTCAAAATTCTCGCCGAGAACCCATCGCCATTTTGCGCCATTTTCAAGAAAACACTTCCAATCTTCAAGAAACCTTTCAAGATCCAATTTTTTATTCAAGAAACTTTCAAGAAGTCATTTCCCATGCCTTTAGGTTGAAAAATGATGAACTAGATTCAACAAGAAATAAAACACACAATGCTTGAAATGAGAAAAACCCTAGCAAGTGTAGTGGGAAAAAACCAATAGGCAAAACCAACTTATTTCCCTAATTCCCCCAATCTTTCCCTTGATTTGTGTGACACTTATGTGGGTGTGACCATGCACACGCAAATCCCTACCTTTGATGCACCCATATGGCTTGTATCTCCATGAGCAATCAACTTATCCATGGTTGCACCTTTACTAGCATTGATAAACAAACCTTCGAAGTTGTGATCCATACATGTATTTGCTATCCACACTTGTATCAATGATAGTTTGAAAATTCAGGTAATTTGTATGCAGAGGCTTATCAAACGCTTTTATTATCATTGCTGTCAATTCCAACTGCTTACCAAACGTAGTAAGAGGCTCATCATCTTGTTCGCTGCTCATCATACTTTTTTTTTTTAACTTATCTGTTAATTTATCTTAACTAATATTTACCTTCTATGTACCTTTCATTACCCTCTTTGGATGTCCTTGTACTGCTTGTTCCATTATGCAAGATCCTTGAGGGCTTTTACACAATTTTTGACCTCCGAGCTAGTTTTAGTTGATTTGCCTTCGATGATCATTCGTGAAATACATTATTAACTAATTATAATGTTAGTTTAATATAGGTTTTTGTTCTTTGATTTGGTAGGTATTGCAATGGAGCTTTCTCATAGGATTCATTTCCACGACAATTATTCACTAGGGGAATGAAGAAACCATTGGAGATATAGCTTGTTTGTAATGTAGACTCTGTGCGTAGTCTATGGTACTAGAATTTGTACATTTCTGTTGAGATTAGGAAGGTATGATTTATGTACATGTAGTTTTTAGTTGATCACTAAATTCTCACGTGTAGATGTGTTTACATTGTTTTTTAGTCTATTGTTTTTAGGCAATGCTTGGCATCATGAGGTCACTTTGTACTCATTTTGACATTTTGTATTTATATTTGATGTGTATTTTGAGGAATTTTCAAGAATCAAACCAATCAAAATAAGCAAAGGGCTCAATTTGTTCGAAAACTACGATGATGGTGATGATTTTCTGATGAATATGTATAGAATTTTGATAAATTATGGTGGTAGTGTAGTATAATACAGATGGATTTAATTAGTAACAAAGGATATGATTTTTAATCGCCGTTTAAAGACTTTGAAACTTGAGTCACGTATAACATGCATAATAAAGTTTCATTCACAAATTTTTTTTTCTCAAAAACATAACACACCTTTTTTATTAATGAAAACCAGGAAATATTTATAGGAAGAATCCCTCATTTTTAAGCATTTAGTCTTTTATTTCTTGAAGTGTCTTAATCTTCCTTTACAGCCTTATATACATGGAAAATGACTTCTTGAAGGTTTCTTGATTAAAAGATTGAATCTTGAAAGGTTTCTTGAAGATTTGAAGAAAAGTCACAAAATCACGCAAATTTGGACGATCTCCTATGGCGTCAATTTTAACGATTTTTTGTTTGATTTGGGTAGATCATATTTTTGTGTAATTCTGGTTGTAATTTATTGATTATCTTGATTAGCAAGGTATGAATAAGTTTGTTAGTATATTTTTTGTTTAGATATAGTTTGTTACGATATTTTTAGGAAGTTGCATGGCATGTAGTGATGATGTGGCATTCTTATCTTGTGAGTCATCAATGAATCACTAGATTAGGACGATTTTTGCCTATGTTATGCGTGTGTTTTCAGCTTAGTTTTGTTAGGATTTTGTTGATGATTATACCTATAAATAATCTCAACATTAGTTTGTAAAGATTCAGATTAGTGAATTCAATAAACATTGTTGTTTGTTTTCTACAAAACAAACACAAACCGAAGGTGTGGAAATTTTTGAGTGTGAGAAATTTCGAACACTTTGAAGAGTTGGTGCTTAGGCTTTAGACTCTTGTGAGGATAATTTTCAGAATTGAGGGTGCATAGCTTTAATCAATTCACAAAATTATTCGACCTATATCGTTTTTTTTTTTTTTGTGCTTGGCTTTAGAGAAAACCACTAGTTTTATATCATTGTGAGTGGCGATTTTTGTTATCAATATTCATATCAGAATATAAAAATCAAAAAACAAAACAAAAAACACGCCCTAATCTAATTCTATCCATACTTGGGCTCTAGTGAAAGAAATCTAACTAAAAACTGATATTTAGTTTGACACCCGAATCAAAAACTGGATAAAACATCTTCCATCTTTTTCTAAATTTTTGAAATATGTTTTTTATTGAAAGTAGATTCAATAAGCTTTCCAACGAATATTCGCACGCATTTTAGTTTAAAGCCAACTGTCAATGAAAAATCTTTAAAGTCAAACAAACTGCACAACTTCGAAATTGAAATTCTATCTTTAGAAGCACCAAGAAACGTCCTAGATTGAATCTTTTAATCAAGAAATCTTCAAGAACGTGATCTTCCATTATTGTAGACTAAGTATAACTAAAATAATCGAAAACACAAACACTTAAAAGCAATTTTAAGTTAGAAATGAGAAAAACCCCACAATCGCGATAGGACAAAACCCATAGGCAAACCCCCAAGACCCCGGATGTGAATGGTAGCCTCATATTCACATCATACTCCCCCTTTTAAAAGAAAACTTGTTCAAAGTGTTTTAAATCCAATCAACCATCCATATACACATGCACATGTAAAACAAACATGTGCATGCAATGAACAACAATTTGTTCATGAAAACTCGATTCCTTGTTCTTCGTTTGCAACCCTACATCACCATGGTAATCATAATATGTACAGAAACACGACTTAAAGAACAAATTAGAAAGTAAAGTGGCACCATGAGTTAAATCTTGTTTGACTTTGGAATGAATGACACGATCCATCAAAATAGAATCAACCATTAACTCTTCTTCTTCGATGTCTTCTAGTAGGCAATCTACATCTTTGTTATATAATTATGATAATTATTCGTTTTGTGACTCCTCATACAAACCAAAATTTGGAAAAATAGAATCCTCAAGGAACAATTTCCTAAGAAACTTGTCATCAGATACATCATTGCACAACTCTTCTAAAGGATCAATTAGCTTCACTATTAATAAACTAGCCCAAATTCTGTAAGAAAGTTGAACGTCAAAATCTCAACCAAAACAACTCGTCTTGAGCTGAATTTTTGTATGGATGTACCTCTATATGTCCTTAACACTTGACTAAAATATCATAGATATTTTCCAACACAAATAATCATAGTTTAATTTCTCATCAAACTACTCAAAATTGTTCTGATTTTGACCAGTTGGTGAAGAACAAACTCGACCAAGTGTCAAACGATCTTCGAAAGTTCTAAAACTTTTCAGGTAAAATTAGACACAAAAAAAGAAAACAATTTGAAAATAAGAATCACCTCAAAAGCTTTTGTAACAATGGAGAAAGATGCAAAACAATCAGACCTTTGAAACTGGAATTTTACTTCTATTTATCTTCAAACTTGATTTCGGTAATTTCAAAAGCAACCCTCAATTGACGAACCTCCTTTCTTTTGTATCTTGAAAAGAAAACCCTAGATGCACGAGTTTCCCATCCCAACAGCCACACAATTTTGATGAGTAAATTGAGGGGATTTCAAGAATCCAATGAAAATAAGCAAAGGGTTCTACTTGTTCAAAAACTATGATGATGGTGACGATTTTCTGACGAATATGTATAAAATATTGATATATTATGGTGGTAGTGTAGTATAATACGAATAGATTAAATTAGTAACAAACGATATGACTTTCATTCGCTGTTGATAGACTTTGAAACTTGAGTCTCGATCAAGATTTACGTATAACATGCAACTTTAACAAAGTTTCGTTCACGAAAACTTTTTCTCAAACACGTAACACACACACACCTTTTTGAAAACCAAATAGGAAAAAATCCCTTGCCTTTGGGTCTAATTTCGGAAAATATAAAAATCAGAAAACAAAACAAAAACACATGTTCTAATCTAATCCTAATCATACTTGGGCTCCAAGTAAAATAAACCTAACTAAAAACTGATATCCAGTTTGACAACCGAACAAAAAACTAGATTTGGACTCTCATGTCGATCCGAATGGAATAAATCATCCTTTCCACGGAGGGAAATCTTTTCCAAAGACTATCTTCCTTATTTTCATAAATTTTTGAAATATTCTTGAAAGTAGATTCAATAAGCTTTCCAATGAATATTCACACGCCTTCTAGTTCAAAGCCAACTGTCAATAATTACAAAAGATTGCTAATCAATTACACGCCTTCTAGTTCAAAAGATTATGTCATAAGCTAATCAATATCCTTACATATGTTAATTTCTATTCCTATTATGTTGGAGACAAACTGTTTAGTCGTATGCAAATTGCATGACTCTCTATGAAGAGAAAATACTAGTTACTCTATTTCTGGAAAATTACTTTCGATTTGGGATCCTCTGCCCACTTACATTTGTAGTTTATTTAATTCTTTTATTCTCTTGCTCATGATGTTCATATTTTGTTATTGGAAGGAGTTTTATAAGAATTGTTTACGTAAATTGCATAGCACATAGTATAAGGATTTTAGGGGTAGTTCATCACTACTTTGACTATGTTTTTTTTTTTCATGTGCTTAATTATTACTTAAATTTATTTGAGGGCACTTGCACCGTATATAAGGGTATTCTGGCATAATATTATTATTAATAACCAGTAATAATCCTTTTAATTAACTTGTTTAGTTGTTTAAGAGCCCTATGAAATCTGACATAATCTTTTGTATGTATGAGTTCTCTATTTGCCTACACCATGATTAAGTTGATCTTGATGTATAAATAGATCGGAATTAGACAAACATACACTGCTTTTGATGAACTAATAATTTTAAGCACCTTCTTTATTTATTTAATTTTATTTGCCGAGAGGTAATTGATAAGAGTACAAGCTAGAGTATTTTAATTTTTATGGAATATATATTTTTGGTTACAAATGAAATTATACACCTCAAGAGGCTAACTTCAACTAAAATAAATAATTAATCATAATCTTTTGACAAAAGATTGCATAATGATGAATTAGCCAATGTACATAGAAAGTTGAGTACTATAGAGTAGTTTGGCACAATTATTACAAATCAACTCCAATATTTCCTACGAGATGCAATGGTCAACAATATGATGAGTAACAGAATACATGTTTTAATATGACAAAATTTTTGACTGCATATTTATGACATGTCAATGATTTTTTACTTTGATAAATTGATGCGAAAAAGTTTGATTGATTGGTAATATGATAATTCTAGGAGAGTCTTATGCTTTTTCTTGCAACAATTATGTAATATAATTAGTAGTGTGCTATTAGTATATTGCAAGCTAAAGTGTATTATTGATTTTATAATCTCAATTTTTTTAACACTGATCCGTCTCAAGTGCATGCATTTTTTTAATACATGATTGGATTGAGCAATATGTGATATAAACCTATATGAAGTAGGATTCTAATAACAAGTAAAGTGAACCTAAAATACTTGTATATATGGGCCTGAAGTTCCTTAATTTTATGAAGAATACTCATACAAAGGATTGAGAATACTTAAGAATAATATGAAGATATTTTCGTGACCTAGAAATTCATATAGTTTCTACACTAGCTTGGATATCCCATCATCCACAAAATAACTATGTTCTATGTGCTTAATGTCATGTTAAAATAATATTCAAAGATGTTGAATAGTTGATATACTATCTTTTAGTGGACATTTTAGATTACGAACTATGTGCATGGACGAGTATTGATGGTGCGTAAATAACTAGACTTACTCATTTTCCTAGAAGTGAAAGAGAAGTAATATGACAAAAAGAATAACTATCATGTTTGAATCATGCTTTCATGATTATAGTACACGTAAATTTTTATAAGAATTGCAAACATGAATACAAAAAATTTTAGTAAGAAATAATTTTATAAGTTTAAGAGATTGTGTATGTATGACATTGTGAGAAACTCAATTGGAGAAAGTCTTCAATAATTTTATAAGTACGTATGCCCATAATTTTGAGGAACGGTTGAAAGTCTTCCAAGAATAATTTTAATTCATTTGACACATGTAAGAGTTCTATAAGACATTTAAGGGTGCTAGACTAATTAAACGTCCCATATGCAACGATTAGGGGGAGACTAAATATTTCATTTGTTTTATGCAATCCATGCATAATAAAATACGTATATGGTCAGTTTGGTACATACATCAAAGATTTGTATATTAGAATTGGCCAGCTGATATTATAAAAGGAATAAAACCATCTTAAAGATGGATATGAATAAATATCATTGACCATATATCAATAGTAAATGCTCCAATTAGAATTGATGTCCTAGAAGGACAAGATTAGTTACTAATGAACTTAGAGTACGCCTAATGTAATACCCTATATTTTCACGTATTTTAAGGAGTTAATTTCGTATTTTATACGTATATTTTAAGTATTTTTATTGAGAAATTAAGTTGAATAAAAATATTGAAGAAAGAAAATTTAAATAAATTTTAATCAAAGTAATTATTTTTTGCTTATATATAATATTTTATGTTATTTTAATTTTTATTAAATATTTTGAAAACTTTCGAAATATATAATTTTTAGAGTTTTCTAAATTATTTTAAAACAAGGGTATCAAAGTAATTTCAAACATTAAAGGTATTTATGTAGTTGCACCAAATACTACTGTGGGGCCAAAAAAATACCCGTTAAAACCCAAAATTTAAGATTTATTTTTCAATTTAGAGTTTTAGGATTTCAAAAAAAAGGAAAGAAAAAAAATTGGAAAACTTCCAAAAAAAAACCTCTTTGTTGCTCCCCCTTCGCCGGAGCCCTCTCGCCGGTGCCTCCTTGCTGATCATGATTTGTTGGTGGGTGAATTTGTGATGATTTTATGAAGTTTAGATTGATTTTAAAGAGTTTTAAAGTTGTTTTATAATTTTATATTGCTTTCCAATTTTTATAATCATGAAAACTAATAGTAAAAATATTATTTACATGTTTTACTTTATGAAAAATTATTTTAAGCATGGATTTGATGCATGATGATGATAATAGATTGTAAAAGATTTTTATGCTTGTTTTATGATGTTTAGATGAGTTTTTAATGAGTTTTGAATTAATAAATAAAGCTGTGAATTTTGATTAACACATGTTCATGCACAATAAAGATAGTAACACGTGAAATAAATAGTCATAATTATTTTTAATGCATCTAAATATTGTTTGATGATCTCAGGACATGACTATAATGTTTTATGATCAAAATATGATATTTAGAAGGGTTTTAAAGTGTGTTTAAGGAATTTTACAAAGCTGCCATTTTTAGAAAATTACCGAAAATCAAGTGTTTTGTGAAAGAAAAATTATGCTAAAGTATGGAATTGAATAGAGACCATATAGGGAATGTTTTGGACAAGTTTCCAACATAAAAGGTTAGTTTAGAGTTGTTGTAGAAGTTAGTAAACAAGGTTATAATTTAGTTTCAATTTTCTCTATGTAAGAGACTTCGAGTTAGTTGTTTTCCAAGAGTTGTGGCGGATCACCACTACTTTACAAGGTACGTAACTACTAAAGGCAAGAATAATAGTAGAAATCATGCTTAATTGATGATCTTATGGGTTACGAATGTGAACATGAGTTGTTGTTTAGTTGACTTGCTTAAGAAGTATGCTAGTATGAAAGTATGATTTTTCACACTGTTTGACATTCCACCTTTATAGAATTATTAATTGATCACGAGAATTGGAATGTTAAATATATTTTTAAAGTTGGCCATTAACTTAATGAAGAAGAAAGAAACCTATTTAATTTGATTAGTTACTTAATCAACAAGATAGGCAGTTAGTGAATTTTTATTCACACGAAGTAATGAACAAATATTTATATACATGTAACCACTCACAGTTTAATGTGTACGTGGATAAGGAAAAGATAATTAGTTAGCTACTCACAGTTAATGTGTGGTACATGAAGTTTTGTCAATTAAAGGACACACAAGATAATTTTTAGAATCACCTTAAATGAAAGATAATTAATATGGCTTGTTTGATTCTATGCATGCTTTTAGGTGATGTTATATATGGGTCATAACAATGTTGAACCGGTTAATCGCGTAAAGTGAAAGAGGATTTGCACCAAAACTCTTGGAACGTATATACCTTGAGTATGAACAATGGGGGGAGTCGTATAGAACAATGATCTATGACTTCTAATCGGGGTACAAGACATTGTACTCTTTTATATTTTTAATGCGTTGGAGTTCCGTCACTTTATGTGACATAAGTAATACCCTCTTGGAGTTGCTCCCAAGTTGGTTCCCAATAGGGCGATTTTAAAGGAAAAGAAACCCGTTTGATGCGATATCCAAAGTTTAAATATCAATGTTGTAGTAGAGTATGAATGATTATTGCATAAAGTATTAGTCTTGCCAAGTATAGAAATAAGGGAAATGCTAAAGATCGTCCGAAATAAGGGGAATGCTAAGTATCGTCCAAATTATATAATAGTTTTCCAACATTACCCTCCTTCATTTCCTTTTTTTTCCATCTCTAAAACCACCATCACTCTCCTAAAACCACCACTATTATCTCTCTAAAACTACCACCACTCTCTCTAAAAACCTCGCCAAAACTAATTTTTGTCAACTTCAATTTCACCACTACATCATGGCCACAAACCACCGATTAATAAAAGTAGCAAGGTATCAAAATATCTTAAAGAAATGGTTGATGTGGCTATGGCGCAACTACGACCTTTGCGATTAGGGATGACAGTAGCAGACAGCTCAGCAACAGCGGTGGCGGCAACAGTGTTGATTGAAGTGAGTTAGATTTTTTTTTTTTTTAAATTGATTGACACCTGCATGATTTAAACACAGATAGAGTTAAATCGGCACCTAAATCAGATGAAGATATCAATCCATCTGCATCTAAATCAAGCGCATATGTCAACAAATTAATTTTTTTTTTATAAAAAAATGAGACCTGCGCCTTAATCTGGCGCAGATGTAAACTTATCTGCGTCAGATTCAGACATACATATATATATATATACACACTTAATCACAGTTATTTGCGGCTTATTTGTTGCTTAATGATGCTTAATTAGTGTTATTAATTAATAATTAACATGAGTAATTATTTAGGTTTTATTAGTAGTACTTGATTTGTCATGTTACCTACAAGTGTTTGTTTAGGTTTTATGATTAATTTTTTAATTCATTTTATAAGTTTTGTAATTAAATTACCAAGGTTCTTTTTGTAATTAATTACGTTTAATTTTATTATTTAGATAGTATGATTAATTTTTGTAAATAATTACGGTTAATTAGCATAATAATTTAGGTTTCAGGGCTGTTTGATGTCAATTAATTTCACTATAGGTTTGCAATTAGGTAAGAATAAGTGTAGTGATTATTTTTGTATAGCAATCATTTTTGTAAGGTTTGTAATTAAATTAAAAATTAAGTAGCATGAGTAATAAATTACTTTCATTAATTTTGGATGAATTAGGTTATTATAGGTTAAAATAAATTAGTGACATTTAGTTTGATTTAGTTTTAAATTAAAACATTTTAGCTCGATTGATTTTGTCGATTAATAAATGTAGTACATAAATCTAGATTCAATTAGGTTAATATAGTTGAAATTTTTTTAGTGACATTTAGTTAATTTAGTATTAAATTAAATTAATTAGTGACATTGATTTAGGTTTGTTAATAAAGGAAAAATTGACAAAAAAATAAAACCCACCTTTGGACGACCCGCTTATGAAACTTCCACCTTTTGATTATCCCCCAACAAACCTACCTAATACTTTATCTTCCCAAAACAGACCATATGACCTGCAACCTATTACACAAGTAAACTAGTTTGATTCCATTTAAAGTTGTTTGGTTTGCAAATATTTTCCATTGTTTCCCTAAATACTGGTTTTCCTTTCCCATCTTTCTCCCTCCTCTCCCCAAGTCCCCATCATCTTCATCCCTACTACCAATCTGTCATTAATCCATCACAGTCACCAATCCTCCATCTCCATCATCTTGTTCCTCCCTCCATATACCTCGCACCATCACCACTCCAACCCAACCTTCAAATCCACCACCACTTGAACCACCACCAATCGAACCCACCGTCACCACCACCACTCGAACCCACCATCACTATCACCACTCAAGTTCATCACCACCAAAACGCACCATCTATCACCACTCGAACTGTCTAATTATAACCCAACCTTCAAAGTCAGTACCACAACACCACCATTCGAACCCGCCCATCAAATCCACCACCACCACCACCACCATCATCTTCTTCTCCTCTTTCCACCGCTTAAACTGCCATCATCACCACCTTCACTCTCATCTGAATTTTCGAACATACCACCACCCTCCCTCACATACCATAGCCACCACAAAACGCACAACCACCATCCTACCATTTTCTTCCTTGTTCAACCTTCACCTTCACCATCACCATCCCCACCATTTCTGCACACAACAAAACACCTAAATCTCCCATAAAACAACATAGAAAAACACAAATCTAATAATATTTACTGCTACTTCAAAATATTCCAAAAACTCACAAAATCACCCAACTAAAATTAACAACATAAAATCACAATTAAGACAAAAAGTACGCAAAACACAACTCAAGAGAACATCCGAAGACACATGGATCAAGGCCAGCCAATTAAGCATCCAATTACCGTCCTTCCTAAATACGGGTCAAACAAAACCAACCAAGCAAGTTTAAAGAATCGATGACTAGAGTAGCTCACGGGTTGTCACTCCATACAATTAATGATGAGCCTATAACAATGAAGCTCTAACCCTCACCTCCCAACCAAATGTGGAATGCAATGCAAAATGTGTTTAAATGCAATTTTCAGAACCCGAAACCCACATCTCACACCTCATGCAAGTGTTTGAGGGTATCCACTCATCCTAAGTGTCGACTCAGAATGCAATTAATACTCTACGAGCTTGACAAAGGATTCACTTCACAATAACCATTGCAAGTGCACGGAGATCAAAAAGGACTTTAATAAGCTTGTAACGTGGCTAGGGTGATGGGTAGGATAAAAAAAAGAAATAATGTGGTGGAATACGGGGTATAAACATATAAAATCGAGGAAAATCATCAACATTCTCCATCATCCAATTCAACCAAATCTAACCAAACTTTTCTTCATTTTTCACATCAACACCATACTTCTCATAATTCAACATCGACCACTATTTCACAAACTTTAAACTTCTTTCTTTTTATTTCATCCTTTTTTTGTCAACTTTATTATGCTTTCATAAAAGAAAATTTTTCACTTTATTTTTCATGCATAATAAAACATAGTTTCACGACTCTTAATGATTTTTTTTGCTTAAAATTCAATAAACAATAAACATAATCATCACACATAGATAACTAGGCCATGAATAAAATATGACTTTTTAATTAACTACAACAGCCTAGACATTGGTATGCAAAGCCTTATATGTGAAACTTTATAATTTAACTTTCAACAACATTTCCAACTATTTCACCATCAATCCTCCATAACACCCTTCAAAACTTTATTTTAACAGCATCACAACTACTTCTACTCCCCCAAACCAAGTTTGGGCATAATGCATTATGTAATAGGGCTAATAGGCTTGTAATGTGGCTAAAATACAAATGAAAGGGATAAAAGCTCAAAACACGGGATCAAGGGAAAATATAAATGTGGGAAATGAAATTGTGAAGCTCAAAAGAAGAAATGAGAGCCTTTTATCATGCGCAACATACAGGGAAGCCATAATTAAAGTTACTAGAATCCAAAGTCAAACCCAAGATCATAATTGCACCAGGAACTAAGCACACATGAAAGGAAAATATGAATGAATTTATATTCAAAAGTGGCTCAAATCCTCCCGTTAGCACAATTCAAGTCCAAGACCCAAGCAAGGTTGAGAAGAGTTGACCAATAAAAGGAAATCAAGCAATCAAATTCAAGTCATAGCCAAAAAATCCGACATGTGGATCCATCCGCAGTCGAGAGTCATAAAGTTTTCTAAATGAGCACAGGGGTACGGAAGCAGTCAATTCCAACAATAAACTCAATTGGGACACAAATAATCCATTAAGCTAATTCTCTCTAAAATTAAACCTAAGAAAACAGTACAATCTTTTTGGTCACATGTAAACTCCCATTCCTAACGAATGGTACAAATCATGCAACAGTCCTAAGAAAGTAATAAAACTAAACTGAGAAAGCAGTTAAAACTAACTAAGCACACAAAACAAAACAAAAGAGAAGTTGGAATGATCTAACCAAGTCGGTATCAATTCCTAACAGGAGTCCAACTAAGTACTTAATCAATAATACATCCCGCTCGAATTAAATCCTGAAAAGGAAAAGTAACAAACCAATCTCCGAAGAAAAAGGTAAAAAATAAAAGGAAAAAGAAAAAGAAAAAAAAAAGAAAACAAAGCAAAAATGAAAAAAAAACTAAGCAAAAAAAGTACAAAAAAAATACATAAATCCTCCCCCCAAACCAAATTTTTTATCCCGTCCCGAGATAAATAACCGTGCTAAACAGAGGAAGGAGGCAAAGCCGAGCTCTACTGGCCGGGTCCCCAATACCTAGGATAGTACTGGTCATAGAACGACTGATAGGGGTAAGAGGTGGGCTCAGTGCTAGGATTGTATGTAGGTGGCTAGTTAGGATGGTTCGGGAATCCTTGAAAATGATGTTAATTCTGATGTTGCAGGTGGAGCTAAGAAGACTAGTGATGTGGTGATCGAAGATTTGGAGACAGTTCCACATAAGGAGGCTGAAGCACCTAAGGAGAAGGTAGATGACACATCGATTGATACTATCCCGAGGTCACAGGTCAGGTTGCCCTTTCCGAACAGGGTGACCAGTAGTAAGAACGATCATCATTTTAGTAATTTTTTAGCTATTGTTAAGAATTTGCAAGTTATTGTGCCTTTTACTAATTTGATAACTCAAATTCCTACTTACACTAAGTTTTTGAAAGACATTTTAAGCAGGAAAAGTGAGTTGAATGTGGTGGAGACCGTAGCACTTACGGAGGAGTGCAGTGCCATATTGCAAAACAAGTCACCACCTAAGTTGAAAGACCCGGGAAGTTTTTCTATTCCTTGTAACATCGGCCCATTATTTATTGATAAAGCTTTATGTGATTTAGGGGCCAGTGTTAGTGTCATGCCTTTATCTATTTGCAAAAAGCTTGATATGGGTGCTTTAAAGGTTAGTAACATCACTTTGCAGATGGCAGATAGGACAGTGAAATACCCTAAAGGTATTTTAGAGGATGACCCGGTGAGAGTCGGGAAATTCTTTATTCCTGTTGATTTTGTTGTGTTAGGTATGGATGAGGATGCTCATATCCCAATTATACTTGGTAGACCATTCTTACACACTGCAGGTGCTGTTATTGATGTCAAAAATGGTAGTTTAACTCTTTCTGTAGGGGATGATAAAGTCACCTTTAATCTTAATGCTGCTCTTAAGAGTCCTATGATGGAACAGTCATGCTATGTTATTAATGGCATTGATGAGATTGTTATTGACGATATGCCTCGATCCACTACAGAGGATCTTCTAGAGGCTGTTATTTATCTTGATATTGGTGCAGGTGAAGGTACAGCTGATGCCGATAATTTGGTCCAGGATCTTACTGGTGAAGAATTGAATCTGGAGGAGAGCCAGAAATTTGTTGAGTTACCCCAAGAGGTTTGTTCTATCAAAGAGGTAACCCAATCTGAGATGAAACCCCTTCCCTCTCACTTGAAATATGCTTTTCTAGATGATAAGGAGTTGTATCCGGTCATTGTTAGTGCTTCTCTTACTGATAGTCAACTTGATAAACTTTTGTCTGTGCTTAAGTCTCATAAGAAGGATATTGGTTATACTATTGATGATTTGACTGGTATTAGTCCTGTCTTTTGTATGCATAGAATTCATTTAGAGGAAGGTCATAAACCTTGTATACAGGGTCAACGTCGTTAGAATCCTAACATGCAGGAGGTGGTGAAGAAAGAAGTTCTTAATCTTCTAGATGCAGGTATCATTTACTCGGTGCCTGATTCCCAGTGGGTAAGTCCCGTACAGGTAGCCCCTAAGAAAGGGGGAACAACTGTTGTTCGTAATGATAAAAATGAATTGATTCCTACTAGAGTTGTTACAGGATGGAGAATGTGTATTGACTATAGAAAATTGAATGTTACAACCAAAAAGCATCATTTCCCCCTCCCTTTTATTGATCAAATGTTGGAAAGGTTAGCTAAGAATAAGTATTTCTGTTATCTTGATGGATATTCGGGTTTCTTTTAGATTCCCATCCATCCTGATGATAGAGAGAAAACCACCTTTACATGTCCTTATGGTACTTTTTCTTATCGCATAATGCCTTTTGGTTTACGTAATGCACCAGCTACTTTTCAACGTTGCATGATGAGCATCTTTTCTGAGTTCATAGAGTCTATTATGGAAGTCTTCATGGATGATTTTAGTGTCTATGGTTCTGATTTTGATTCCTGTTTGACTAACTTGACTAAAGTTCTCGAAAGATGTGAGTAGGTAAATTTGGTCTTAAATTGGGAAAAATGTCATTTCATGGCCAATGAAGGAGTAGTATTGGGACATTTGGTGTCCGAGCGTGGTTTTGAGGTGGATAAGGCGAAAATACAGGTAATTGAGCAATTGCCACCTCCAATGAATGTTAAAGGGGTAAGAAGTTTTTTGGGTCATGCTGGTTTTTATCGCAGTTTTATTAAGGATTTCTCTAAAATTGCGAAACCACTAACTCAATTGCTTTTGAAAGACGCTGCGTTTAAATTCACTGATGAGTGTCTTGAGTCCTTTAATATGATAAAAAATGCACTAATTTCGGCACCTATTGTACAATCTCCCGATTGGAATTTACCTTTTGAGATAATGTGTGATGCTAGTGATTTTGCAGTTGGTGCGGTTTTATGTCAAAGGAGGGACAAGGTCTTACATGCTATTTATTATGCCAATAAGACCTTGGATGAAGCTCAAGTCAACTATGCCACCACGGAAAAGGAGTTGCTTGCTATTGTTTATGCATTAGATAAATTTCGTGCTTATCTTATAGGTTCGAAAGTTATTGTTTACACTGACCATGCAGCTCTTAAGTATCTACTTGGGAAGAAGGAAGCCAAACCGAGGCTTATTCGGTGGATTTTGCTGCTCCAAGAGTTCGATCTCGAGATTTGTGATAAGAAGGGAGCAGAGAACGTGGTAGCTGACCACTTATCAAGGATACGGTATAATGATGAGGAGATCTCTACCCCCATCGATGATTCTTTTCCTAATGAACATCTGTTTGCAGTTTGTGTAAATTCTCCTTGGTCTGCTGACTTTGCTAATCATGTTGTTGGAGGTGTTATGCCCTCTGATTTGACTTACCAGCAGAAAAAGAAGTTTTTGCATGATGTTAAGCGATATTTTGGGATGATCCTAATTTGTTTCGTGAGTGTGCAGATGGTTTATATAGGAATTGTGTTCCGGATTGAGAAGTCTATGGTGTACTCCACCGTTGCCATTCATCACCGTATGGAGGTCACGCTGGACCTTCTAAGACGATGTTTAAGGTCCTCGAATCGGGTTTTTATTGGCCCACGATCCTACAGGATGCTAGAGCCTTTATTATGTCTTGTGATTCGTGCCAACGAACAGGTAATATCTCACACAGGCACGAAATGCCTCAAACAAGTATATTGGAAGTTCAGATTTTTGATGTTTGGGGTATTGATTATATGGGACCCTTCCCATCTTCTAATGGAAACCGTTACATATTAGTTGCTGTGGATTATGTTTCTAAATGGGTGGAAGCTCTTGCTACCCCCCATTGTGATTCTAATACGGTTTTGCGGTTGTTTAAGCAGGTCACCTTTCCTAGGTTCGGAGTCCCTAGAGTTGTCATCAGTGATGGGGGAAAGCATTTCCATGAGAAAAGGTTAGATAAGCTGCTGGAAAAGTACGGTGTCTACCACAGAACGGGATTGGCATATCACCCACAGACAAGCGGCCAAGTTGAGGTTTCCAATCGCGAGATCAAGTCTATCCTCGAGAAGACAGTTGCAAAATCAAGAAAGGATTGGACTAACAAGCTCTATGATGCTCTATGGGCGTACAGGACGGCTTTCAAAACTCCAATTGGAACTTCACTGTTCCGGTTAGTTTATGGTAAAGCGTGTCATCTTCCGGTTGAGCTGGAGTACAAGGCATATTGGGCAATAAAAGAGTTGAACATGGATGCTAAGCTTGCGGGAGAAAAGCGACTTCTTCAATTGAATGAGCTCGATAAATTCCGTTTAGCTTCATATGATAGTGCCAAAATCTATAAAGAGAAGACTAAGAGGTGGCACGACAAAAGAATCAGGAGAAGAGAGTTTCAAGTTGGTGACAGGGTACTTCTATTCAACTCCCATCTCAGATTATTTCCTGGAAAGCTGAAATCCAGGTGGAGCGGTCCTTTTACGGTTACTATTGTGAGCAAATTCGGGTTCGTTGTAGTCCAAAATGATAAAGGTGAAAATTTCAAGGTCAACGGACAATGATTGAAGCTCTATTATGAAGGTGATACGGTTCGATTAGTGGAAGAGGTGCAATTCTACAATCCCGATTCACATTGACCACTCCGGAACTACGGTCAAGCTAATGACCCTAAACAAGCGCTTCTCGGGAGGCAACCCGAGCTTTCTATCCCTTTTTAACTCTTTTTGTGTGTTTTTGGTGTGTTTCATTTTATTTTCGTATTTTTTAGTTAGTTTGTGTTCGTATGTTTTTGTGTGTTTTTAGGTATAATTGAGTAACTAGAGGTTTTCGGTTGCATTCTGAAGTCTTAAGCCTAGGTCAAGAAGTGTGAAAAAAAAACAGAGAGTAGAATTTTATTAAGTGTCAAGAGTATCGAGTTCACAGGGTGATGCGGGCGCATAGCAATTCTATGCGAGCGCATCTGACCCCCAGAACCTCAAAAAAAATTTTGAAAAGGCTTGATGCGGGCGCATAGCAAGTTTATGCCGGCGCATCTTACCCCTAGAAGCTCAGAGAATTTTCTGCAAAGGCCTTATGCGGGAGCATGGGAGTTTTATGCGGGCGCATCAGACCCCCAGAAGCTCCCAAAATTTTCTATCCCGCATTAGATGCGGGCGCATCGATACTTTATGCGGGCGCATCTCGACCCGAATTCTTTTTTTTTTTTGGGATTTTATTTTCCTTTTTTTAGTTTCTTTTACTCCTCTTTTTATCTTTTCCTTCTCTCATATCTCACCTCATATCATCTTCTTCAATCCTCAACCTCCATTAAAACCCCATACTCAAAAACTTCTTTCTCTCTTATCTCACTCAATCTTCTTCCAAATCAACTCAAATTTTGACACACTCATTCTCTCATCTCCCTCAACAAAACCCCTCACTTAATTTTTGAAAAAAAATTGCAATTTGTGGGTTACTAGAGGCGCGCGTTTTTGGTACTTTTGGGGACGTTTTTGGCTATTTTTGGGCTCTTTGGGTATCTTTTCTACTCTATTTCCACTTCAGCTTCATCTATTAAGGTATGAACCCCGTTTTGAGCAAGTTTTAGAAAGTTTTATGGATTTTTCATGATGTTCACATTCTAGGGTTTTATAGTTACAAATTTTAGTATGTATTTTTTTTTAGTTTTATGCTTGTGTGATGCTAATAATTGCTTGTTTAGTTGTTATTAATTATCAATTTCAAGTTTATAGCTTAACAAATTCATGCTCTTGTGTTAGTTTGTGAACAATGTTATGGTTGATGGTGATGATGATATTGTAGGCGCTTCATGCCAAATTTTTGACTTAACTTGTGTTGTTAGTGTCGTGAAGAATCAATGTTATTGCTAGCTGCTACTAGAGCCTGTTGTTATGCATGAGTGTCGGTTTGAGTTGAGTGAAATATGTTGCTTTGAATTAACTTTTGGAGTTTGGAGTACTTGTGATTGTTGCAGTAATTGGCTTTGTGATGATGGTAGTTTTGTTGGAAGTTGTTGGATACCATGGAAGTATGTTGAAATCCATTGGTCATGGTGATTGTTTTGTAGCTTCGTGGTTTTTGATTAGATTAATAAAATAGATGGGTCATGCCGAAATTTCCGCTTGACCTGTCTATTTGAGGAATTAATTACCACTTGAATCTCGCCATCTTATGTTGTTTGGTTATGTTCTTCATTCATGGTTCTAATGCCTCTCTTTTCAATTTTCAGGAACCATGAGCTCTCACAGAACTTCACGAGTCACAATGGACCGAGGCCTCTATCTCGGCTTCAAAAGGGAAGTAGCGCACTGGATCCAGCTCTGGAGACCCTGCTCCACCAAACCGCCACCAACAACAGGCCCGCTTTGAGAAGCTCCAAAAGCGGCCCATCCGCTCTACCAGATTCATTGACCGTAGCACTTGTGATGATTTGGAGATCACTGCCCAAGTGGTCCAGATGGTAGAAAATATTGGCTGGGGTGCATGGCTCGGGATCACTATGCCAGGACCGGATGGAACACCAATGGCGCCACCCACTTACCGGGAACTCATACTGGAGTTCCTTTCTACTTTCCATTTTCGGGTTACCGTACGGAATCCTATTAACCCGACAGCTCGAACTGGGTTGGTTAGCTTCACTATCTTCGACACCCATTATGAGATCCCTTTGCATCAATTCAGTGAACATTTCTTTTGGGACCCCGATAACACGGTCTCCGTGCCTCTTGAGCACAGCTGATCAGACTATGAGGAGGCTTCATGGTGTCTTCGTATCACCGATGGCACCCCCTATGCCTCATCTACAAGCAAAGCCTTGGAAGTCCAGCATGCAGCTCTTCGATATTTCCTCCGCTTTGTTGTTTACTGTTTATTTTCCCGAGGGGAGCTGGGGCAGGTCTACCCGGACGAGCTAAGATTATTATGGTTAGCTACTGAGGGTTCCCACCTCCGAGGCCGAGACTATAACTACGGGTTTTTCCTTGCCCGTAGATTTGCTGAAATTGCTGAGGGTGTTACCAACACCGGGGTCATCTACTGTGGGGGCATGATTACTTGGCTGGCTTACCAGTTGGGCCGCTAGGAGAACTTTGAGGGTTTGCAGCCTGTTGAAAAAAACCCGTTGATGGATATCTCCTCACTCCGGACTGTCGGCTTCTGCTGGACCTACACTAGGGGTCGTTAGGAACGCCTAGTATGGAATGTCCGGGAATTATCTTGGTGCTACCTCCCCAATGCTTACACCTCCACTTATTACCTCGATCACCCTAAGGGCGTGAACCCATGGAGAGTCCCACCGGATCCTATCCCACTAGTCGAGAGGATGGATGCAGAGAAGAGGGCCCTTAGAATGGCCCAAGTAATGCAGCAGGCGGGGGGTGTCCCTCAGGATGACATTCCTCACCATCCAGCTCCGCCACCACCGCCTCCTCAGGGCGCCTTCAACATGACCGCACTGATGAATCGCCTGGATGAGATGCATGCTTATAACACTCAACGGTTCGATTAGATCGAGTACTACGGACATCGGTTTGACAGGATAGATGATAGTGTCCGTGGCCTCCGAACTGGTATGGACCACTTGCAGCGGGTCCAGTGGAGAGAGCACATGCATCATGTCAACTCGGGCAACGTGCGACCATTTCCTAACCATCCTAACTGGCCGCCCGAGTATGATCCAAATGTGGATCCCACCTCTTACACACTCTATCATTACTACTCCCAGTGTCCACCCTATGGTGGGCCCGGCCATCAGTAGGAAGGTTTGCAGCCTTTTCCCCGCCACGTTTTTCTTGATTATGTGTCCCGGGACGGGACAATGTTCGGCTTAGGGGGGTGATTAGTTACTCTTGTACAATTTCTAATTAGTTGTAATTAGTTTTCTTTTCTTTCTTCAATTTGGTAAAAAAAAATAATTAGTTTAGTTTGGTCTAGATTAGTGTTCATAACCTTTTCTTTTTGGAGTTGGTTTTGTTTTGCCCTTGCAGGTGTGACCTTTGGAGCGGGACTATGAGGGGGCGTCCAATATTTGATTCACGGTTATTGGTTGAGTTTGCATTAGGTTAGATGTTCCTAAACTCCGCCTTTCTTTTGCTTTTCCTTGTGTGTTTTGGGATAGTTGTTTAGCCTTAGGATTTACTGCTTTATAGTGTAGTCTTTACTGTTTTTGAAGGACTGTTGCATGTTTTGTACCGTCCATTAGGGGCGGAAATTTACATGTGACCAAAAAAATGCACAGCTTTCTTAATTTAGTGCAGTTTAGTCTTAGAAAGAGAGTTCTTATTGTGAATGGCCAGCCGCTCGTCCCAACTTGTGTTGTTTATGAGATTTGACTTTTCATGTACCCATGTGCTTAAATTTTTGAAAACTTCATGATTCTTGTATTCGGATGAGTTTACTTGTGTGATTTGTCGGGCATGACTTTGTCTTAAATTGCTAGCATTCCTTGCATTTGTCAACTCTGTCTAACCTTGCTTAGTTCTTGGACTTGAACTGTGTTAACAGGAGGAATTGAGCCACTTTTAATCTTATAGGCTACATTAAATTTTATTCCTTTCATGTGTGCTTAGTTCCTGGTGCATTTATGATCTTGGGTTTGCCATTGGATTTGAGTAGCCTTTGATTGAGGTTTTGTTGCATGTTGCGCATGATAAGAGGTATTCATTTGTTTTTTAGAGCTTTCAGATACATCATTAGGATTTTCATGTTAAACACATTTTCCCCTTGATCCTGTTTTCTTAAGCCTATATCTCTCACAAAATTTAACCGCATTACAACCCTATTTGGCCTTGGTGTTTGATGACATGTTGTATGCCCCGCTTCGAATCTCTTCCAGCTGAGCTCAGCTTGGCTTGGGGGAGTCATATTGTGGTTTGTTTTGGTTGTTGATTGTTGTGACGGTATATTTGGAGGATTTAATTGTGAATTTTTGATGTACAGGAGGTTTATAAGTTTCACATTAACGCTCTGCGTACCAATGATTGGAATTGTGTTTTAAAACAAAATGTGTTGATTTGTAAATGTAATTTGGAGTCCGGTTATGTACGTGTGATGGTTTGGTCTTAATGGCTAACTATTAAGAGTCGTGAAACTAAAGTGAAAAAAAAAGAGAAAAAAAAAAGCAAAAGCAATGAATTTTAAAGGAAAAAAATTGAAAAAAAAAAGTTGAAATTGAAGTGGATGAATGAAAAGCTTGAATTTGGTTCGTATTTGTGCTTTGAATGAAAATAAAGGTGTCAAGTGAATGAAAATTGAAAAGTTTGGTTTGATTCGGTTGGAATTGGATGATGGGAGACATTGATATTATTGTATGATGTGTTGGTGAGTCTCCGATGTTTTATATGCGTATACCCCGCATTTTCCGCCACATTATCCCAAATTTATCTTACCCTTCACCCTAGCCCTACATTACAAGCTTATAAAGTCCTCTTTGATCTTCATGTGCATGCTTTGGTTGATTGTGGAAGAGTCCTTTGGCAAGGTCGTAGAGTATTAATTGCATTTCGAGTCGACTTTAGGATTGAGTGTATACCTTTAAACACTTGCATGAGGTGTGAGATGTGGATTTGGGTTCCTCAAAACTTGCATTTAAACCTTTTATTACATTTGCATTCCATCTTCTCATGGTTGGGTGGTGAGGGTGAGCTACATTGTTAGATGCTCAATTATGTGGAGTGACAACCCGTGAGCTACTCTAGTCATCGATCCATTAAACTTGCTTGGTTGGCTTTGTTTGGCTTGTGTTTAGGAATATGCAGCATTTGACTTGCTTTGATCTTGGTAAACTCGGAAGGATCCTTGAGTTGTGATGCATATGATTTTCTGGGGTGAAAGTCATTTCGTTGTTTTTGCTTGGGACGAGCAAAGGCTCGGCTTAGGGGAATTTGATATGTGCGGTTTTTATTGTGTTTTTCCCCCTTGTTTCGGGCCAATTTTATGCCTAATAGTTGGAATTCTGGCTTGATTTTAGCTCGTTTGGTATTCTTTGGCTAATTTGAAGTGTTTCACCAAGTTTGGTTGATTTTCGGTGATTTTAGAGCTTTATGGTTTATTTTTATCATTTGCGGTTGTTATGCTCGGTTTTGGTATGCTTTGTATTTTCAGGAGCGGAAACTGAGTTTGGAAGGAAGCTAGGAAGCTTGGACGGAACAAGAATGATATGTGCATGGGAATGCGTGCCAAAGAAGTTATGGAAACAAGCCATGACGAAGCTATGAAGAAATAAGAAGAAAAGAAGCAAAAGAACATTTCTGGAGCTCCTATGCGCCCGCATCAGCGGTTTTTCCGTAATTTTTGTTTCTTTTATTTTCTTCGTACTTTGACTTTGTAAGCCCAATTTTTTGGGTATTAAGGGCACGACTTTCTAGGCAAAAACACTTTATGCTTTTCATAACTTAGAATTACTCTCTTAGGGTGGAATTAAGCATTTTTCCTCTCTCAAAAAAAATAGATTAGGAATTAGGGTTTGTTCTCAACATTATTTCAATTCAATTCAAAGTTCTTCAATTTGGTAATTCCTTTTACTTTTATTCTTTTTGCTTAGTTTAATTTATGCTCTTTAGTTTAATTAATTTAGTTTATTTGTTGATGTTAATTAGTTTAATTTTTAATTATTTCATGAATTTAATTATGATTGCATTGATTTTCATGTTCATGAGTGAGTAATTCATTTTCTAGGGTTAGGGAAACCTTGAATAATTAATGGACTAATTAACTTAGATTGTTTCAATTCCACAATTAGTAGTCAATTTCCTATTATTGGCTTATTTGTTTACAATTGAATTGCGCGCAGATTTAGTTGTAATTTTGGTAATTGTCGAATTTGATGCCGAGAGGTAAAAATACCACAATTAGACCACTGAATAATAGCCGGAATTAGTCTAGGCATGAGCGAGAGCCGCTAGATGAGTTTCGATGGAGTCTAAGTTCGAGAGAGTTAGTGAGCCCTAATTTGATGATAATTGTGAGATTGAACGATCTTTGTTAGTGAATCCATTAGTTGTTGTTGGTGACTCGAATAACCCTAGACTTTAAATATTAGTTTTAATCACCATCATTTCCCGTAGTTAATTAGTAGTTAATCAGTAGTCAATTAGTTAATCAATAATTCTCAACCAAGGCCCTTTACACGGTTTAAGCTTTTTAGAACTAATAGAGTTCAATTGCTTCCCTGAGGATTCGATCCCTACTTCCCTAGCTACATTAGGGGTAGTGTTGTCCTGGTATTTTTGATAGGTGTGCGATAGCCTCATCAGTATGTAAGAAAGGTCTACCTAGAATGACGGGGATATGAGCATCCTCATCAATATCAAGGACAACAAAGTCAACAGGAATAAAAAATTTTCCTACTCTAACAGGTACATCTTCTAAAACACCCTTAGGGTGTTTTACTGTTCTATCCGCCATCTGCAAAGTAACATTAGTAAATTTAAGTTCTCCCATGTCAAGCTTCTTACAAACTGATAAGGGCATCACACTTACACTAGCTCCTAAATCACATAGAGCCTTATCAATAAATAGAGGACCTATATTGCATGGAATTGAAAAACTACCAGGATCCTTCAACTTAGGAGCAGATTTGTTTTGAAGGATCGCACTGCGCTCCTCGGTGAGTGCAATTGTCTCTGTTACATTCAACTCACGTTTCCTACTTAAAATATATTTCAAAAATTTAGTATAAGTAAGCACTTGAGTAATTAAATCAGTGAAAGGCACAGTAACTTACAAATTTTTAACTATTTCAAGGAATTTACGAAAGTGATTATCGTTCTTACTCCTAGTTACCCTGTTCGGAAAGGGTAATGGTACCTTTGAGGGAGGAATTGTATCAGTAACTGAATCTGCTGCTGGAGCTTGCTTCCTTAGTGCTTCCTTCTCCTTTGGCACTTCATTCTCCTTTTCTGCAGCTACTTCCTCAAGGTCTTCAATAACAACCGAACTAGTCTTCTTTGTTCCATCTGCAGCCTTGTTAGCATCATCATCAGGCATTCTAGGACCTCCATAGTAAGTACTGCTCCTTGTTGCAATGGAATTACAATGATCACGAGGTGGATAGCTTGATGACGCATTTGATGGAGCGGGTTGAGGAGGAAGTTGGCCTTGTTGCCTTTGAGCTGATGATTGTGCAATTTGGGCTACTTGAGTCTCCAATTGTCGATTATGGGCCTGCATAGCTTCCATGGCTTTCTGCATCTGCATCATCATGTTCTTCAGTTCTGAAATGTCATTGCTAGATGGCTGTGGAGGTGTTGGGAGTGGTGCTGGAGGTGGTGGTCTACTGAAACTCGGTGGTTGAGGTGGAGCAAACCGTTGAACCTGTTGCTGTTGTTGTGGTACAAACTGTGGCTGCTGCTGCGGATTTTGAACATTGCTAGTATTCTTGTAGGAGAAGTATCGATGATCTTTCCAACCAGGATTGTAGGTGTTGGAAAATGGGTTATTCTTATAAGCTTGAAATGCACATATTTGCTCCATAGAACTATGACATGCTTGCATACTATGCCCAAAAGAACCACATAAATCACAAAAGACATCTATAGCTCCCGAATGTGCAGCCATTGCAGCTACTGTCATTGGATTGGAGGATGGTGTGTTGATCTTGTCTAGCTTCTCATAAATTGCATTGATTTGTGAAGCCAAACTCTCATATTTTTCATCTATCACATGTTTTCCTCCTCTCTTAGCATGTCCTCTAGGATTACCAAATTGAGAATTATGAATGGCAATTTCCTCAATTAAATCATAAGCAGCATTGACTTCTTGGTTCATAAATCGACCACTAGCAGCAGAATCAAGCAAAGTTCTACTCTCATTACCCAAGCCATTATAAAATGATTGCACTAAAAACCACTTTCTCTAGTCCGTGATGAGGGCACATTCTCAATAAATCCTTAAATCTCTCCCATGCATTATAAAGAGTTTCATCCATTTCTTGGTTAAAATTCGTAATTTGACTCCTAAGTTGTGCAGTTCTCTCCGGAGGATAGTACTTCCTTTGAAAAGCAAGAGCCAAGTCATCCCAACTATTAATAGTATCCATGTTTAGACCATTCAACCAAGATCGAGCTTTTTCCTTTAATGAAAATGGAAACATCGTACGTCGAATGTAATCTTGAGATACACCAGCTTACTTGATTGTATTGCAGTATTAAATGAAGTTATTCAAATGTAAGTTATGATCTATTTTCATTGTGCCTGCAAACTGATTCCTTTCAACCATGTTCACCAAAGTTGGCTTCAATTCGAAATTCAGGGCCTCTATATCAGGAACCCGGTATCCACCTCCCACTGTTGCAGAACTCGGTTGAGAATAGTCTTTTAAGGACCTTGCTTGTGGTGGTGGCGGCGGTGGTGCATCATCTCGTGGTGGGTTATTCTCGTTGAACTGTGATCCTGACATCTCTTCTTCTTTATCGGAACTATCGGAAATGTTCAACTCAGCAAATAATTGTGTCAAAACAACCAGTGTTCGTTCGGAAAGAATGCTTCTTCGTGATCTCCACTTCCTTCTACGACTCCTCTTATGCAACGATCTTTCCGGTTCAGGGTCAATCCAAACTGGCATACAACCTAATACCTGCACACAATCGAAACTCGAAAACGAAATGAGAACTACCTCAAAGAACGTGAAGGTTCCTTGAGGTGAGAAAATAAAACCGAAAATTAAAACAAGAAAACACTTTAAACCCGACTAATAGAATTAAAAATTTCCTCCCCGGCAACGGCGCCAAAATTTGAACAGGCTATCGCACACCTCTCAAAAATAACCAAACAACTCTAACTAATATAGCTAGGGAAGTAGGGATTGAATCCTCAGGGAAGCTATTAAATTCTACTAGTTCTAAAAAGCCTAAAGCGTGTAAGAGGCCTTGGTGGAAATTTCGGTAAATGATTTCTAAAACTAAGAAGACTAAGAATAAAACTAGAGAAATGATGGGAAATTATGGATTAAACTCTATTAATGAGAACCTAGAGCTATCGGTTCACTATGATCAATCAACAAACTCAATTAACGCTCACTAATCAATTCATTGGCATTCATTGAACTAGGGCTCACTAATTCTCTCGAACTTAGACTCCCTCAAAACTCCTTTATCGGCTCTCGCTCGCATAAATTCGTTTTTGCCTATTATTCAGTGGTCTAATTGTGGTAATCTTACCTCTCGGCCTCGATTTCAACAATAACCTAACTTACAACTAAATCTGGCCACAATTTAATTGCAATCACTAGAAATCAATAATANTACTGGAAATCAATAATAGGAATTCAATTAGAAGCCAAGAACTAATTAGAAAACATAAATTAAGTTAAAACCATGATCATAGATCCCCTAACCCTAGAGAAAACGACTACTCACACAAAATTAAGGGAGCAAAAACAAAATTGAAATCAAACAACATGATCATGAACAAAGAATTAATTAAAACTAGAATTAAAACTAAATTAACTACTAACAAAACTATATTAAGAATCAAAAACAGCAAAATTAATTAATCTAAACTAAAAACTAAGAAACTAAGGAGAATCATGAAATTAAAGAAATTGAAAAGCATAAGGAAAGAATTTACCAAAATAATGATTGAATTGCATTAATCGAAAGCTTGAATTGTTGAACAAAGTAATTAATCCTAAAATTCTACAAAAAATAAGCAATTTTGGATTCCTAGGTCTAAAAGTATGATAAAAACTAGTTAGGGTTGTGCCCCCTTTACATAGAGTATATATAGGATTTGGGTTTTTAATTAATTAAAACCCACGAAGCAAAACCGCACGGAAAGAAAAACCAGGCACCAAAATGTTGCACCTGCGCCCGCATAGAAGGAATTGACTTTCCTCCCTGCACCCGCAGGTCCTTTATTTTGGGACTTCTGAACCTGCTGATCTATGTTGCGGGCGCATAGAGCATTAGTGACTTTGAAGGCTGCGCCCGCATGGAATTTGCATTCCTATATTTTGACGATCTTGCTTATTTCTTCGCTCGATTCTTCGAATCTCGTTCCTAACTTTTCGTGACTTGGCACGCATCCCAAGGCAAGTGCTTTTTGACTCGTTTTAGCTTCTAATGACTTCATAACTCTCTATTACGCTCCTGAAACATATAAAACAAAACCGAAAACCACACGTAATAACCGAAAGAGTATAAAATAACCGTAAAAGGTTCTAAAAGTCAACTAAAGATGCTAAAACCGTTCCCAAACATAATTTAACATCAAGATACGATATTTAATCAAAACAAAGTCACAAACTTAACTATTTAGCATAAGAATCAACCGAAAATGAGGGAAAAACACAACATAAAACACGTATATCAAGCTCGCCCGAAATCTCTTAGGTCGGTCATTTGTTGGGGAAAGAGTTGGGGATTGTTCAAAATACCACACCTAAAAAGAAAAGGTTAGAAAAAAGCGAAATAAGATGCAGATAAGTGGATAAGCACATTGTAAAAGAATTTGTTACCTCAATAATTCGAGGATGCCTCCTAGGGAAGCCGGGACACATTCTCTCTTTAGCGGGTCATCCATGACTCGAGATGTCTTACACATTTTAGATATTAAATGCACATAACCAGCTTTCCCCCAGCAATAATCTTTGATTCCTTTCAAATTTGACAATAACGGGATAAGAGAAAAGGCCACTTGTTGCCCTCTGTCTGTTAAAAAGGTACTACCAATCAAATATAAAAGGAAGATCCTAGCTCTTTGAAGGGAAGTGGTTTTTTTTATAATGGCTTCAATGGCTAAAGCATCCGACAATTCACTCCAAGGGAAAACTCTCTCATACAATTTTAATCGAGTGCAGATTGGCCCAAGTAAATCACCTAGCATTAGCTCTTTTCCTGTCATTCCTTCATTAGGGATGATATCCATACCCACCAAGGGTAATCCAGTAATCATCCCATAATGGAAAGGAGTTATAATCATCTCTCCCCATGGAAAATGAAAGGTGTTAGTTGTATCCCAAAACCATTCCATCATTCCCCTTACTAAACAAGCAGGCATCTTACATCTTTCTTTCTCCATATAAGATTCTAAGAAATCTTGAAAACCACTCACCTTAACCAAGTCTTTGTTATTTGCATCAAGAGTATCATAAATTTTACCAAGCATCTTCCCAGAATCATATCTTCGTAATTCATCATCAACCTATAACATTTCACTTACATATATCATCTAAAATTTGTAAAATATTGACAAAACCAAAAAAATTCATATTACTTACAATTCCTCTTGATGCTCGAGAAGAAATATGATGGTCAGGATAAAGTTTCAAGACACGATTATCCCACTCAAGTGGGGGCTCCCATGCAGGGTGTGGGGTACTCAATTCTTACTCTTTGAACGGTTTTTAGCACGACGCTTACAAGTATCTGTTCCTCCCTCTCTCTCCCCTCCATCTTGCTCGTTTCTAGGGGAAGACATTGATGAAATCCACAAACTAGGATAGCTTATTTTAAAATAAATAAATAAATAACTTAGCAAGAGCATCTTTTACTTTTGATTAAGAGTCCATTGCTCTTCTTTATTAAATTAAGAGCACGTTACTCTTATAAATAAAATAAATTAACCAAGAGTATTTTTTTCACTTTTGATTATTAATTAAGAGTCCATTGCTCTTCTTTATTAAATTAAGAGCACGCTACTCTTATAAATAAAGTAAATTTTTCAAGAGCATTTTCACTTTTGATTATTAATTAAGAGTCCATTGTTCTTCTTTATTAAATTAAGAGCACGTTACTCTTATAAATAAATTAAATTAATCAAGAGCATTTTTTTCACTTTTGATTATTAATTAAGAGCACATTGCTCTTCTTTATTAAATTAAGAGCATGCTACTCTTATAAATAAAGTAATTTTTTCAAGAACATTTTCACTTTTGATTATTAATTAAGAGTCCACTACTCTTTTTTATTAAATTAAGAGCAGGTTACTCTTATAAATAAAATAAATTAATCAAGAGCATTTTTTTCGCTTTTGATAATTAATTAAGAGCCCATTGCTCTTCTTTATTAAATTAAGATAGAGCATGCTACTCTTATAAATAAAATAATTCAATCAATAGCATTTTTTTCACTTTTGATTATTAATTAAGAACTCATTGCTCCTATAATTAAGACTATTCAAGAAGTGGTTTTTTAGTTTTGATTAAGACTAATCAACTACACTCTCTAATTAAGAGCCTACTACTCTTTAAAATGTCAAAATGCATGGGTCATGACACGAGTAATGAAAGTCTAAGAACAATTCTCAAATGATTCGCGGAGCATTATACTTCATTTTAACATCATTAGGACAATCATTTGCCATAAACACATATGTTTGATAAAAAATAAGAGCAAATATAAATTGTCACAAGCTTAAATATTCTTATCACTACAAATTGAATAAATTATAGCAATCAAACCTCTAATGTGAGAACAAATTTATCCGATAGTTCTCTAATTAAGCTTGGGATGAAAGAAAAAACAGGAAAAAAAAAACAAAAACAAAAACAAAAAAAAAACTTACAGCGAGTTTGCAATTCCAGCTGCAGCTTCAGCGTCGCTCCGCTGAACACGCTACTGGTGCAGCGCGGCTACACTAGAAGCGCTACGCCCCCAGCGCCAGTAAATTAATCACGCTACCTGCACAACATATTTTGAACTCCAAAATTTACAAATCAAGCAACAACCACAGCACAGCAAATGGTAACACGCTAACCTGGGAGCGTGACTGAAGAAGACGCGCTGACGGGATTAGCATCGTTGCTCTTGGTGCGCTACTTCTTCAGCGCGACTGAAGCAAGGACGCTGCGAAGCTAGCGTGCCTTATTGCATTTTGCTATATTGTTTTGGCTTTGGGTTTGATTTTGATGATAATCCAATTTTATCTCCTTTGTTCCAAATGTTCCAAAAGTAGATTGCATTAGGATAAGGCTTGTTATGTCATGACAACCTTGTAAACTTTTGTCAATATTTTCGGTAAATAAGCAAATTTACCCAGAATAAACGAGCTAATTACATTTTTTTCAAAAAATTCAGTACATAAGCGAATTTACTCAAAATAATAATAAATAAACGAATTTATTACATTTTTCCAATAATTTTAGTAAATAAGTGAATTTACTCGAAATAGTAATAAATAAACGAATTTATTACATTTTTTCAATAATTTTAGTAAATAAGCAAATTTACTCGAAATAGTAATAAATAAACGAATTTGTTACATCTTTCAATAATTTTAGTAAAAAAGCGAATTTACTCGAAATAGTAATAAATAAACGAATTTATTACATTTTTTCAATAATTTTAGTAAATAAGCGAATTTACTCCAAATAGTAATAATTAAGCGAATTTATTACATTTTTTTCCAATAATTTCAATAAATAAGAGAATTTACTCAAAATAGTAATAAATAAGCGAATTTATTACATTTTTTCAATAATTTAGTAGATAAGCGAATTTACTCAAAATATTAATAAATAAACGAATTTATTACATTTTTTCAATAATTTCAGTAAATAAGCGAATTTACTCAAAATAGTAATAAATCGACGAGTTTATTCCATTTTTTTTCAAAAATTTCAGTAAATAAGCGAATTTACTCAAAATAGTAATAAATAAATGAATTTATTACATTTTTTTCAATAATTTCAGTAGATAGGCGAATTTGCTCAAAATAGTAATAAATAAACGATTTTATTACATTTTTTTCAAAAATTTCAGTAAATAGGCAAATTTATTACATTTTTATCAGTAATTTCAGTAAATAAGCGAATTTACTCAAAATAGTAATAAATAAGTAAATTTATTGATACAAATGAGGTATCAGTGATAGTGGTGATATTAATGAAATAAGTTAAGGAAAATTTGATAACAACTTCGAAGATGGTGATATCAAGAGTGGCAATGGCAAGGGTGCAACCATAGGTGACATAATTGCATACAGTGATATAAGCTATATGGGTGCATCAAGGGTAGGGATTTGCGTGTGCATGGTCACATGTCAATAATATGGCATGCAAATCAAGGCAAGAATAGTGGTTTTGGGGAACAAGATGGTTTTTGCCTATGAGTTTTTTGCCGCAGGGTTCTTCTCATTTTTGACATTGAGTCATTTAATTCTTGGTGAGTCTTGATTATCATAATTATGCTAAAATACATGGAAGACAGATTCTTGAAGGTTTCTTGATTAAAAGATTAAATCTTGAAGCATTTCTTGAAATTCTTGAAGAAATCATTAAAATTGCGCAAATTTGTGACAAAGCTTCTTGCGAGTTTTTTGACGATTTTCTTGGTTCTTAGGCTCCAAGCAAGTGGCGTGATTTTAGTCTAAATTCTGATGATTATTTTGTTAATTAGTTATTTAGATAAGTTAGGATATTTTCTTGATTTGTTAGTTAGTTATAGTTTGTTAGACAAAATAAGATCAAGTGCAAGTTGCATGATGAGGTGACATACTTATCTTGTTGTATATGTGTTGTAAGGGGACGAATTTCTTAGTCTTTCCTAGTCTTAGGCGTGTTTTTTTAGTCTATTCCTATGAGGATTTTTTTGTTGATTATACCTATAAATAATCTCAACATTAGGATGTAATTAAGTTGAAGTTGGAGTTCAATAAAAAAAGTTTGTTTACTTGAAAACAAAATTCCGAAAAAATTAAGAGTTGGTGATTAATTTCTTTATACTCTTGTGATTTAATTAGTAGCTTTGAGGGTGCTCAGGCTTTAATCAAAGGACTAATTGATCAACCTAAAATTAAGAATCTTGGTGACTGGGTCTTTATAGATTTGAAATTTTAGTATATCCTTTTGTGAGTTTTTGTTCACATGAAAATTCACATCATTTGTTACCTTTTTTTCTAAAAATTTCAGTAAAAAGCAAATTTATTCAAAATACTAATTTATGTGGTAAGTGTTAAATGTTTTGATAAATAAGCAAATTATTAAAATCTATTTCAATAAAGGAAAGTCGATTTCAGTTTCGAGAGCCATTGCTTTCTAAAATTTGCTATGCCCATTGGTTAATGAGGAGCTTATGGCTCCAGATATGAAAGTCTCGAAAAATGATTCGAGCATACTTTGATTGTCGTCTTAGACTCAATCAAAGTGGGGGCTAACTGTAGACACCTAATTTAGTCCCCATGTCCCGCGGCAGGACTCTATGATGATTAAAAAACTCATTTCTGTAAAAGATTGGATAATCGAGTATACTGGGGCATGAAAATAAATCTCGGATGTTATAAAAGTTCCTTTCTTATTTAACGGACTTTTTTATCCCAATGCCTCTTTAATTATTTTAAATAAATGAATAAAATAAAATGATAATAATAATAATTATTATTATTATTAACATTATTATTATTATTATTATTATTATTATTATTATTATTATTATTATTATTATTATTATTATTATTATAATAAATAGAAATAAAAAAATAAAAATAAAAATAAACTTTCAAAAAAAATGTAGCGAGCTTAATTTAGTCACGCTGACAACTCAGCGTGACTAAGTTAACAGCACTACCCTAGTAGTGTTGTAGGGTTTCCTGTGCTACTGGGCCAGCGCGATTCGACGTACCGCGCTAGCAGGCCAGCGCGATTAGGGTTCCCACACTGTTATAAAAAACTTCATTTTCTTCATTTCTCAAAACTTTTTTTTACTGACTCTCTCCCTCATATTGAATTAATCCGATTATTGTTTTTAAACAACCTTATTTTTTTTAATAATTATTATTTATTATTTATTTACTATTTATTTTACTAAAAAGTGGCTACAAATTTTGATAATATCGAAACGATAATTCGAAACTCCGCCCAAATTAATACTCGACGAAGACAATCTTCAAAGGAGAAGTGGTACGTTTCCTGAGAGCCCTAAAAATCATGTTTATGGACTTTTAAGTTGTTGTTTCACTATTTATTTACTGTTTTATCACCTTGTTATTGTTAAAGGACTTAAATTGATTGTTTGCGATGCTTAATCAAGATAATTCTTTCGGACAAATCTAATCATGTTAGGCTCCCTAAATCAATTTTAATAACGGTTTGAGTTAAATTAATTAGTTTTCTGTGTTATCACTAACAAGTTAATGCTATTTTTTGTTAATTTTGTAAATTGATAATTTTATGTGATTCTAAATATAATTTTTGTATGGTTAAGAGGAAACTAGTAATGTCCGCCTATGGGCTAACCCAACGCACTCCGTCATGTTAGTACCTTCACCCCCGAGTCCAATCTTTGGTTCGCTGGACCACAACTTGGAGTCATCCCCATGGGATCGGAGAGGATTTCCGTGCAATTTAGACAAATGTCCATTATTCGAGTCCCACTCGTATCTAATCTAAATACACAGTTTATGAGTTTAGTTCCTAAAACTCATTGGCGACTTCTTATTAGCATGTTTGGTATCGGTATTGAAGTTTCTCCCAAATAAATGATTTAAAATTGGGTTTAAAAGAAAAAAAGAGCAGCGCTGGAAAGTTAACTACGCTACCTTCGTAGCGTTACAAACCTTCATGCATTGACACTGTAGCGTCACAGAACTTGTAACGCTGCAGGGTCAGCGTGGGAAATCTTGTAGCGCTACGCCTGTAGCGTGGTACGTTCCAGCGCTCCATTTCTGTTAAAAAGAAGGAAAAAAGGGAAAAAAAAAAAAAAGTGCAGCGCTGGAAAGTTAATTACGCTACCTTCGTAGCGTTACAAACCTTTCTTACTCACACCGTAGCGTCACAGAGCTTGTAACGCTGCACGGTCAGCGTGAGAAACCTTGTAGCGCTACGCCTGTAGCGTGGTACATGTTCCAGCGCTCCATTTCAGTTGAAATAAAAGGTCTAATTAATTCGTTTCAACTTTCCTTAAGCCAACTTCTTAGGTCTAACTCGACCTACGGACGGTTTGGGAAAGGTGACCAAAAAATTTTGGGACCCTAAAATCCGGGGCCCCTACAACACCCTAAATCCCGTAAAGAGTACACACCCTAAATCTCGTAAGGAGATCACACCCTTATTATAAACTTTTATTTTGTGATTTTTTTAGCAATTCCAAGTTAATGAATCTGATGTTTTGTAAACATCTCAAATGGATTTTTAATTACAAAAATTTCCAAATCATCCTTATTTTATACTTGAAAAACACACTTTTACCCTCAATATTTCTACAATCTACACAAGAATGTCATTTAAGATATTTTATAGGTAAAACTGATTCTAATAATCCCACCTTTGAGTAATTTGAAAATAACAGTCCAACATTTTCATTATCCCAAAACAATCCCCCCTTTGAGCATTATTTTCAATTAGTGGCCTTTTTACCTAAAACCTGAATAGCATGTCATTTTTACTCATTTTCTTCCTAATTGATAAAACCTGAGGTATTCTCAAAATAATAATAATAGTAATAATATATATATATAGCTAAGTTGTTCTTCGACCATCTCAATGCCACTCCACCACCACCAACATTGACAAACATAATAAGTTACATTACCGGTCTATAATACCCCGTATATTTAGGTATTTTATAATCTAAATTAATATTTTTTAAATACATTTTTAGTATTTTAAAGAAAGAATAAAGGTATAATTAATTAATTAAAGGAATTTAATATATTAAAGAGTAAACATAATTATTTCAAGGTTTTATAATTTTTTTTATAGCATTTCAGTATTCATAAAAGGTTTTTCCAAATTGGGTTTTAAAGAGGTTTCCTTAATTGTTTTAAAACAAGGACACAAAAGTAATTTCCATCATTGAGGATATTTTAGTACTTTTGCAAAATATGATTGGGCCTATAAATACCCCTTTTAAACACAAAATTCAGATTTTTCATTTTCATAAAATATTTTAGGGTTTTGAAAAAAAAAACTTAACCCTAACCCTAACCCTCGCCGGCCACTCTCCCTACACCGCCGACCACTTGAGGCGGCATTGGCAGCAGTCACCGCCGGCCACCACCATCAGCCGCCGGTTCTTCCTTCCCCTTCTTCGGTTTTCAAGGTTTTTTTATTAAAAAAAAAATCTATCTTCTCTTCTTTTAATTTATCATCTAATGTTTAGATCATATTTTATAATTATAATTAAGCATGTTTTGTTGAATATAATCATGTTTTAATTATTGGAATTATATTTTAAAATGTATGATCATGAAATTATTTTTAGTGTTTATGGAAATTGTATGAATTATTAGGTTTTATGATTTTAATGTTCTAAATTGTTATATTATGATCATAAGTTTTTGTAGTAATGATTTATGAGGATTTAATAAAGATTAGAATAGTTTTTAAGGGTTTTTAAAGTAGAATAATAAAGCTGTAATTTTATTATAAGCATGAATAAAAATAGTAGTAATGTTAGTTTCATGCTAAAATTATTCTATAAATGTTGTTAATGCATAAAACTATCATATATATAATGATTATTTGCTATAGTTATGATGTTTTATGCTTAAATCATCGAGTTTAAAGGATTTTAAAACGGTTTTTAAAGAATTTAATATTGCAGTAATTTATTAAAATAATTACAATTTTTATTTAAGGATTCATGATCATGCATGAACCTATTTTATAATGACCATGACATTGTTATGATGTCTTATATTCAAAACATGGAGTTTAAATGATTTTAGAAAGGTTTTTAAACAATATTATATTGCTGTAATTTTAATAAAATCATGAAAATTAAGGGTTTTCAAAGAGGAACTGATTGGGTAATGTATGTAATTGATTAGAGGTGATATAATAGGTGTTCCAAATAATTTTTGAGGACTTTAGAGCTGTTTAATATTGCTATAAATTTTAATTAAGGAGGGTTTTAATTGGGTTATAAACCTTGTTTTGTAGGAGACTTTAGATTGGTGAAATCTAGTAGTTGTGTTTGATTACAAACGTTATACAAGGTACGTAAGTACAAGGAGCGGTTTCATGTTCATAGTATCATGGTTAGGAGTTGTTCATCTTCTTTCTTAAGTTCATGGTTCATGTTAGAATCCTGAAAATAGTTATGGAATTAGTGTTATTTGATCTTCTTGACATGATAATTGTTTTCAAAAGTTTTTTATGCATGATGACATGAATATTCTTTGTCTTCGAATGTTTTGATCATGACAATAATTTATTTGGTTCCAAGATATTATTTCCGTAATATTGATTAAATTAACTAATTATGGAAGTTATGAGATTTATTGTCATGTTTATAAAAAGAAATCAAGTATATATATTACCCACATGATAGTAGGAAGGATTGTTATTGAGCAAATAAAATTAATCCACTCACAATTTAATGTGTGGTTAAGGAAGGAAAGTTAATCCACTCACAGCGTAATATGTGGACAAGGAAAATAAGTTATGGAAACAAATAATACGATCACTAATTAATAAATTTTAATTAATATGGTGATATATGTTTTATTGTGTTATATTTGTTGCTTGTGAGTCATAACAAGTTATCAAATTGGTAATCACGTAAAGTAAAAGAGGATTAAACCAAAACTCTTGGAACGTATATACCTTGGAAATGAACAATGGGGGGAGTCGTATGAAACAGTGATCTATGACTTCTAATTGGGGTACAAGATGTTGTATTTCTTAATCTTTTTAAGTACGCTAGAATTCCGTCACTTTGTGTGACATAGGTAATACCTTCCTGGAGTTGTTCCCAATTTGGTGCCAAATGGGCGATTGTTATAGGAGGAAACCCGTTCGATGCGAAATCAAAATTAATTATAAGTTAATTAATTAATGGAAAGTGAGTTAAGTGTCACAAGTAATGGTATTCTGAAAGGCAAGTTGTGTGTTAATTTTCATGCTCTTGCCTAGGAGTATTCATGTTAGTGTCTTACATAGTTCTTTGTATTTATGGACTCAGCTTTGCTTATTACGTGTTTTTGTGTGCATGGCCTTGCCTTTATCTTAGCCCTATGATGACCCATTTCGATGGCGAAGTTCTCTGTTTAGTTGCATATGCTTTTCTATTTATATTAGTATTTGTTATTGTTGTTAATTTGGAATAACGTTCGTTTTCAAGTATAAATTAATTAAGTTTGTTTTAAGGGCCAATCAGTGGTTCCAATAAGTTGTAAGTTTTATTTAAAGGTTTGCTTATTTGGTTTTAAGTTTGAATTTAGTTGTTTTTGAAAAGGAGTCTTCCACTGTAGTACTTTGATAATTGCCTTAGCCGTTATTACGGTGACGGTAATACTTTAGTAATTCTTATTTTAGTAGTTAATTAGGTGAAAATATATATTTCAAAAAGAGAGGAATTTCCAGGGTGTTACACGGTCACTTGACAAAAGCAACTTAAACCACCAGTGGCACCACTGTGGGAAAGCTACGAACCCAAGAAGTACCGTACCACCACTCCACTGGTTCTGGCTCGATCTCTCATTTTAATTTTACAATTTATTCTTATATTTTTTTTCAATGGACACCCAATTCCATGGTCTTGTTGATGACTATCAATATGAAATCAATTGAAAGATTACTAAAAACTTAATCTTGTCAAGGTACTTTAATTGTTCTATTTTTGTTAGTTTGTAAGGTTTCAATTCTAACATGTTTTTGCTACTTTTGATCAAAATCAACTTTACCCATAAAATTCAATTGCTATATCTATTAAAAAAAAAAACAAAAAAAGTCAACATTTAATGTTTATTGATTGAAATTAACCACATCCAGAACATTAATTTGTGGTTTTAAAACAAAACAATCTCTGATGAAATTAAGTCATTTTTTGGTAACAAAAAATTTTGTTAAGCTAATGTGGTATAGAATAGTGATTTGTGTAAGGGTTCTAGGTGGAGTAGTTTTATCCGACAGTGACTCGTTTTCAGACGATAATGTATCAGGTGGGCAATTTTGGAGTGACTATGGTCTTGAATTTTACTAGTGGTAAGTGGTGTTAAGGTTTTGTTTCGGTGGTCATTGGTGAGGATATGGCCATATGGAGATGAAACTATGAAAGGGAGCTTGAGGCAATAGAATGTGAGAGAGAAGAGTGCTTTTCCATAAAAATTAAATATAAACTGAACCAATGAAATAATGACACATGTCAATATACCTGCTTTCTAATTCACTAACTGGTCAAAGTCTACTAAATGAAAATGAAGCACAAAGGTGGGATTGTTTTAGAATGGGAAAATACTTGTACCTCAAGTTGAGGTACCATTCAAATCCCTCAAAAGATTTTTTTTGTTAAATCCTTTATAAAATATGTAACAGAATAATTGTGGTGGGGACAGGTGGTGACGAGGAGGTAGTTTGAAACGGGGGTAACATTCTTTTTGCAGGACCCAGTTACTTGTATGTTGTTGAGTAGATTCTTGTTGTTAAGTAGATTCTTTTTGAGGGCCCCAGTTACTTGGTTAACAATTCATTTAATGGGTTTTTGCACAGTAAGTTGATGGATTGAAGTGGATTTTTTGATCCACGTCTTATAATGTGCCAACATACATATATAGTACCTTTTAATTGATTGTTCACCTTGTAATTACCTCAAGACCTTAATAAGAAGGATTGGCCCATGTGATGTAATTGGGCCAACATACATATACTTATTTTAAATTAATTGTTGACCTTAATTAAAAGGACTGGGTCATTTGATGTAATTTCATTGTTTCTTTTCCTTGCTTTTTTCTTGCATAATTTTTTGAAAGATTGGCCCAATTATGTGGTATTTGTTGTTGAAATGGAGTAAAAATTTTATAATTTGCGTATATTTTTTGTATAGGTTGGGTAAGGGATTAAATTGTTGGTGGAAATACTTTGTTGCCATATAATAGTTGTTGAAGTTTTTGTTTCATAGTTTGTATTTGGGTACGATACCATACTATATTTGTTGTATTTGTACAATAATAATGGTGTAAATGAGTTGTTATATAATAATGGTTTATATGAGTTGGTATTATAGTTTTACATAATTTGAGTTTTAATACTTTTAAAATATTTTCGTGAATTATTGATTAGTCAGTAATAAAGTTGCACTAGCGTTAAGTTGATAGTAGGTAACTATATTTTGTTCAATTAGTCGTTAGTGACTAATCTAACAATGGAATTTGTCCAAGTAGGAATGCAAGTACATGTAAGTAGAATAGGAATAGGGATATAATTGTTCTTGAACCATGTGTGATAGTGGGGGAATCTCCTTACCAAGTAGGTGGGTTGTGTGTGTGTGGGGGGGGGGGGGGGGGGTTTATTTTTTGNGGGGGGGGGGGTGTTTATTTTTTGTGGCTTCATGCAAGATGTTACTGACAAGGAACAATGATTTTTTTTTTTGTTTCTAAATTTATTTTTCATAAGTTCATGTATGTTCATAAGGTTCTGGGCCAAATCAGTTTGTAGCCTTAAATTATTGCAATTGTTCCAAAACATAATTTTTCAATTATATTTTTTGTTTTAAAATTTTTTTGCCTAAGTAAATTGTACAACTTGTAATGCCATAAACTTTGGTGTTTAGACGACCTATGTGTAATTGTAGCCCACCTCATTTTGGTACTATACATATATCTCATTCGGACTTGGATCCGGGGAAGGCATATTTGAAATCGTTCATGTAACATGTTCTTATGGATAGAGGACGAGCATGTCGATGGGGTCGGTCCTCTAATCCCTGGGTTGGGTGTAATTGGATGCGAAGTTCGGGGGATTGTGTTTTAGATGAAAGTATTGACAATAGTTGTTGATATCGTAATGGTGATTCAACTAGTAAGTTAGGCATGTTGTACTTGAGACCAAATGTATATTGTGCTATTACATGAAATAGTACTTGATGTGATACTTGTGCTATTGTAGGTGGTAAAACTATTTAGTATTGATGATGAATGTATGTTACGTATCGATGTATATCATTGATGATTTAATATTGTATGCAATTATTTGCTTAATTTGTTTTTCTATAATTATGAAGTTAAATTTGAAGCGTAGAGTTTATAGTGGATGGTATTATGAAGCTAAATCATGAGGAGAATTAGTAGTGTGTACACAAAATAGTGTGTACGGTAATAGAATTAATACAATTAATAAGAAGCTGTTACAAATCATATAATTATTATTATTATTATGTCGATCACACGTGTAATTAAATTGAGTATAATGACCGGCTTACCCTTGTGGACACTATTTTGTCTAGGTATGCTTGACTATATTACCTTATCGGAAGTATATATGAGTGGAGGTATCCTTTACTATATTAACTTGTCGGAAATATACTTGACACACTACAATAGTAATCGTAACTTTACTCTAGGTGATAAGATCGTCACCTATTGGAAGTATATAGATTGTAATGTCAAACGGTTTTTTTAAGTTCAACTAAGTTCAGTTCAGCTACTGACATTGTAGTCTTGTTCCGGTCATGTGTATTCAGTTTGGTTTATTATTACTACATATTTAAACATTAGTAATAATACTATTTGGAAACAGTTTTCATAGGCAGTCAATAATAATCGTACTTTAAAATCAATATACATCATGGAAAGTGAAGAGTGTAGGTGCATTCAAAAAAAGTAATAGTTAACAATAAGTAATCAGTAGTTAACAAGGAATACACAAGTTATCAATAAAAGTACGCAATAAAAGAGAAGCCACTATACTAAAAGAGAAGTCACTCGCATCACAACTTGACAACTGTCGCAATGTGGTCTTCTCCCGCTCATTATATTTAAATTCAACAGAAACCAAATTTTCCCGCTCATTAATTAATCAATTCAAAAGTTTCTTTTAAGAAATAGGAAACATTTAATTATTTACACGGGATATCAATATTATTGCATGGGAAACATTTAAAACGTACTATTATTGCACGGGATACCAATATTTTAAAGTGGGCTACTATTGCACGGGATTTTAATAATTCAAATATAAAGTTATTGCACGGGATCTCAATATTTTAAAGTTCGCTACTATTGCAAGTGATTTTGATGATTTTAGTAGATATTCATTTTACTTTAATACAATAAGAATAATTCGCTATAACTATTAAGCTCATGATACCATTAAGCTATACAATTTATTTATCATAATTATACACTAATTTGTTGAAGCTTCCACATATATATTTTTACATGCTTAGGAAAAAAAGAAATTCTACAAAAGTCTTAATTTGAAGCCAATCACTATGGTTTATTGGTAGTACAAATTAAAAAAATAATAATAATACTCGTTACGATACCATTGTTATACGCAGTCAATAATAATCGTAATTTAAATCAATAATAATTGTTGTATCAAATCATAAATCAGTAATGCATAATTAAATGACAAGTTATGGGGAGCATGATGACGATCACATTATGTCGAACGTAAAGATCTAAATTATTCAACAATTCACGTCGAAAGTAATTATATTCAATTTAACCAAATTATCATTGTATGTACGTAAAAAATACTTTATAAACAATAACTATACCGATGGGTCCGAAACATAATTGTATGCAATCTATTATAATGTATCATTCTATAAATGCATTTAATTATAATTGGTATAACTCAATGTATGAAAAAAACTATTTATGGTAACAAATATACTTCAACCTTAACATCCCTATGTTGTTGCACGATAAACCGTATAATATCCCTATAACAGCCCTACATTCACTACAACATAAATGACTTTTAGTAACATTAAAGTGGTAACACTTTATCAAAAGTAACACTTGAACCTAACACTTTATAATACATAACACTTGGAGGTATCATTTATTCAAAGGTAACACTTTAATGTGACGCTTTTTTATTAGTAACACTTCTGTTGTAACACTTTTTAATAAATAACACTTTAATGTAGCACTATTTGTTATGTAACATATCTATAATAACATTTTTTAAATATGTAATACTTTAAAGTAACACATCTTGAGGAGTACAACAAAAACCACCACGTAATGTACAAGGCCTATTGGGTCGCTTGTATGTAATGAAATGCATAAAGCTTTTATTTTCCTTTTATAACTATGTAAATATTAGTCGAGGTAAGAGAAATAAGCTAAATAATTATGCTCTGTCGCTTCTAAATTACGACACATTAAATGTTTTGGGTCAAATATTATATAGGAAACGATGAGCTAGATAATCAATAAAAAAACTTAATAAAAAATAAAATAATCATAAACCTTAGCTTAGAGAATAGTGTTGTAATTTAAAGATGAATATAAAAATTGTTTCTAATTTTGAGACTTATATTGAAAAACCGTCTCTAATAAATTTCTTATTTTTGAATGGCTTTCAGTAAAGTCGGAATCAAGAAGGGCTTATTCACCCTAATCATCCTGACCCACCCTCAATTTACTTTGTATCTGTTGCAAACCCCGATATTTGCTTAATGCTTGCCACAAAACTTTGTCTGATGCCCCTCTCGCTTGCAAATCACACTAATAAAATAAAGGCCTTTTACTAAAATGGTTGTGCTGCATTTTTATAATGACAAATATTGCGGGAAATAACAGCTCACGACGAGTTTCATAGAAAAGCGAAGCACATAGGGCATTATGACTTAAACGAGTGTTTACATTTTGCAAACTACAATTCCTTCATTTTATTTGCTTCTCAATTTCACATCATTGAGTTTGCTTCGCACTTTCTCAACATTTTATTCGCGTAACAAAAACCTCCGTCAACATCTACCATCCATAACCACCATTGCCGCTTTTTATTGTCAGAATTGCCCACCTCATCACAATCCCCCTGCAATTCGAATGATTGTGCAGCAATTGATTGCGAAAAATTAATCTCATGCTCATAAGGTTTGTTATTGAATGTATTTACTTGTAATTTTGTTAATTTATGATCTTATTCCTTGAAACGGTTGCATAGTTTCCCTCCTCATAATAGTTTCATGTTACCTGATTGCATACTAACCTTTATTGTTCTAGGAACTAGATTGGTTGTGGTTGGGGTAGCGTCGCTATTGAAGTTGTGAAGAGAACTGGATGCAGATATACAGGTATCGCACTTTCTGAAGAACAACTAAGAAATGCACTGCAAAGGGTGAAAGAGGCTGGTTTCAGGTAACATAAGGAGCTTCTGCAACGCTTACATCATATAAAAAAGTTTTATTCTCATCTTTTGCTTCAGATCTAATATGAGTCATCTAATGAGATATATGCTATGTTGTTATTCAATGAGATACCTAGAACAAAAGAGGTTAGTGAGTCATTCAATGAGCTACATGTTATGTTGTTATTCTTAGACCAATCTTGTGAGTGATTTGTTATATATAGTTAGTCTTGCTTGCTATAAATTATAAATTGTCTTGTTTGTTCAGGGTAGAATTAGTCAAACCCTAAATTGAACTATTAACTGATGGAACTATTCAATATACTACAGAGTGATTACCATATATAATTAACCTGTATTATTGTCTTTGTAAGTTGTGAGTTTGTGGTACATAGTCATATTTGTTGAGTCTCGGTGAATAATTACTTCTCTCTTTCCTAATTATTTTTTTTCTTCTTACAGGACCAAGATAAAGACTATTCATTAGAGTAAAGCATCACAAAACTATAGTAAACATACACCGAATAGGCAGTCTATTAGGCTTTGAAAAGAGAAAGTGTCTCGTAGTAGCACTTTTTGGATTGGTGGAGTTTGTTTTAAAGCCTCCCAATGGAGGACCTCCATCTCTCCCTGAGCAAAGTGACGCGGTATTCATTCTTGAATTTGTATCATTTTTTACGGACTTCTTGCTTGTTTTGATGTGTTACTGTTTTGGTAGTTTTAATGTATTCCACACATGATATTTCAACTGAATAATAAGTTATATCAGCTTATGTATAACTAATGCCTGCTTAATTCACATAGTAATTTTGTTGTAGGTTCTTTCAGCTCTTAACCTGTACAGATATGTTCTAATGATAGAGAAATCAGATGAAAATATATATATTAGAAGCATTTTACCTTTATGGGCTTTATCAAGTTGATGGTAATGTATTTTTTATCTAAATTAGTTTATTTCAGGTCTGTGTGTTGCTAGTACTTTCTACCAACAGCATGGTTGTGCCAATGTGCATCTTTCACTTCATGACTCCATGACCGTAATGGTTTCTGAACTTGAGAAGCTTTTATTACTACTATTTTTGCTAATTTATTTTTTCTCAATTCTTATAGGACCAAAATATTGATCCTAACCATTCGCTGGAGTAAGCAATAGGCAACGTCAACAAGTAAGTAACGAGATTGAAGATGGAGGAATTAATAAAGACTATTACATGTTTAGGAATAGTTTGAGACTCATTTTTAGATAAAAATCATTTATTATGGATGTTTTTAACTACATTATTTTAATTTAAATGTCTTCAAATGACTACCATCGGTGTATAATGTGAAATGAGTAGGGTCTATTGACACACAGATACTTAATTCATATATTAATCAGCAACTATTATGATTGTTATTGTTATTAAAGCTATTATCATCGAAATCAAAATCACCAACTTCATCATCATAAAATTTTACATAAAAAAAGTGTTACATATGTTGATCGATAAATTTTTCATAATATTAAATATTGTGTTGCTTTAGCACTAGTTTAGTGTTACATAAAATTATAAAAAATGATACATAATGTTTATGAAAGTGTTACTAAGGCTCACGGATATGTTACTTAAAGTGTCAAAAGTGTTACCAATAGTATTCAATGTAACACTTTCAAAATGTTACAACATATTTTAAATAGTGATACGAAAGTAGTTTGAAGTTACATTTTTCAAAGTGATACCATTGAACTTAAAAGTGTTACCTTTGAGAATAGGTATCACGAGCAAATGTTTCACTTGAAAAGTGTTACTCATTGTCTAAGGAATCACTTTTAATCCTTTATGTAACACTTTAGGGGTGCTACCTAATGTCGTTTATGTTGTAGTGAATGTAAACCCCAAACCCTATAATCCCTATTTTCTTCGATTATTGTTACCCCTATTGTACAAATCCCAACCCTTGACAGTTTTGTGGAGGGAACTTAATATAAAGTTAAATTTGGAGGGAAAAATTCCCGCCAAACAGCGTCTACCCATATAAACATCTACTCTGCCCTTTCCTTCACCTCGTTGAATGTATTGTCTTTCCATTATTACCCTATACACTCACACACACCTCCTGCATAACAATTCATTCCTCCCACAATGGCCACCTCCTCCTCACCATCTGTAGGGTCCCCCAATCCGTGTATGTCAATTAAACGGTTACCCACTTCACTAATTTGGTGTTATTCTCGTAACAAGAAAAGGAAAGTTATTGATTAGGGGACAATGACCATAAAAAAATTGACCCTCCATTTGTTATTGAGTTGGGGGATATGAAGTCAATCTCATAGTATAGTCGTCCTTCAGAAACCGTTGAGGTTAGTGACAGCAGCACGAATGATGAATATGATGAGTCAAACTTCTCGACCCTATACCGCACACTAGATGATGATATGAGGGAATTCTTGCAACATGTGTTGGACAGAGAAAAGAGTCAAGATAACGACGACCAATTTGGCCACATAACTAACAACATCGTTGGTCCTTGCTCATTTGTTTCACCTTTGACCGCTATTGAAGCGTTCCTTTCGTTACATACGTTGCAATGTAACAACTACAACACCTCGGGATAAAGGAGTAACATTCACTATAACAAGGGGTACTAAGTTCAAGGTTTTGTACAAGATCATTGCTGAATGCTTCAACTATAAGCCACAAGAAATTTGTTTCCATCACAACTATGGTGGATTGGCAGCGGAGATGACTGCAGACGAAGCTGGTATCCGAGATGATATTATAATATTTCTCCATGGAAAGGTATATGATAATTAATATGAACTTGTTATTTTTAAACACAAAACGGTCTCACAACTTTTATTGTTTCCATATTCATGCAGAAGCCGGAGATGAATGTAGACATCCGCTATGTTGTGTTCAATATGCGTGCTGTTGGAAACGATCTTAAGGAAACAACACTAATCATTGGGGTTCAATCATTTGTGTCTGAATTGTATGATAAATGAGCGGAAACTAGTGGACTAACTACAAGGTCGTTTAGACTAGCAGCGAAGGAGTTCGATTTGCCCCCTGTTGGTAAAATATGTTCAACTAAGTTACAGAATGAAGACTGTGTCTACACTGTTAGGTACTTCGCCTGATGTGTTAGTAAAGATGACAAGAATTGTGAACCTGGTTGCACCCCATAACAGACATACCTTCCTCCATATTAAAAAGACGAAAACTATCACGTTTTGTACATTTTGGTCAGGTTGACGTTGTATGAATTGAAATCGGATGTGTTATTGATTCATGTTTGTCATAGTGGGGTTCAAAACTTTTGTAAATGTAGGTTCACTAACATTCTGCAGTGTATTAGGTAGTTTGGTGGAGATTATCATTAAAGGGTAACCAATGTTATAAGTCAATTTAATCCAGAAGTTAATGATATTCCTTTTGAAGTAAATGTTTATTTTTTGTTGTTACTATGCAATGTATTAGATTATCCTCAAGTTTTTGCTTTTTGTTAATGAATGCTATGTTTGCTGTTTTGACCCACAAAATTTAGGCCCATTTTTTTACCCAATACGTTGCAACTGAAGTTTTCAGTCGGTTTGGTAACATTAGCTTTTCAATAAATTCATTAACACCACCTACATGAAAACCAAGAATGATGAAATAGGTTGTCAAGTAAAAGGGTACAGCCTTTTTTCCAAACAACTACAGTGAAAGAAAATGTAAGATGATTTTGTAAATCAAGAACACATGTGACAAACCAACCTATAGGAGGGGCAGAAAGTACAACTTTTAGCACTCCCTAGGGATAAGCCTGTTTCAACGTTTTACATGGGAAAAAACAACAAACCAACTTTTTCATTTAATGTTTTATTGCCTTTTTTTCTTACTTCCCTAACCTTCAATTTCACACTTTGTTCCAACTATATTTGACTCAATTAAAACACCTTCGTCAAACTAAATCTTTGAACGCATATTAGATAACCTTAGACAGAAACACGTTTGGAGGCCAAACGACGGGCACAACACTTAAACCTTTCCATTTTTTCAACCCAAATTTTATTTTTCATTTATTTATTTCATATTATTTCAAAATCCTTCGGTGGCAGTTGAGAAACGACCACCGAAATTTATATATGTCATATATCTAATTATATAAATAATGAAGCGCATATAGTAATATTAATTCCTTTTGCACTCATTATAGATAATAAAAAACTCTTTCATAATTTTTTTTATATTTTTAAAAAATTATTTCTAATTATTATCCATTTTTACAACCATAATATGGAATTATTGTGAAAAAAATATATAAAAAGTTTTATTTGCTATAATTAATATTTTGAAAAATAATATGATGTTTTTGAATTCCCCTACAATTACTTTGACTTAAATAGGTGAAATATAATTGTGTATTTGGTTGATAGAACTTTGGTGGCTGTTTCTGAAACAGCCACCCAGTTATTCCCCTTATTATTTACCAAATATATACACTAATAATTTCAAATGAACAATACTTGTATTAGATATTGCACTTGTATTAGATATTATTTACCAAATTTATTACTTCTCCTTTTTTTCGTTTTATCACACTTGTTGTAATGCTATATTTCACTTGTAATAGACATTATTTACCAAATTTATCCAACGTCCCGTACATTTATTACTTAAGTAAAAATTTGGTTTCATAAAAACAAAACAAAAACCTTTCATCTAAAATCAAGTAATCTAATCCTAGCCGACTCATCTGATGTTTAATACGTGCGATCCGATCCTGAAATTATTGATTATTATATTTTTCCCACAATGGCTAATTTGTACGAAAGTAACTTGTATGCTTCCAGAGCCATGTCATTAAATCATGTTGGTCTCATACTTTGATATACATCAAATTGAAATATCAATGACAAATGGGCCCTTCAAGGGCCCAAAAAAATCAATCATATATGCTATATGTTGTAGAATATATTCCATAACGGCACTTCATGTGAATTTGATATTGTCATCACTCCTTTCCATGGGCATAAACTGTACGTCAATATTGTATCCCAGGTACTATAAATTGCAGACCGTTTAGCTTGCCAAAATGCACTTGTCTCAATATAGTTAAAGCAAACTATCTTAGGGAAATCCACAAACACACATACCGAAAACATGTTAACCACTTGTGTTCGTCAATTGATGGTGCAACACTTGGTGGTTTGAAGTTTTGAAAAGTTACCGAAATATGTGGTGAATCTGGGTCAGGCAAAACTCAACTTTGTATGCAACTTTTCGTAGTTGCCGGTCTCCTGTTGAAAATTGGAGGGTTAGAAGGAAAGGCGTATTACATATACGGTAACGGTCCTTTTCTGGTCACGAGGTTACATGAAATTGTAACTGAGCGACTGCCAACTCAAAGTGTTGAACATGTGATGCGAAAGATACTAGTGAAGACTGCAGACAATCAGGTCGATCTACGTGACGTGCTGACTAACGCAGAAAATATGTTAAAAGGAAACGTAGGTGGGTAACCTCTTGTGAAGATTTTGATTGTGGATTCCATATGTGGATTTTTCTACAACATATTCTCTAACACACCAAGCGGGATTGAAGAACGCACAATGATCTTGTCAGCGGTTGGTGCAGCATTGAAGAGGATGGCGAAAAAGTACGAGATTGTTGTGGTCGTCACAAACTCCACTGTCGACGGCTATGAAAGAAACAAAATCAACCACTTTAGAAGCAATGGCCATACTTTAGGACCAAAGGTTGTAACCCCGTCTTTCAAGAAACATATTGGCGTACAATGTTTGTTAACTAAAGATGTAGCAGTTGATACTACAATGGCCCGTGTGTTCCATGTTGCAATGCAACGTCCAGATCCTCCAAGGTGTTTCTTCACTATCACCAAATCAGGTGTCAACGACACATCAAATGATGTTGTCCTTGCCAGGGAAGCCTGTATCAACGTCACTCGTGTTTTGTGGTACTAATTTGTACTTTTCGTTACCTTGTTGTACCTTATTCGCGTCGTTCACGTGTCACCGTTATTTAACTATTGAGTTTATTTACGTTATTGTTTAGGTTTGTGTTTTTTTTTGTCCTTTGCATTAAAAGTATGTGCATACCATGTATTATGATTCCTAGTATGTACGTTCTCATTTTTGTCGTACACGACAATTTCTCATATTGTAACCCCCTGTTGTTTGATAAAATAAATTAATTATTATGTTATTCATCGTGTGTGGCAAATTATAATTGAAATTACACAAAAGCCTCATATGTGTGAAATAAGTTGAAATTGTGTTCTCATAAAAAATTCTAGGGGATGTTATATTTCGATTTACGCGATATTAATAAATATTGGTAGTTAATGTTTTCTTAAGGTAGTAAATAAATTATGCCATTAGTTAAATGCCACTGTAGACACCGAAATTTTTATCAAAGTGTCGAAAATTAAATAAATTAATTATTTGAGTTAAATAAAATAAATATTTGCTCAAATTAATTAATTTAGCCGTTTAAATTAAATATCCAAATTAATTATATAAATTGGGTCAAAATTAAGTTATTTTGGCCGATTATGTTATTAGTCCAAGTAAAATGTCTATTGGGTCACAAATACTGCAAGACTTCCAAGTCATCAAAAGAGTCCAAGCACACATCTCCAGATCCAAGATGGAGGTCAAACTCTCCTATAAATACCTAGCATCACCTAAAATTCAAGAAAAGGGGAAAGAAAAAGGGAAAAAAAGGAGAAGAAAGAAAAGGAGAAAGAAAAAATTTATTCTCTCTGCCAACAATCAACAAGCACTACCATATTGTGCAGATTATTCGAGTGGCACTCAAACACATTCAAAGTGAGATTGAAGCTGAAAAGCCCTCACTCAAACATTGTCGTACAAATCTGGTTGACGTCGATAGGTGTCATCCAACAACAGGGGAACAGAATCAGAAGACCTAGTTTATTTTCTATAAACTATTTACAGAGATTCTAACTACATTCAAATTATTAATAAAATATCATTTGTTTACTTAATTGCTTGTCGTTGACTTTGACTTGAAATTTAGTAGCAACAAATTCCTGGCATGCCCGGGGGGACAATCTTTGCTTCTCATCTCTGCTCTTCAAACACTTATAAAAATTTAAGAAATGTCTTCCAAAAAGAGCATTTCAAAAGAAGTCTGTCAATACTCGACCATAATCAGCAAGCCTTGGTGAAGTCATTGGAAATCCGAACAGTGGCATATTCACCAGGGGAATGAAAAGGGTTGCAGTCACGTCTGCTGCAGCAAGTCTGCGTGCAACTGCGGTATCTACCAAAGTACGCAAGAATAGTGTTGTTGAGGCTGTTTTGGAGGCACTTAACACATCCCATAGGGCATGTGAGTCTCCTGTCTTTGGTTCAAACTCTACCACTGGACACAAATGATTGTCATTGTCTTCTTTCAAGTAGCCAAGGCAAATTGATGTTGACAAGGAAGAAGACTTGGTCGTTCACACCAGTCCTCTTTACAACCGAAGCATAGAGGTTGACTCTAAAACTGATAGTAGTTCTCCTCTATCATCTCCTTTCAGGCCTTTTATGCTCAAGAAATTTTGTGAATCATCACAGCTGGACACTGCCTCTGTCATGGTGATTCATGAAAACAAAACTACGGAGGAACAACTTGCTGACATGAATGCTCTCATTAGCAAGTTGAAAAAAGATGGAGAGGAAAAGGATGCTGAAATTAAGAAGCAAAACGAGCAAATTGCTAAACTGACGAAGAAGATTGGAAAGCAAATTGTTGAATCATCTAAAAGTGACGACGACAACTCTGAATCTGAAGACATTCAGAGGAGGAGGAGGACAAAACTGGTGATCCCAAGAATGCTTTAGTTACTACTCGACAAATTAAAGACATGATAGCTGAAGCAATCAAGAACCAAATAAGTGTCAGTGTAAAGGAGGATCACCGTTACGTGAAGCCTTATACCAACAGGATTAATAAGTTGTGCATGCTAGCTGGTTATCAACCACTAAATTTCACTCAATTTGATTGTAAGGGCAACTCTAAACAACATGTCGCACACTTCATTGAGACATGTAACAACGCTGGTACTAACAATGACTTATTAGTCAAGCAATTCGTTCGTTCTCTCAAGGGAATTGCCTTTGATTGGTATACTGATCTTTCCCCCCAATCGATTGTTACTTGGGAGCAAATGGAGGGAGAATTCTTGAATAGGTCCTATAGTACCAGGCGTGTTTTCAGCATGGTTGAATTGACTGACACAACACAGTGGAAAGATGAACCTGTCATTGATTACATCAGTCAATGGTGCGCTCTAAGTCTTGAATGCAAGGACAGATTGACTAAAACTTCTGTTGTAGAAATGTGTATCACTGGAATGGATTGGGATTTGCGGTACATTCTTCATGGAATAATGCCAAAGACATTCCAAGAGTCAGCAACACGGGCCCATGACATGGAGCTTACCATTGCTAGCAAAAATAAAGTACAGAAAAATCTGAGTCTAAGGAAAAGAAAGGGTTCAGAAAAGTTGATAAACCTTCCAAAAGCTCTACGAAAGAGTCAATGGCGATTAATACCACTTCTTCGCCTATCAAAATCTTAGGATAGTCTAAGGAGGAGAAGAAGACTTCATACCCAAGAGCTTATAGAGGCGATAAGCCAACCTTGAAAGAGTTGCAAGCAAAGAAATATATGTTCCCTGACTCAGGTTTGTCTGGAATGCTGGATGAATTATTGGAAAAGAAGATAATTGAGTTGCCTGAACCTAAGCGGCCTTAGGAAATAAATATGATATCGGATCCAAACTACTGTCGATATTACAGGGTGGTGAGTCACCCTATTGAAAAGTGTGTTACATTGAAGGAGAGGATCATGTGTCTTGCTCAAGAAGGGAAGATTGTGCTTGATCTCGATGAAGCTGTTGGGACTAATCACGCTGTAGTAGTGACTGATGAGCCTTCTCTTCAGTTGGAATTAATACAATTTGGGTCTTTGGAGCCTGTTTTAGTGCAAGTCCGACCATCCAATGTCCAATGTAAAGCGGAGACACATGTCGAAAGGTGTGTGTGTAATGACGACGATAATGACGAAAGATGGACTCTAGTAACAAGGAGACGTCCAAGGAAGCAAGTGACTCCAAAGTTGCAACCCCCTCATCATACGAAAGGACAACAAAGATAGAAAACTGCTAGACGTCCAAAGGGGAGCAGAGGACCAAAAAGAGTCACAAAACATAAGATGATGCAAGATGAAGTTGCTCCTATTACATTGGAAGAATTCTTCACAGTCTCAACTGAAGTTGAGGAACATGAAAATGAAGAAGAAAAAGAAAAGAAGGATGAACAAGTTAATGAGCATGAGGTGTCACTTAAATTAACCCTTCAACATTTGGGGTCATCGACAGATCCGAAGATATCGGCTATCCTTGATGCTCTCCCCACGCGTATTGGATGGAGGGAAATATTTCGTTTGCCAAGAGAAATGTGTAAACAATTGGCTTTGGCACTTTAGCAGCTAGAGTTGTATGCTGACAGGGTGGAAGATGTTGGTGAAGTCAAAGAAAATTCTGGCAAATGCGCATCATGTAGTAGCGCTATAGTCTTTACTGATGATGACTTGCTCAGGGATCTAAACTCCACAACCGTCCATTATTTATGACAGGATTCGTTTGAGGTAAAAAGGTCGGACGTATTCTAGTAGATGGTGGGTCGGATGTAAACATCATGCCTAAGTCCACAATGAATGAATTAGGGATCACAGTAGCAGACCTATCCCAAAGTCGAATTGTGATTCAAGGATTTAATTTGGAGAGTCAGCGTGCAATTGGCATAATTTGTGTCAATCACACCTTGGATGATTTGACAGTACCTACTCTTTTTCAAGTGATTGATGCTAAAACTTCTTACAAAATTTTGCTTGGACGCCCTTGGTTGCACGAAAATGGTGTGGTTGCATCTACCCTCCATCAGTGCTTAAAATACTGTCGTGAAGGAGTAAGGAAGATTGATGGAGATGTCAAGCCCTTCACTAGAGTAGAGTCTTACTTTGCGGATGCCAAGTAATTTGAGAGTGACGAAGGAACTTCATCTGAAATATTGTCATTTCAAATTACTTCAGCAGGTAAAAAGGAAAACAAAACAAAGGTTGAGGCTCCAACACACCAGTAAACATCACTAAGTCAACTCCTGTTGAGAGGCAAATTCTTTCGGAAGAGAAGGCCAAAGAAAAAGTTGAAAGCTTTCTTCCAAAGAAGATAGATACAACTCCAGTTCTCCGTTATGTACCCAAGTTGCGCCGCAAGGAAGGCGAATCGCCATTTGTGTTGTGCCAGGATGTTCAAGTGAAGCATAGCCAAAATCAAAAGGCTACAACTTTGGTTAAGGAATTGAAGGTTGCCTAAAGGTAATCAAAGTCAAATGCCAATGACTTTCAAGTGGTTCGAAAGTTCCAAAAACTAAGGTCTCAATAAAGATAAGTTTGGCCCAAAAGCATATAAGCTATTGGCAAAAGCTGGGTATGACTTTGAAAATCCCACGCCGATGGGAAAAGTCATTGAGGTTAAGGCAAACGGACTCAACGGAATGCAAAAGATGCTTCAACAGTATAACGTTAAAGTAAATGCGCCTAGGGTAGTTCTTGGTTTTGAATTGTTCGAGCCTATCAAGATCACTGTCGGGCGTAAGGCAAATACCTCTTCCATGCAATACATTACAGCATCGGAATTGGATGAAGGTGGGGGTGAAGACAATGACATGCCACAGTGGTCCTATATCTAATAGGATAGATCCATCAAGATCCAAATCACGCCCCTCTGTATTTGACAAGCTAGGCAAACGCGAAGATGTTGTAAGAGAAAATGATAAAATCTTAAATTTAACTCCAAAATCTTTATGCATAAGGGATAAGCCATTTTCCTTTTACAGGATTGGTGCAAAACCTAAGATTCAAAAGATGTCGCGACAATCGGTCTTTAGTCGTTTGAAGAATAAAGCTAATGAGGCCAAGAAACATGATTCCAAGAAAATTCGTGTTAAGGGAAACTATGATGCTAGGAGTGTCATTCCATCTAGGATGATACGAAAACAAGAGGCTGATATCACCAAACGACATCCTCTAAAGGCCAAGGTTCGGATTGTTTTCATTTTTAAGAAAGATGAACCATGTGGGAGTTAGAACAAATTGTTACGTCGCATCATGTCACAGTGCAAGAATTCTCCAACTCGGAGGATGAAGTTGAAACTAATGAAGCTTCCAAAACATTGGAAGATGGTGGGCAAGCCACGGTGGATGATTCGAAAGGGCTAAACTTAGGGAGTTCTAAAGATCCTCGACCAGTATATGTTAGTTCTCATCTTTCTCAAGAAGAGGAGCGACAACCACAATCTGTTGTCTAATTATAAAGATGTCTTCACTTGGAGTTAAATGCCAAGACTCAACCCAAAAGTTGCGATACATCACTTGGCAATAAATAAAGGCGTCAACCCACAAAAACAACCTCGGCGAAGGTTCAGGCCGCAGTTAATCCTCGAAATTGAGAGTGAAGTTAACAAGCTCATAGATGCTGGCTTTATTCGCGAGGTAAAGTACCCAACTTGGATAGCAAACATTGTTCCTTTAAGGAAGAAAAATAGGCAGTTGAGGATTTGTGTTGAGTTTTGTGATTTGAATGATGCATGTCCAAAAGATGACTTCCCTCTTCCAGTCACCGAAATCATGATCGATGCAACTACTGGTCATGAGGCTTTGACATTTATGGATTGTGCAGTTGGATACAATCAGATTCAAATGGCAATTGAAGACCAAGAGGCAACTGCCTTTCGCACTTCGAAAGGGATATTTTGCTACAAAGTCATGCCTTTTGGACTAAAAAATGCTGGAGCCACGTACCAACGAGCCATGCAAAAGATATTTAAGGATATGATGCACAAAAATGTGGAATGCTATGTGGATGATTTGGTGGTTAAGTCCAAAATAAGGAAGGACCACTTGGAAGACCTTTGCAAAGTGTTTGAGCGATTGCGAAAATGTCAACTTATAATGAATCCTCTTAAATGCGCATTCGACGTCACGTCTGGAAAATTTCTAGTCTTCATTGTGAGGCATAGAGGCATTTAGTTCGATCAAGCCAAGATCAAAGCGATCCAAGAAATGCCACCACCCAAGAATCTCAAGGAGCTGAGGGGCCTCCAAAGGCGCCTTGCTTATATACGACGATTCATCTCTAATCTTGCTGGAAGACGTCATCCTTTTAGTCATCTCATGAAGAAGGGTGCTCCATAAGAATGGGATGAATCATGTCAAAATTCTTTCCAAAGCATAAAAAATTATTTGTCTTCTCCTTTAGTGCTGGGGGCACCAATTGTGGGGAAAACACTTATTCTTTACATTGCCGCACAAGAACGGTCCTTAGGGGCAATGTGTGCCCAAGAAAATGAAGATGGTAAAGAAACTACTCTGTATTACCTAAGTAGAACCTTGGTAGGAGCAGAAGTGAAATACTCTCCCATTGAGAAAGTTTGTCTTGCTTTGGTTTTGCCATCCAAAAGTTGAGACACTACATGCAGGCTCATACAGTTCATGTTGTTTCAAAAGCAGACCCAATTAAACACATATTGTCAAGACCGGCCAGTACTCACGGGTCGACTTGCAAAGTGGGCCATTCTTTTAAAACAATATGACATCATCTTTGTCCCTTAAAAAGCTGTTAAAGGGCAAGCAATAGCAGAATTCTTTGCGGATCATCCAGTACCGGCAGAATGGGAATTTAAGGATAATGAGTTACCAGGGCAAGGAGTGTTCTATGTGGATGTCTTGCCACCTTGGCAAATGTATTTCGATGGGGCAGCTTGTCGTGATGGAGCAGGGGTAGGGTTTATACTACTGTCACCCGAAAAGCATGTGCTAACTTATTCATTTGTCTTGACTCAACTATGCTCAAATAATGTGGCTGAGTACCAAGCTCTTATCATAGGCCTCCAAATGGCTATTGAAATGTGAATAAAGGACTTGGACATCTTTGGAGACTCACAATTGGTCGTAAGTTAACTTTCTGGTGAATATGGAGTCAAGAAAGAAGACATACTCCCTCTCAATAGGCGTGCTTTAAATCTACTAGCCATGTTTGAAACTACTAAGTTAAAACATGTTCCAAGAAGTGCTAATAAGATGGTTGACGTGCTTGCTAATCTTGCAGCCACTTTGGCATTAGGGGCAGAGAAGACCATGAATGTACCTATGTGTAATCGATGGGTTGTGTCGCTTGTTGAGGAAGAGAATGATGAAGAGGTCAATACAATAATCAAATTGACAAGGAGGATTGGCAACAACCACTTATAGATTACTTGGAACATGGAAAGCTACCAAGTGATCCAAAGCGTAGGAATAAGATACGTCGTCGAGATCCTAGATTTACATACTATAAGAAAACACTTTATCGAAGGTCCTTTCATGGAATTTGGTTGAGCTGCCTTGTAGAAGATGAAGCAACAAAAATCATGGAGGAAGCTCAGTCTGGGATTTGTGGTGTTCATCAATCAGGCCCAAAGTTGCATGATCATGTCAAAAGAATGTACTATTGGCCCATAATGGTACAAGATTGCATGGAATACATGAAAGAATGTGAAGCATGTCAGTTCCATGCCGACGTTATTCATCAACCCCCAGAACCATTGCATCCCACGATGGCTTCTTGGCCCTTGAAGCATGGGGACTTGATGTCGTAGGACCTATCACTCCAAAGTCGTCCACAGGCCATGCATACATTTTGGCTACAACGAACTATTTCTCCAAGTGGGCTCAAGCAATTCAACTTCGTGAAGTGAAGAAGGAAAATGTGGTTGACTTCATTCAAACTCACATTATCTATAGGTATGGTGTACCAAAAAGAATTGTCACTGACAATAGGACGCCTTTTTACAACAAGTTGATGTCAAGTCTCTATGAAAAGTTCAAATTCACCCAACATTAGTCGTCAATGTACAAAGCTCCTGCAAATGGACTAGTTGAAGCCTTTAACAAAACGCTTTGTAACTTGTTGAGTAAAGTAGTGTCAAAAACTAAGCGTGATTGGCATGAGCATGAGCAGATTAGAAAAGCTCTTTGGGCATACAGGACAACATATAAGACTGCAACACAAGCAACGCCATATGCTTTGGTGTATGGTATGGAACCTATCCTACCATTGGAGTTGCAAATCCCATCGTTACGAGTTGCTATACAAGAAGGCCTAACCAATGAAGAAAGCGATAAGCTTCGATTAGCAGAGTTAGAAGCACTTAATGAGAAGAGGCTCCAAGCTCAAAAAAATTTGGAATGTTACCAAGCTCGCATGTCACGGGCTTTTAATTAAAAAGTTCGGCCTCGTTCCTTTCAAGTTGGGGACATGGTGTTGGCAATAAGAAGACCTATCATCACACCTCGCAAGACTGGAAACAAATTCACATCTAAGTGGTATGGCCCTTATGTGGTGCGAGAGGTCTATACAAATGGAGCTTATAAAATTGTAGATGGCGATGGGTTGCGCATTGGTCCTATAAATGGCAAATTCCTTAAATTCTAATACTCCTGAAGTGAAGTTTGGTGAAGCGTGGTAGCACCAGCAAAAAAAAAGTAAAAAAAAAAAGTGTTACTAGAACTACGTATGGCTTGATCTTGCAAAGCGATGTCGTTGTTGCTTGCAAGTACATAGGCAGCTTGAGTAATCAAGGAGATAAAACATTTGATGATATATGATGAAAGAATGAAAACTCAAGTGCAGCCAAACAAACAACAAAAACAATCCCTCCTCCACAAGAAGGAGTAACCTCCTAAGCGAGAGTTTAAACTGCAAGTTCTGGAATAATCTAAAAACAATGCCACATATCTCAAAGTCCAAAAAAAAAAAACAAAAAGAAAACAAACAAAAGATGCAAAGCCTAATCATCACCCATCCATGTCGTAGGGTTGATTGAGGCTTGAAGATCAAGTATCATTCTCTCATATTTCTCAAACTCTTGTATCGCCTCAGTGTCCCATAAGGGGATAGCATCCAGTTTCTCTATGCGTTTCTGGACAACTTCAAACATAGCCTCGAGGGAAGTACGAGAGTTTTTCTTTTCTTCCAATTTATTTCACAAGGCCTCAATTTCCGCTTCAAGCACTTTCTCCTCTGCCAATGATGCATCAATGCCAGACTTGATCTTTGTGGCTTCGATGGTCATTATAAGCTTGGCTTGCTCTACTTGGTCGGGGCGTTGACGGTCGTTCATGCTACGTTGCAAATTGACAAAGGATTCAACAGCTATAATTTAAGAGTCAACCTGGTGCTTTAAAGGTTTAGGATCCCCCTTTAGTCTCTCAATGCCTTTATAAATATCATAAGCTACCTCACACGTCATTGAGATGTCACGAAAAGGAACTTCCTTGAGTTTTGTAAGAATGTTGGCATCACACAACTTGGTTGCGCCAGCAAGTAACTCACGTGAAGAGCCAGAGGGCATGAAGCTGGATGCATGCGGGTGAAGAGGGAGAATTGTTTGGTCGAATCGTTGGGGAGCTTGAAGGTTTGGAACCAACATTCAACATCCTCGCAGTAGCTTCACCCGCTGAAGGGTTATCCTCGGTGTGGTAAGAATTGGTAGAAGAAGATAAATGACCTTTGTTAGTCAAGTCTCTCATTACATGTAGCTCTTTTCCTCTTCTAGGAGTTGGCACAGGGTCATGTGGTAGTTGAGGATGATTAGCATCCTCAACTATAGAGTCATTGAAGTCAATTTGCTCTGTCACCTCCAACTCAAGATCTCCCTCCTAAAAAAATAAAAAAAAGTTAAAGAAAAATAAAATAATAATAAATAAAACAAAATAAAATAAAAAGAGAAAAAGTACCTACCAACTGAGAAGCCATAATACAGTGAAATGATTTAGGGACATCCACAAAAAACTGATCACGACGCACATTGTCCTGAACTATAGTGGATGGCCTTTTGTTCCTCCTCTTATGTTTAAAGTCAACATCAGATTCAGCATCACTGGTGATTCTAGTGTCACTTGCTTTCCCATTGGTTGGATGATTATCAAGGTGGGATTTCATAGGATAAGGACGCAAACTAGGATTACCTCCAACAGATTCTACAGCTTGGCCATCACCATGTGGCGCGCGTTTCACACCATCACCATCCTTTCGGTGTCGCCTAGTTTCACATTTGGACTGTTCTGGGTCATTGCTCAAACAAAGTACGTTGACATTATCCCTTAGGTCGATCTTGGACTAATACCTTAGGCCACAAAGCTTGAAACTTTGGAGTAGTATGTTCAAGCCAATTCAAAACAAGGCCTGGAGCATAAACATGAGATTGGCTACTCTTGAACATTAACATTCGCCAATGACATAAGGCAACAAGAGGATCAACAGTCCGTTGGTTTACCTTGCGAGAAATTATACAAGGAAGATCCTGATAAAAGCCGAATTGTCTACGAAATCGAAACGACATATAAGGCTCTATGTGAAATACATCACCGAAGCGCAAGGGTAAGAGACTTGTCCGAAGGGACACAAGATAGTCAAATTTCAAAGGGGTGAGTTTTCCATTATCAAGCAAGTGTTCAACCCTATTTTTATGAAGCATGGTGCAACCAACTTCCGCCGACAGCCCTTCATGAACAAGTGCTCGTGCTGCGTGATTGTTGAAAGATTTTGCATCTTGAACTCCAGATAAGGTGACCATGAGGGGGCCTGGAGGCATAGGATCAACAGCATGATGAGTTTTAAAGTATTGTGCAAGCCACCCATACAAGTAATGAATTGGAAAAGAGGCTCCAGAGAAAGCTGGTTTAGCTAACTAAGAAATGGTGTTCAAACCATGTTAGATGCTAGCTAGGACTGGAACTGCAAGGCTAAAGGTTTGGCCTAGCTCCATCAAAGTGGCAATCTCAAATGTGCTAGGTCTGATGAACCTTTCAGCATCTTTTGGGAACACAAATACACATAACCAACACGAAAAAAAAAACCAACAAGGTAAAGATTTTGCGTCCTGAACTCACCAGTAATATTAAGGGATTTGAAGAGCTCCAACTCCTTATCTTTCCATGCAATCGGCCGAGCTTTAAGTTCACCATTAGAACCATAATACATTTTAGGATCAGATTTAGTAGGCCTCATCCGTTTTGCAGCCAAAACATGAGTGATTTTCCCTTGGTACCAATACTTCACCCACTGATGTGTGGTAACTCCTTTCTTTGATTTTGGCTGTTTGCTAAGGTAGTGGTAAGCAACAAACAAGCAATCATAAGCTCGAGAAAGCACCCGGGCACCACTCTCATCTCGTGCCGAGAAATGATCATAATGCGAAACAGACTCATCATAGATCTTCCTAATTATAGGTAGACCTCCAATTCTAAACAAGTCTCATAAAGAAATAGATAGCTCGCCTGCCTTGGTATGAAGGGTGTTGGTAGTAGGACACCAACTTTCACAAAACACCGTATGATATTTGAATTCTTAGAATAAGAATACAAGGAAGCGTAAACATCGCTATAAATGGAAGACTCACTAAGTCGTTCTATAAAACGTGATAAAATGTCATCAGTTTAATCCTAGTAACCCAAGGTGAAGCAGTAGTCTCCATAAATTCTCAGTTGGTTACCACCCCATTTGACAGAACCGGAAATAATAGATCAGCTTAGCATAGGAGGTGGACGATGTAAGGCTGGACGATCTTGAAAATTGTTGCGAAGCACGAAGGATGGTGGTGCCCTGTCAAAACCTAGCATCACCTCCCTACTCATATCACTAAGGAAGTAGTCAATAGTAGGATGATCGTCCTCTAGGCGCATTAGAGGGCAACATGAAACCAAACATGTGTCTTTCTTTGGGTCATCCATCTCATTGTCAGTGATGGAAAGATAAGTTTGATCGCCGTCTTGATGTCCTCTTATGCAAACCATGTTAATTCACCTGTGGAGGATAAAAAATGCGTTAGTGGAACACTATGTAGCATAGAAAGCTCATGCATGAGTATGTGTATAAATTATGTGTGTAGTGTGACCATGATCATTATACTTACATGTAAAAGTATATATATATATATATATATATATATATATATGTAAATACTTAAGCATCAAAGACATATTGGAATATGAAAGCATCAAAGGGGACTTTTGGAAATTATTATATGTTGCCAAACAAAGTCAACTATGTGATACAATTCAATTCATGGTGCATGAAATATATATATAAGAGTTATAATGCAAAGTGTGATGCTCGCATGCAAGTGCTAAGGATCATGCAAAATTGCAAATATGCTATAAGATAATTAATGGGAGTCGAATGACGGATGCATGGTTATCAAATTAAAGTCCGACTCAAGTATTAGAATTCACTTAAGAATCTAGAGTTATTTGTGACAACGATGACAAGTTATATGACATCTTAACGTGATAAGTAATCATGTTTTCTCCACAAATATAACTTAGAGTCTCAAAATATGGGAGCATATGGTGAAGCACAAAAGTGGAGGGGCCATAGAATATATGCATTAAAACGATCAAGATCAAATTAGATGCATCAGGGGTATCAAAAAATGGTGTCATGCATGGTAGTGGTCGTTTACTATTTTGATCAAATTTCATGGAGTAAAAGTAGAGTATTCTTAAACAAAGGTAGAAAGGTTGTTGTATCTCCGTTGTATTCATCAAGAAGAATATTGAGGTTAATATGTAATCAAGAATAATGTTTCAACTTAATTAAGGAAAAAGAGAAAAGGAAGTCAAAAAAAATTAATAATAATAATAGTAAATAATAATAAAGCCAAGTTTGACAAAGTAAATAAACATGCCTCCATCAGGGTGTTGTTGTGGGTTTATCAAGTAGTCGATCAAAATACATTTAATTGAGTTTACCTAGACTGAGAAGACTGGCACCACGAGATTTCAATTTTTAGCACGAAGTTGAAACAGGGTATTAATTCAAAGAGATTGCTTGTAGAAACAAAGGAAGGATAACAATCATACATGGTTCGATTAGGGGAAAATAGTGTCGCAAGATTTCAATTCCAAAAGATTAAAACAAAGTGATGCCAAAGTACCAGACTTGTATACCACAATGTCAATCAACAAACAAAAAATTGAAACTCAGAAGGATTTTATGAATCAGGGGGCATTGAATTTTGTCTTTTATTGTTGATTACTACTCCAAGATGTGGTTTTGACCACACATAATCATGAAGAAAAACAGAGTGTCATATTAATTTAAAGGAATATCTTACACAATCAATTAAGAGGAAAATAATATTCATGCATATTAGTTAAAGAAGAGATGGTGCGATAGAAAATGTGGGTTCGGCGACGGAATCGAATAGAGGCGCTAATTAAAGGGTCGTACTATCAAACAATGGTGTCTTTCTTCCTACCATGATCATCAGGAAGGAGAGAAATAATGACCAAAGTAAGTCATTACCAGGTTAGCGTACCGAGTTTAATTCAAAGTCAACCGTGAAAGAAAGAAAAAGAACCAAAGTGAAGGAACTGCATTAGCAAAAGAAAAAAAGAGGTAGCTATCTACGTTGAGAATGCAAACAAAGTAAACTAAAGTGGCTCAAGGTATTGTTCATTAAGAAAAGAAAGTGAGAAAATAAATAAATAGAATAAATAAGAAAAGAAGAAAGCGGGAGACTTACAGGGGCTTCGTGCGACAAAATAAAGTTGTGAACTTGTGATTATGATCATGCATCTTTAGATCTCTTTAAATAAAGGAAGTAAGGAGATTATTTGTTGGATATGATTGCTAATTAGTAGCTCTTAATTAGGAGATGATCCTATGTGAATCTTATCTTTTAAAAAAAAAAAAAGATTTAGTCGGCAAAACAATATCATCTTCAACGAGCACATCTTGTATTAAAGATTAATGAGGTTTGACTTCAAAGTCAAGTAAGTTGACAACATATCATGAGTAAACTCTCCAAATTGTATACGTACAGGACTTGTCACTTAATCACGAGTAAACGCTTCAAATTGTGTACGTGAGGTGAATCCAAAAAAAGGCTGACTTCTAAGTCAAGTGAATCGAAAACATGTCATGAGCAAACACTTCGGCTTGTGTACATGGCATGGACTTACCAAAAAATGTAAGAATAAAAATAAAAATAAATAACTAAAAAATAATAAAAATTTGACTTTTAAGTGAAGCATATCGAGACCCTGTCACGAATAAATACTCAAAATCGTGTACATGACACAGTCTCGAGGGGCAATTTGTAGACACCGAAACTTTTATTAAAGTGTCGAAAATTAAATAAATTATTTATTTGAGTTAAACAAAATAAATATTTGGTCAATTTAATTAATTTAGCCCTTTAAATTAAATATCCAAATTAATTATATAATTTGGGTCATAATTAAGTTATTTGGGCCGATTATATTATTAGTCCAAGTAAAATGTCTATTGGGCCAAAAAGACTACAAGACTTCCAAGTTATCAAAAGAGTCCAAGTCCACATCTCCGAATCCAAGATGGAGGTTAAACTCTCATATAAATACCAATCATCACCTCAAGTTCAAAAAAGGGGTAAGAAAAAGGGAAAAAAAAGGACAAGAAAGAAAAAGAAAAAGAAATTTATTCTCTCTGCCAACAATCAACAAGTATTACCAAATTATGCAGATTGTTCAAGTGGTACTCAAGCACATTCAAAGTGAGATTGAAGCTGATCAACCCTCACTCAAACATTGTCGTACAAATCTGGTTGACGTCGACATGTGTCATCCAACAACAGGGGAACAGAATCAGAAGACTTAGTCTATTTTCTATAAACTGTTTACAGAGATTGTACCTACATTCAAATTATTAATAAAATATCATTTGTTTACTTAATTGCTTGTCGTTGACTTTGACTTGAAATTTAGTAGCAACAGCCACACGTGACATAAATTGTAAGTTAATGTTATTTTTAGGGTACTTAATTGTACAACACGTCACATTAATTAATATTAATATTATTTCTACCGCACGTGAATGTTGATGACCTTATGTTGGTGGTTCCTATTAAAAGAGCTCGTCAATTTAGGCCCACAACTTAATTTTGGCCCACAAAAGAGCAAGCCCATGATCGTATAAAAAGAAGGGGCCATTGATACAAACCCTAAAAATAACAAAAACGACAGTCACTCCATTTCAGAAGTTGCTCCAAACGCTATATCAATTGCAGTTGCGGATCGTGGGGCTTCGATTTCTTTGTCCGTTTTTCATCACCCCCGTCGACACATGAACACTAGTACGTACTTTTCATTCAATGTTTATGTTGTTATTTGTGGCACTATATAATAAACTCAATAGAATTACATGGTATTACATACATTCAGTGGTTGATGGTAGATGTCCATATGTTATTTGCTTCAATGAACAGATCCCATTGCATAGGAATGTCATGTGTTGGGTCGTAAGTAAGATAATGTTGTAGTAGTTGAATTTAAGTTGTTGAATAACATGGTTCACCAAGAAATTATATTTTAGTAAATTTCAATTGTAAAAAACCTTCGTTTGCATCGTTTTCGTGATAAACAAGTTAAACATTGCACTTGAAGATAAACAACGATTACAGGATTAAGTTACAGGCCACTAATTGCAAAATCGGTTTAGGTGACAACTATTATTTGCAAAAATTTAGTTACACAATTTGCCACACCTATGGCGATGGTAATTAATTGTAAGATAAATAGTAAACAGCTTCAATTTCCGACATTATGAATTGTTGTGTTTAGAATATTGGCCTTTAAATTTGTTGGTATACAGTCAAAACTTTCCGACAGATTTATGCATAATTTTGCCAAATAAATGTATGAATATGTGAATAGAGTCCATCATACTCAATATTGTGAACGCATGTGAAAATCAAGATTGATTCATTAATATATGATGTCCTAGAGCACAAAAATGTAGGTACTATTCAATTTTGGTTGGTGTCACATAACATTTGCAAATTTGTCCATGTGATTTGGTAGGATCACTCTACAAGAGCACATTGAATTAAGTGTATGTATGGTTACTGTTGTAGAAGACGAAATGGAAACCCACAACCCATACAAGTTTGTGAGACTGCTACAACAAGATTTCGCTGAGAAACTGGTAAGCTACAGTCTGCTAGGTTTGATGTATGTTCAGAAATGGAATGACGACGTTGTAAAAGCATGATTGCATTATGTGATTTACGAAATTTTTTGCTGTTACTTCAGGAACTTCCTGAATTATTTGCGAGAAAGCTAGGGTCGAAGTTGGGTGATGTTTGCAAACTAGTGACAAGAACAAGTAATGCCTGGAAGAGGAAAGTTGAGACAAGTGAAGGTCGATACACATTAATAGATGGGTGGTCAAACTTTCTCCATGATCTGGAAATTATCGAAGGGTTCATGTTAGAGTTTCACTACAAAGGGAAGTCAAAATTTGACATATTTATTTATAGGCTTAATGGATGTGAGGCTGAGTCGTCATACTATGCTAAACCACAACTAATGGTGATCAACTCCGACGATTGAACCGTTGCAGTGATGATGGTGAGAGGCAATTTAAGTTTACTAATCGTATTGTAACGTATTTGTAACCATGTTTAATGTAGTGTGATTATAAAAATCTCAGTTGAAGTTTTTTGGTGTAATTTATAATAAGGAACTTAAGTAATGTAGTTTTGATGCGTCAAGCTTTGGTATGTATAAGCTTGATACATGTATGTGATCATCAACTCATGAACTTTGGTTGAAGTAATGATTTCGTTATGTTCTACTTAATTGCATGGAGCATGTATTAATAGTAACTCAGTGGAACCCTATGCGAGCTGATGTAATGTTGTGCAACTTTATTATATTGTGAACCTTTATTTTGCATACATCGAAGGTCTGTTGCTAAAGCCTTGTGGTGTTGCACTGTCTGTCAACTTGAAAGTCCTAGAAAGAATGACATCGACTATTTGTAATAAACAGTACACTTTCATGTGAGGACACTGTTGAAAGTTACAACACCTCCGACGGAAAGGCGTAAAAATTGGTTAAGCAAATATTACAATGTTAATGGTAAGTACTTTGAAAGAAGCAATTTTCCATACACCCACACTAAAAAGGAAACCACTAACAATGAAACCACTAAGGAAGTTCAAAGGTGCAATTAATTTCTCCATCACCATAGTACAGTATGAGATACAATGATAGGACAATACCATACATCCATACTAACAACAAAACCACTAAGCAAACGACACATCATTCGACAGCAGCAGGTCATCGTCGTGTGATTCAACAAACGAATGTTCGTGGTTGTGCTTGTTCGCAAAAGATACTGATTTTTTCTTCCTCCGCACCTACAACAGGATCCATTGGAGTGGGATTCACTTAAGCTATACAAAAATTAAAGGAAGGTTAATAGCTTTAAATTTATCAGTAAAAAATTGTACCTGTAACTTCTCCTTCTGAGGTTTCTGATTCCCAACACCGTTATGTTGACTCATAAGTGAACCATCACAGTTCTGTTTATTCAATGCTACATGATTGTAGAAAAAAAATTAATATATATATATATAGAGAGAGAGAGAGAGCAAGGATCTACTAAAAACCTTAAGTTTGCTAAAAACCGTGAGAACCACAAAAAAGGGGTACATATAAGATTTAAAGCGATACATATTAAGATTAAAGTGGTATACGTATATTTACAACAATTTTTTTATTATTCATGAAAATGTCATCAATAAAGTATGTCTACCCTTTATACCTCTATTGTACCCTTTTTTGTGGTTTTCACGGTGAAAACAATTTTCACATGATCCTCTTTCTATATATATATATATATATATATATATAACCAATGATGATGAATGCTTCAGTGGTAAATTATGAGCAAAGGATATATAGTTAGAGTTATTACATTGATAACATGAATGGACTTGTCACCGTTGTCGTTAACTGCTGGATCACCCTTACCTTTCACTTTCCGTACTGCAGACCTGGCATTAGGTTCAACATGTCCAGAATCTTCATTTGAATGACTGTCCTCATGTAACATGTCTGATCCATTTCCTTTTGATTTCCCTGTAGCTTTCCCTTTTCCTTTTCCCGGGAATTTAGCCTTCTCCCAACCATGCTCTCCATGAGCCTTGAACCCGTTTGACTTTGGCCGTCCACGTCCTCTCTTAGGTAGGGGGGGATCCTTAACCACATGCCTCGAAACTGAACTAGGTGTTTCTATGTTGTTTGCAGAGACCACATTGTTTTGTGTGTTTGCTTCATTGCCTATTTGCGAACGTAGTGTGTCACCTAGTTGTGAACCCTTAGACCCAACCTCTGAATTACCTTCAACTCCATCACTTTGCCCTCCGACCCCAACTACATTATCCTTCACCCAACCCAAAACTTCTTCTGTCAATTTCAGTATACCCCTAACAACTATGTTGGTTGTGGCATCATAATTGTCTGCAACACCTAACACTGGCTCGTAAATCGACGTCACTCGATCCCTTCTGTTAAATTTTAACTTCTTATTACCATCAACTTCAGAAACTGAAATATTTGCATACTTTCTGACAACATCTTTTCTCCACCTCCTAAGGATGTACTGCTGAGGAAGGTCCTTGACGTAGTACTAATCAAGAACCCTAACAATATGCCGACACATTATTCCTTGACTTTCAAACATACAACAATCACAACTAGGGTATTTTGTCATGCTAGTGATTGAAACACAATGCATTCTCCGATTATCAGTTATAAAGTCCTCCTCACAGCCCTTCGGCTTAATCCAAAGACTATCCTCCATCACAATCATGTACTCATTTGTAGCGACATCCTTCTCCTCCTTTACAATGCAATGACTAACATGTTCGCATTGTCTTTGGAAAAGCCTAAACTTAGCATCAGTGTACACATCTCTAAAAACCCTCTCATAACTATAACCTAATCTACTCCTGTGTCTAACCCACTTCTCATCCTACGCATCAGCTTGTTTCTCTTGATCTACCCTCTTCTTCATTGCTGAACAATAGCGTGGACCAAATTCACACAGCTTTGTATGCCTAAATATAAACTTATCAAAGTAACTATTCCTACTTTCCACTCGTTGAGTTGTCCTCATCCCTGCCCAAAAATGGCCTTTCATACATGCAGGGACCCACATAAACCTCTCTTCAAACAAATTACCCAACCAATCATTAAGTTCTAATCCATATTTGTTGATAACTTCTTGCCAACTTTGCTCAAATTCAGCAATAGTTACGCAATTGTACACACATTGAAACAAGTCTTCCTTAAAGTCCTTGTACCTAATTAAACACAGAATACTGAAAATCCTAACGAAACTAATGTAATAACCACAACAGCATGTTCCCCATAATCAAAATACAATATGTACACATACAAACAGGTTCACCAATGTACATAATATAAAACAGACAAAAAGATATGTAAATAAAAAAAAGTGACAAGGAGAAAAACAGATAAATAAGCACAAAAAAAGAAAAAGAAAAACAGCTGCAGTAAAGAATAAAAACAAAACAATAACAAAATAAAAGAAGACATAAATATACAATGACAGATGAAAACAACAAAAATAAGCAACAAATACAAACACGTTGCACAGATTAAAATCATACAATAAATAAAACAAAGGAAACAAAAAAAACAGACATGATCACTTGTGAAAGGTGCTAAATACATTACCATTCCTCCTTGTTGTATCGCCTAAGAACCTTTTGCAAGATATGCCAAATGCAACATCTATGTCGTGTGTGGCATGATTTCTTCTACGGGACGTCTCATTGCTGGAGCTTGATTAGTCAAAATTGCATCGGGAGCTTTCCCTTTCATGCATAAAAGCCATTGACTAAACACCCACCTAAATGTGTCACTATCCTCTTTAGAAACTAAAGCACAACCAAACAATGTTGATTGTCCATGGTGGTTCACACCAACAAAGTTTGCAAAAGGTAAGTCATAGTCATTGGTTAAGTATGTGCTATCAAAACATACAACATCTCTAAACTCCTCATACGCTACTCGACTCTGTGCATCAGCCCAAAACACTTCATGCAACCTTCCAGAATCTTCCATCCTATGAGAGTAGAAAAATTCCAAGTTTTCATGCCTACTACTATCAAAGTACTCCATCAATGCATTAGCATCACCAGCTTCCATTTTCAACCTCAATTCCTCTGCAACTACATGCCTACAATCCAGTTCAGTGAAAGGCATATTATCAATATCACCTCTTTCATTAGCCATTGCATCATACGTCTTACTTAGTGGCACACCTGCTTCACTATCATTTAATAGCCTTCTATGCACATTTGAATGAAATATTTGCATTCTATACTTTTTAACCAATTTAGATTTGCTGGGATAAGGGATGTGACCAACATGTTCCAATGTAACCCTCCTAAGATGCCATACCCCATGACAATTCCCATGTGCATACATCTCAGCTAGACAATTACACTTCTTTGACTTCCGTTTCCTAGTGGATACGTCATCTACAACTGCATTACCCCCCTGATGTGAATTTTCGTATGAATCAAAAACTCACAAGGATAGAGAACTAAAATTACGGATTCCTAAAGGCCTAGCCACCAAAATTCAAAATTTTAGATTGATTAATTAGTCTTTGATTAAAGCTCAAGGCACCCTCAAAGCCACTAAATAATCTGCACAAGAGTCTAAAGGAAAAAATCCACCAACTCCTAATTTTCGATATTTTTGTTTTCTAAGTAAACAAAACAAACTTTATTTTTATTAATCAAATATGCATTGTTACAAACTAATGTTGAGATTATTTATTATCATAATCAACAACAAAATCCTAACAAAACAAGCTAAAAACACACGCACAAAGCTAAGGAAAATTGTCCCCTAAGTGACTCAACAATGACTCACAAGATCAGATGCCACATCAGCACTACATGTCATTCTCATCTTGCTAACAAACTCTAACAAACTATATATGAACAAGAAAATATCCTAGCAAACTTTCTAATACCTTTCTAATCAAGATAATCAACAAGTTACAACCAGATTACACAAAGATTCAATCTACCCAAAATCCTAGAAGAATCACCAAAATTCACGACACAAGTAATGATCAAGATTTGTGCAATTTTTGAGATTTTCTTCAAATCTTTAAGAAAACTTTCAAGATTCAATCTTTTAATCAAGAAACCTTCAAGAAGTCATTTTCCATGTGTTTAAGGCTGTAAATGAAGAGTAAGACCCTCTAAGAAAAGAAAGACTCAATGCCTAAAATGAGAAAAACTCTATCAAGTGAAATGGGATAAAAACTCATAGGCAAAACCATCTTATTCCCCTTGTCAATCCTCTTACCTTGATTTGCCTGCCGTACCTAGATATGTGTGACCATGCACACGCAAATCCCAACCCTGGATGCACCTATTAGACTTGAGTCTCCATAAGCAATCAATTCCCCCATGGTTGCACCCTTGTTAACAGCTTCAATCAAACCTTCGAAGTTGTGATCAATATTTGTATCACCCCCTATCTCCATTTCATGCGCACGCTTTCCACACATATGTTTAAAACGAGCCATCGGATCACCTGAACACTTACACTTCCATGTCATAGCAATCCTTTCTCCCGTAACTTTCGAGTTCACACCTTGTGCTCGTAGAATGCCAAATCCAATTTGTTTCCCATACTTCAAATAGTATTCTTCAACTAGTATTCTTCAACAGCCCCCCAATTACTAAATCGCATGCCAACATATGGCTCTTCAACTACATCTTCTTCGACACTACCACTCACCTCTACACTATTCCCATTACATGATACATACCTACCCTTATCCTTGTCAACAGCACCGTCAAGCTCACCCTCAGCCACACCCTCACCCTCACCCTCACCCTCACCCACACCCTCATCCCCACCCTCACAATTCCCATCACAGATACGATTATTCATTGACTCCTGCCCCTCTGCATGTTTCCTTATAGTTCCCATAGAGTTAGGTGATTTCGTTGGAGTTCTCTTGCATTTTGGTGATTTACTAGGAGTTCCCCTACATTTAGGTGATTTACTAGGTGTTCCTCTACATTTAGGTGATTTACTAGGTGTTTCGTTAAACTTAGAACCTTTTGAAGGTGTCAATTTCAACACAGCAGAACCCAATAAACCACCATATCCTACATAAAACAATACACACTAAAACTGTTATAGACAACAATATAATGGTAACTAATTAATGAGTTGCAAAAAAATAATTTAGCATAATAATATCATATAAACATGATCTTCAACTCTCAGTTTCATAAAAACAACCGCAATCAATTTCTACTACTACTAAAACCATGACAATCAATATGCACGACTTATTGGGTAATTTCAAAATCAATTAGCAACAATCAATTTCCCAAATCTTGGGTTATTTAAACTCCACCTTAAATTGAATATCACAACAACATCAATTTTAATAAATTAACACAAATCATCTTCTCAATACTCCACCTACAACAATATTGTTCATCAACATTCCATAAATTCATCATAATTCGCAATGCCATATGTTGCAGCAACTCCAACAACCCAACTACAACAACAACAACATGCATTACATTGATTATCAATTACACCAAAAAATGACACGATTTTTACAATGACAAACTTACCTTCAAGTAAATGGACTCAAATCCGATGATACCACCACAATCTTCACCAACTCTTCATCGATCCGCTCCTCATACAATCAATTTTTACTTTTTTGCAAAAATTTCAGATACCACCACAATCTTTCAGTACTATATCCACCACAATCTTCACCTACTCTTCATGGATACCACCACAGTTTTTTCCTTTTTGCTCCCACTATACCACCGCAATGTAAAAATCATATATTTTCCAGATTTCCGATTACGTCTAGAATTTTTGTAAAGAGACGAAGAAAAAATATAGAAATGAAAAATGATGAAATAACATACAAATTAAAAAAATGCTGGTCAAAACAACAATAGCTATAAAATTAGGTACAACATTAAGGAAATGGGTCCCTTTGTTAATAATATACCATTTCACTAAACCAACTCCGTTGCTACTTTGAGAAATTAAATATTGTAAAAATCTGTGGACCGCACCCATTTTAATTGCCTCAAGTACCTTAACATGAGGTACCTGTCACCCCTCGTTTTAGAATATTAACTCAAAGATGGGACTCTTATATTTAAATGGCCAAATTGATAGGAATAATCCATACTTTGAACTTTCTTCCACTTTTGGTCCCAAGTTGTGATTATTCTTGTATAATCCAATCTTTCAACAAATCTTCCCTTTTTGCTCTCCCAATATTTTTTACTTGGGGATGGAGGTAACTATTAGACTTTGCAAGTCATTTAGCTTAGTTGACCAATTTGACCGTTTTTTTGACAAAATAGAAATGGAGTTCCATTAAATGTAGCTACCATTTTTTCCTCTTCTAAATCACCTACCATCCCTCCATTCTTTCTTCGTCCTTCCCAGTCTGTTTTCCATTCTTTCGACAATTGTTTTTTCCTTTTTTTCTGTCATCATGTCTTCCTCTCGAAAATCCTTTGATGATATGGTGTATGCAGTAGTATTAGTGATATGGGGTAATTAAAATATGGTGCCTAGGTTGCAGATTTAGACTACAAATGTTTTGCATTGTCTCCTATATGCAAGAACCCCTCTTTAATCTCTTTAAAAAGTTCCTCCATGCCAGATTTTCAATAGGAAAAATTCATACAAATAATCCCAACTATGGGCGTTCACCTAATAAAAGACCGAACTTTGATTAATCCAAAAATGGACCCAACTTTCATACCCATTTTCCAATTTTGGACCCTCTTAAATTTTAACTTGTAAAATCAAGTAAATCTTACTAATTATCCTATTTTTGCTTATGCAGGACCACCCGAAACCACCACCACAACCATCCCTTCCACCCGAAACCTCCAAATGTTAAGAAAAAACCGGATAATTAACAAGATTTACTTGGTTTTGCAGGTTAAAATTTAGGAGGGTCCAAAATTGGAAAATGAGCATGAAAGTTGGGTCCATTTTTGGATTAATCAAAGTTCGGTCTTTTATTAGATGAACGCCCATAGTTGGGATTATTTTTATGAATTTTTCCTTTTCAATATCACACAAGTATTCATCTAAATCAAAACACAAATTGAAATTAAACACAAAAATCAAACAAAAATCACAATGTCCAAAACCTAATTCAAATTAATTACACATATATTAGCATTTAGTTGTGAAATTGCTAATTACAACTAACAATTGTAAACACAAATTAAAATAACAGAACAGTGAACACAAACAACCGCCACCACAACCCCCCGAAGCAACAAAAAAAGCAAAAAAATAAAAAAAAAAACAATGGAACACTAACCGCTATAACAGATTGCATCTACTTTAATTCATCGTGAATTCCGCAAATTTTGTTATACTAAAACCCATAAAAAATAGAGAATTACAATCTTCTAGAGAAAGGAAAAAAAAAAAGAAAAAATAAAGGGAATATATTAGAAAATTTGAGTTTAGCTGGGAGAATTAACTGTAGTTGAAGTTAATGACGAATTTAGAATAAAAGCAACGGTTAAGAGATTGACTAACCTTTACAGCCAGTAACCGGTAATAGGGACCAAAAAAGGAAGATTTTTTAAAAGTATGGATTATATAAGAATAATCACAAGTTGGGACCAAAATCGGAAGAAAGTTCAAAGTATGGATTATTCCGGTCAATTTGGTCTAGACCGTTAAAATCAATTTTTCCTACTTTACAAACATCTCAAATGCCGGTCATTCCCTCATTTAAAGTTCGTATTCAAGCTTTCGTACCATTCACCACCCCTTTTTCTCCCTCTTCACCACCGCCAACATCATCAGTCTTTCTTTGCCGCCACCACCGGTGCATCATCACTTTTACCCTTCCCTTCTTTCTCTCTTCCATTAAAGGATCTTCTGAGGTAAACTTCCAACATTTTTTTTTTATTTTTTCATTTTTTCATTTTTTTATTATATATATATATATTTTTAATTTTAACGATGAACAACCAATTTCACAGGGTTTAATTATTAATTTTAATTATCAGGCATTGAAGTAGGAATCTTTTAACTTGGATTGTCGAACTATTGGCTTACAATTACTAAACTATTAGTTTGAAATTACTTAGTTAATTGTGTTTGGTTTTAATCTTAGTCGTAAGAAATCAGTTTATGGCTTTTGGCTGAATTCGTTAACCTATGCTTGAATAACAAGAATTTTTTGGCCATTGGGTTAAAAAAACTTAAGTAATCCTGCTTTTCCAATTTTGTAGTTAAAGGTTCAGTTCGGCAAGTTTTAGCATGTAAGATTTGACATTTGGGTGTTGTGATCAAAGAGAGAAGATGGGAAAAGATTCAAAGAACTGCAAACAACCTTCGCATCAGTACTTAAAGGATCAAGCAAAGAATCGGGTTGAAGATCTTCAGTCAATGATTAATGGACTTCAGGTTGCCAGGAAGGAAAGTCGGGCTGTTGACATTGTGACTTTCGAAGCACAAGTTAACCAAATACTCCGTGAATGGAAAGCCGAGCTTGATGAACCAACGCCTGCCTCTTCATTGCTTGTGTGTACTTAATTCTCTTTAGATAAGTAATTCAGATCTAATACGTCATTAAAAATGAATAAGAATGTTTCATATTTTATGCAGGAGGACAGTCTTGGGTCCTTTTCTAAAGAGCTTGGGCAGCTCTTGCAGCAATTCGATGTAGAAGATGATGCAACAAGTCCATTATCTGCGCCGTCTGTTATTAGGCATGGCGATGCCACCTGCACTCTTGCTGACTCGAGAGGATATGAAGAGGTAACCTCCTTATTGTGACATGTACAATAAGTGCAAATTCCATGGTACTGTGACTAGTGTCTTAGTGCAAGTGAGTGGAATCGATGGATACAATTAGATTTCTATTTTAGTGCTAGTGTAGAGTATGAAATTTATCTTTTTTGAGACATGTGATTCCATGTTTCTTTGACGAAACATACTTGAAAACTTAGTGGTGTGAATTATCCTTTTGAGGTTGCTGGAAAATCCATGTGGGCATAAGTGGTTTAAGCCTTCGAACAATAAACTTTATTGCTGAGGCATATTAGGTGAAGTTGTTCAATTGTTTGAGGATAAGTAGTCGTAGGAATAAATCACAGAGGAGCATGGAAAGATTTTTAGGTACCCTATCCTCTCAAACCACTTTTGCACATGACATGAGTACATATTGTTGGTTCCGCAAAAACTCCCATTGGCGTTGGAAGAAAATTACAAATAGGCTCCGTTTGGTAGAGCGTAAAACATTTTCCATGAAAAGTGTTTTCCTTCCTTTTCCAATTTTACATTGTTTGGTACACAAAGGAATGTAAAATCATTTTCCATGGGAGTAAATTTTTCCTTACCATGATGTAAAACCATTTTCTTTCCAAAATGAAAGGAAAACAATTTTCCTTTCATCCCTTTATACATTCTTTCCTCACTTCCTCTTTCCACCCCATTCATTTTCCCTATTTTCATCACTTTTTTTACATGCAACCAAACAATGGATAATTGTTTCCATGAAAATTGTTTTCCACGGAAAACTATTTTCAATGAAAATCATTTTACATAGAAAATGTTTTGCGCCCTACCAAACGGACCCATAACCCATGTAGAAATTTTAGATTTAAAAGATGAGAGGTGCACAAGGTGTTCCTAGTGCACTTAGGCCGGGAGCAATGGTCCAAGTCTTTTGGGTTTCTCTCTCGTTTTTTTATTTTCCTTTTTTTTTTTTGGCTTGTCTTATGAGATCTTGCACCTTGGTGCGCCTCTTGCCTTTAATTAACTTAGGAATTACTTTACAATCAATGTTGCTCTTTGTGCAAGTTTTCCTCACTAAGAAGTCAATTTGACTTGCGTGATTACCACTTCAATAGGTCATTGAGTGAAAGAGTCTTTTTTTCGAACCAAGTACTCATTATACCCCTTTCATAAGCTAATGCAAAATCCTAAGTATCTCTTCCTCCCTATTTCTATCTCCAATATCAAAACCTTCTTCAACTCTAAGAAAGATTTCCCTCCTTGGACCCACATGTCCATTAAGATTAGCTCTAATGACATACTTCTCGCTTACAGGAACTTGCTCTTGTAAATTTTCCAAAATTACATCTATAATAGTCCTATCCAATCCAACCTGTAGGAACGATAATAGACATAACAACATCCCCTAGCACTACCTTAATGCTCATGATCTGATCACTCTTTATAAGTACCTCCACTACATCATTAATAATCCTATTTGATCCAACTTGTAGGACCGATCCAACCCATGGGCCCAATCCGATCATTTTCTAAGCCTTGTCCATGAGAAGACCCACTCCTTTTCTTTGTGAATTTTTACTTTGAATACCAAAGTTTATACCATCTCCCTTGCCTCGAACCCATTTCGTCTCTTTTATGCACATAAAGCTTATTTACTCCTCTTCATGATCTCAAGTTCTTAACTAATTGTCATGATCTACCATACAAAGATTTGATGTTCCAAGTCTCAATCTTAACTTACCACCCTTAACATTCAAGTTTTGGTCTCTTGTATAATCTATAATTGTTGTTGTAAGTGTTGTGGCAACGTTGTTCTTATTGTAATCCATAGTTATTGGTAATGGATGCACCTCATCATCAAATTAACTTAAATCTCTAAAAACTTTTTAAAAACATGACTTTGGAAATCAATCAATCAATCAAATCTGTAATCCCATAATTGGAGTCGGCTACATGAAATAAAATTTATCTTTCCATGTGGTCATCCACATAAATATTCCTCCTCTATCCCCTACTATCAAGAACCTCATTCTCATGTAAATCCAAAAATTTCATATCTTTGCTAACACCTTCCAACGAAGTCACTTTCGGTCTTCTCCTACCTTGTTTAAGATCTTATCCCACTCTTCCACTCTTCACACTGGCGCAGTTTTCCCTTTGTTTGCTTAATGTCTGCTACGCCATCAACTTTCCAGTGGATGACTTCGTTTCCGATTTTATCCCTTACAAATATGAAATTAAAAATGAAGAATTTAGTGCTATGTGGAAGGAGAAGTCAAATTAAAAGAGTGCACGACAAAAACCAATGTTTTGGATTTTGTTGATCTAGTGCTCATATACTTTCATTGTGAAGGTTGGACTCATTGTAATGTTATAGTCAGTAAGGGTGCCCATCTTCTGGAATGCATAAAAGAAGTATGAGTGGATGAAGAAGAAAATGGGAAAAAAAAGGGGGAAAAAAAGAAACAAAGAGTGAGATGGAGAATTAGGGAAGAAAGTGGGGGGTTTTTGATGCGGATTTTAATGGGTCTCCAATAAAAATCCGGTCTATAATTATTTATACTTTAGGTTTTCTTAATTTTGATGAAATTTGAGTGGAAGTTTATGATTGAAAACTAAATTAAAAGGATATGAAACAGTTTAAACTAACCGAGATCAAACTGTAACTAGGATTTGTAGCCTTCTCGGCAAAGTAACATATGCAATTCTCTTGCTCACACAACTCTTACGAATTGATCAAATATAACAAAATTCAACTCTAATTTTATTCATGAAATAAAAACTATTTATAGGCATACATCCCATGCTACTTAGGATAAGAGATAAAATAACCTAATAATTATCCTAAAATATATCTCAATATTAGATAATAATTAGAATATTTATCAAAATAATTTTACCTACCTAGCTAACCTAATACGTAACTCTATGCAACATAATAAACAAAGAATAATTCCTAATTAATCTTAAGCACACTAATACCTACTTCTATTAATCCACGCGGGTCTTTCGGATTGATGAAACTCATCTCATGGATAATAGATGACTCAACATAAATTAAATAAAACAATAAAACTTTGTATTTGGCTCGACCTTAATTCGCATCAGTTTTACTCTTATTGAAAGAAATTTATTTAAAGTCATAGTCAGCGAACAACTCTTTAACTGACTAATAAAGGCATCCACTGATTTTTGTAGGTGGAAATTAATGATGGACCAATTTTTGCAAAACTTAACCTTTCAGCTTGGTTGTGGGTCTTGTTGAAAGTTTTCTGCCTTAAATGTATCCTTTTGTAATCGAGAGATTTAAAAGTGATGCTAGTTCAAAGAATGCTCCTTACTCATTCATCTTCAGGGCTTTATTAGCATCATACTCATTGTAAATAAGTTTATACCCATCCTTATTAATGGAGATTTGATACTGGAATGAATTAAGAAAACAAAATGCAATTGTTCAAGCTATTATACGAAGAGTTAAGGGTTTATTTTTTTTATATTTTTTTTATAATATGATTGTTACATGGAAACAATACAAACGGGTCAATAGAATAAGGCCCTATTCTTTCCAGCTTATTTTCAATTAAGTTAAGCTCAATGTAATCCATTACAGTGATTGTTGAGTCAACAGAATATATCCATTTCCGTACATTTCCATTCAGTAAATTGCAACCCAAAAGAACAAGGCCTAAAAGTCAATATATACTTGTATAATCACACATCCTAATATAAATTATAAGTCCTAGAAGCTTCACATTTACAATCAACAACCATATTTCCTACTTATCTGTACAAAAACAAGGACAAACCTGCCCAAAAAGGGTGCATTACCCCTCCTTATATGAGTTGCGTCACGTAGACAATGTTGTTAAGTCAAACATCTAAGCATGTCCATTTGTAATACCAAACACTAGCAATACCATAACAAACGTATATACACACATATTCACATATATGAACGAGCAGCATACTTTACATAATCTACGGTAGGGAAATAAAATCATTGAGCAATACTACAAGAAACAATAACCACTAAAACCTGACAACAAAATATAAATATAACAAAAAAAGTCAGAATTGGAGGAATATTCAATTACCCTCCAGCCCAACCCCACATGCTAACAGGGAGGGAAAAATAATTGCTACGTGAATATAATAAATCAACAATATACAATGGCCATAAACTCATTATATCAATGAATTAATTAAACCTTTTGTGTTGCACTCCCCCCACGCCCCCCCCCCCCCCCAAAAGAAAAACACTCAAATACATGGATACTATTCACGCAATGTTGACTACTATTGACATTTTGTTCTCTTGAATGTTTGCTCCTATCAAGATTAATTATGTTGACAATCTTGAGGTAGGGTCTGATATTGTGATGTTATTGTCAGTTAACTGTATACACATGTCTCAATTTAATTGCTACATATTGACTTTTGCTACTATTCAAATAGTGATTTTGACTCTTAAAAATTATATTCGTATGACTACATAAATTCATATTACATCTTATTTGATTCGTTATAATGTGTACTTTTTATTATTTTCTTACAATTCTAGCTCACGATATAAACGTTTGAAGTTATGTCTTAGGAGTTGTGAAAAAACATATGTATAATAGAGGCAGTAGCAAAACAAATTGTTTGAAAAAAAAAACCCAGAAGCAAACTAACTCTTTTACTAAGGAAAAGCTAAATCTAATAATCTCTCCTTTCACACATTTGAAAATAATAGTCCCACTTTTCAATTATCTCACAATAGTCTCACCTTTATACCTTATTTTCTTTTATTTGCCCTTAATCAGTTAACAACTTAATTAACAAGTTACCTATTCACAAGTCATTTTCTGATTGGAGGAATGTTTAATTGTTGATTAAGAAAAAACAAAAACCCAACTTTCTCTAAAAAATTGGTATTTAGCAACTAAAAAAAATCCTTGAATTTTGCTGCTATTCTTCAGCTTTGAGCTTGAGCCACTGCCCTCTGTCACAAAGTCACACTTTCTCTCTCCTCTTTGGTGAACCCCCCCCCCCCCCCCCCCCCCCCCCCCCCCAATAAAATTCACAGGTTGATGGATATGTAGTCTAAAATTCAACAAAGAAGGTTCGGAAATTTTGTGAATCACTCTCAAAACTCACGAAACTCACTATGTTTAGAGGGCTATGGACTTGATTCACCCACAAAAGGTTTCACAAGAACTAGGATTATGCTAAAAATCCTAGCAAACTAAGTTCGATTTGTTCCTAAAATCCTAGCAAACTAAGAACTAGGATTATGCCTAAAATCCTAGCAAACTAAGATATTGTTCTGACAAACTACCTAAAAAACTAGAAAACAAAATAATCATCATAAAATACATCAAAAATCACGAAAATCTAATGGAACCCAAATCTAAAGAAGATCGTCAAACAACTCACCACACATTGTGCTTCGTTTTTGGCGCAATTCTAAGAAATGAGAACAATCTTCAAGAATCCTTTCAAGATTTAATCTTTAAATCAAGAAACCTTTAAGAAATGAACCTCCATGCATTTTTAGATGAAAATGATGATCAACAAGAAATGAAGACTCAAAAATGAAACAAAAATGAAAAACGCCTGAAATGAGAAAAACCCTAGCAAATGCAGTGAGAAAAAAACCATAGGCAAAACCACCAAGAACCCTGATATGAATGGGGCCTTATATTCACATCCCCCCCCCCCCCTCCACCCAGTCCTCCTCACCCGCCACCGAGTACAACAACCCTGCCTTGAATTTCAGGTTTTAGATCGATTTTGTTTTTTGTTTTTGTTTGTTTATTTATTTTTTTATTTTTTGAGTTTAGATTTTGGGGTTTGATTGGTGTTCAAATTCGGTGCTCTAATTGGAGGTTGTAGGTTAGTGTTGGCGTTGGAGGTTAGTGGGTGGGTAAAGGTTTTAGTAGGTTGTGGAAATTGGGGCTCATTTTTGGCGAGGCTCAAAATTTTGGGTGGTGTCAGTGGTTGTGGTTCTAGTGGTTTCGGTGGTGTGGGTTTTGGTTATGGTCCATATGGTTTTGGTTATGGTTCGACTGTTTTTTTTTTTTTGGGTTCAATTGGTTTTGGTTTTTATTTCGAGTGGTTGCGGTTCAACTGGTTTTGGTTCTGTTGGTTAGGGCATTTTTCCGGTATTTTCTATGGTGTGGTGGCAGTTGGGAGGTGGTGTACGTAGGTGGTTGTGATGGCAATTATGGTGGTGAGGTAATTTTAATTTCAGACAACAAATTAAGAGGATAAAAAGAAAATTGTAATTTAATTTTTTTTAGTTTAGTCAATTTTATTAATCAAAAAATGAATAAGGTAATCTGAAGTTCAGGTTGCCGTTGAAAATGACCAATAAAAGAAAATTAGGTATTTAAGGTGGGAATGTTGTAAGATAATTGAAAGGTGGGACTGTTATTTTCAAATGTGTGAATGGTGGGGTTATTAGTATCAAAATTTCCTTATACTAATACGCACAAACTCTATTTCCACCAACACCTTAAGTGACTGAGTGGCTCCATTGGGAGTTTGGAGCTTGGATCAATCAATCATCTCAAGTCCCAACCTATTTATCTTAGATTATTTGACAATTACTTCCATTCAGCTATTGCTCTTTCATATTCATATCCATTGGCTTGATTATTTTGTTCATCCACACCCAGTCCCACCCCTTGCTTCCAGGCTCTTGTTACTGCGGCCCCTACTGAGCCACCAGCAGCCATGCAGGCCCACTTGAGCCCTCCTGCACCATAGAGTACAATCAACCATCTAAACTCTCATTCATTAAAAGTAGCAATACCCAATCAAAGTTATAGAAATTAAAAATGATCCTCTTTGACTCCAGAATCAGTTGCAAAATGTAGTTGGGATATTATGATCGCTTTAAAGCTAACTGCAGCCCAGGGTTGGAAAACCTAAGAATAACAATTAAAAAATCTTCAGCAAGAGATGTAAGTCTTCCGGCAACATTCATTATCTAGTCTACTTTCTGTTTACCTTGCATTATAAGTGGAGCACGCAGGTTAGTAGTCCAATAACACAATATTTAGCATTTTCAATGACAGAACTCGATGTTAGTCCACCTTTTACACCTTAAATTTAGTCTAGTATTTCCCTCGTACAGAAAAATCAACTTGAATCAGTGATGGTAAAGTCTAAAAATTTGGGACTCAGTCACTTTATGTATGTTTCAACAAACCAAACACTCAACTAAAAGACTATTGTTAACTGATTGAGTTCCTCAAAACACGATAGTCACCCATATTCAATCCTGCCAAGTTTTAAAGTATTTATTGTACAGCTAAATAACTAGGTAATTACTTGTTAACTCTAAAATAGAATAGACAAATTATTTTGCTGCAAAACTAGTCAGAAAATTAATCAATAAACTGGCAAGGGGATTGAGTAATTGATATGCCAGCAACAAAAATAATCACTAAAACTAATTAGGTCTGATTTAGACGCAATTCCAGTTTCAAAATTATTATAGGCTTTGTAAACAATTGATATATTACTAATTACCAATAAGGCAATAACAAAAAATATTCAGTTTAAATAGTAAGTAGTTTGTGGTTTAATTATCCTGAGAAATATTAATGCGTATTGCAACTTTATAAAAACCCAATTTTCAAATTAATGGATCTTAAAAAGCTCTGAATGATTAAAATCTGAAAATTTCAACCAAAACAAAAATCAACAAGAACGAATCAAATGAGAAAAGCGTCGCAAAACAACATCAAAACAAGGAAGGCAGAGCTAAGCTTTGACCAGGTGTGTTGAATGCTTGTAAGTTCAAAATATCCTCTGTTTGATGAGATAGGCTTATAATGAGCTAAAGAAAATCAGCTTTGGGCTTAGCCAAAAGCCCAACATCAAATTCATAACTTCATTTTGCCTCCTATAACCCTATGTGGCAGTTGAGTTACTCGAATTTCAAAATTTATGGCACAGTGGATGAATGGGTTGAATCAAATTTGAAATAGTTATCTGAAAAACAACCCAAAACACCGACAAACCTAACATCGTAAAAGCACAGAATTTAAAACCTCCAAATAAAGCCTCGTGTCGCATATGTCTGGAGTTAGAGTAAGGACAACAACAATTTTGGAACTGAAGGATGAGAAATAAAGATATTAGAAAGATAAGGTCATGAGTAAAATTTCTAAAGCAAATGACAGAAGGATGTGTAAATAGTACTACAGATAAGCTAAAACACTATTTACATGTAAATTATCTTTTATAGATTTTTTATATAGTGTATAGATATAGATGTTCTGTATTCCATCAAAAGGATCGAGAAATCTAATTAAATAACTTTGAAATTATTAATCTTTTAAATTTTATTTTATTGATCGAGTATTGTGTCGTCTTGCCATCATCTTAAACTTAATTTTCTATGATTTTTACACCCATTGCATGTGTATAAGGTATCATTGTTTGAATGAGTGACTATGTTTGAGCCTCTTCAATTTTCTGAAAACACTATTTACATACACTATATTGCCTGTGAAGGATGGAGAAATCTAACTAAATATCTATGACCATATTAATCTTTTGTATTTCTTATATTATTTATAGGATTCTTTGATAATAAGTACCTAATGTTTTCAAAAATTTTGAATTAAGTACCTAATCAAAGTTATCTTTTATTAAAGTACCTAATACTCATGTTTTTCTTTAAAATAGATACCAGATAATAGAATTAATGAAATTATGTCAAACATTTCATTTATGGGGCCCACATCTAGCTTTTTTTTTTTTAATTAATTCCCTCCTTAAATTCTATTTTTTTCCTTTCTTTTTCATTCTTCCTCCATTAATCCTCCATTTAACCTTTTTTCCTTGTTTTCTTTCTCATTCTTCCTCCATTATTAAACCTTTTTAAAATTTTTCAATTTAATTTTTTTTCCTTTTTCCTCTTTCTTCCTCCATTGAACCTTTTTTCTTTCCCTCTCCCATCAAAACTCCATTAATTAAACATCTTTATTTTCCATAAAACGTCCATTAAACCTCAATTATTTCACATTTTTTTATTTATTTCCTTGATTGGCAACACCTTCATTAAAATTTCCATTTTTCCCATCAAACATGATATCCTCATTTCTTTCTTTTTGTTCTTTCTAAAACATCCATTATAACCTCTAATTAAACCTCAAAATGATAATAGAAAAAATATTATACGAATGAAGAAATTTCACTTGAGTATGAGCTATGCAAAATTCAAAAAAATAAAGGGAAATCAAAATGACATGCAATTTGTTCAAGGGCTCAAAATATTTGTTATAAAATAAACGGCTTTTTCACCGGGTACCCTCGACTGTATGAAGGGGACTCTGATCTGGATTTTTGGAATACGCCATTGAAGAAGGTGATTGTAAATCAACAGTGTACTGTAGTGAAGAGAGAGAAAAGAATCTAGGGTTTATCAGTTGAAGAAGTAACGAGAGAGGCAGATGATAAGGTTTCAGTGAAAAAGGGGGGTTAGGGTTTTTAGTGGGGATGGTTGATATGCAATTCAATTTGATGACTCATTGATTTAATATGGGTAGTTGGGTAGGTGGGCAAAATTGGTGGGAGTAATTAAGTCATAAATTGCTTTCTAATTAGGTGTCATTGATTTTAAACAGCAACAATTAGTTTTGGATTAGGGAATGTTAGTATTTTTAATTAGGGGCAATTTCGTAAATTCATACAGGAAAATCTACCAAAATAAGAAAGTTAGCAAATGTTGCAACTAAAACTACCCATTTAGGAAACTGAAGCAACTAAAGAGAAACGAAGGTAGTAACTAAATTAAGTTCAAAAGAAAGGAAATAAATCAAGACAAAACTCATTTCTTAACCAGTGGAAAAATTATTTGTTCATCTTCCTCACAAAACTATTGTCTTCTTTACAATTAGTTCCTTCTATTGATTTATCTTTCAATCTCATATCCTCCTTCCTTTTGCAACTTTTATCCTATATTCTTCCTACATTAGGAATGTTTAATACTCTACCACCAATCCACCATAGTGGAGGTTCAACTTATTGGCTCACAACGTTGCCGTTGTTGTTGGATGATCATATTCAACCATTTAAGCTTTAGAAATAAACTTAAATGGTGGAAATTTTTTTTTTTTTTTATGGGATTAATGTGTGGGTGAGATTAGACTTGAAGTGGTTGAAGCGGAAACTAATGGTGGAAGACTTGAAGGAGTTGATAAAGGTTGGTGTATAACTCTGGGTGGCGGGGCAGGTCGTGGTGGAGGATTAGAGGTGGTGTTAGTGGCCAATTTTTATGGTGTAGTAATAATGAAGACATAGTGGTTTGATGGATACAAAATCAAGTTGTTTACCACCAAAATGTATAAAATAATAAAACTCAATTTGAGCCAATATTAAACAATTCGTTACTCAAATCACTAAAATACACCAAAATTAAACACAAATTGGAAGCTCAATCAAATTATTCAAACCCAAAATCAAGAAATTTATCACTCAAATCAAAACCATCAAAAACATTTTTAGATAGTATAGGAGTATTTTGTGAATATAGTTTACAATTTAACATAAACTTTAACGGCGTTAGCATTAAGGTCATTCCGTGCACGTTTTTGTAAGTACAAGGGTATATGGTACATTCCTAAAATATTGAGGGTACCGCATGCATTTCACAAAAGTTCAGTGGTACATGGTGAAAAAGCCGTAAAATAAATAGGTTTTTCCAATATTTCCATTTTTCTTTTAAAATATTGGAAAGAAGAAAATGGGTTTAAAGAAGATGAAAATGGGTACAAAAAAAAGACAATTTAATGTGGTAGAGAGAGAAAATCAATCAAAGAGGATTTAAGGAGTAGAGAGAGAAATAAGGTTTAATGGAGAAAAAGAGAGAAAGAATGGAAAATAAAACATGTTTAATGGAGGTTTGATGAAGGAAATAAGTGAAAACAAAAAAAAAGAAGTAAAAAGAAATAAAAAATGTTAAATGCAGGGCTCAGAAATGCATTATATAACACAAGTTCAACAATTTCGTTATGTGGTACCTAAATTTAAGAAAAATGCAAGTATTAGGTATTTAAATAAAATTTTTTTTTGATTAGGTACTTGTCTAAAAATTCCGAAAACATTAGGTACTTATTATCAAAAAATCCTTATTTAAATATTGTATCATCCTATATTTTCTCAGATTTTTACACCCATTGCATATATGGTATCATTGTCTGAATGTATGATTATCTATGAGTGTTTTAAATTTTCTTCAGCAATTTTAGGATCTGCAATAAAATTCCACATGCTGTATAGTAATTATACATGCATTCCCTAGCTATCAATGATGTAACTCAAAAATGTAAAATCTTACAGGTATGCTATATGAATCATACATCTCAGCAGCAAAACTTTAATGATTGTCAGAATCATACCACCCAGCAAGAAAGTTTTCAGGATTTTCAGAATCAGACGCCTCAACAACATAAGTTTGAAGGTTCTGAGTACCATACACCTCAGCAACATGAGTTCCAAGGCTTTCAAAGTCATATACTACATGATTTTCCAGGCTTTAATAGTCATTCGCCACAGCATCAACTTCCTCATTTTGAGAATCACACGCCAGAATCTCAGGACTATCAAGGTTTTGAGCATTGCAATGGTGCTTCTACTACAATGCAAGGTAGTTTGATCAATAGTTTTGAAGCTTCAGGTCTGCACAATTTGGTGCCCAATAACTGTAATAAGACATCTCAACTAGATTTTCTTCACTTGGATGAACCCAAGAACCTTGGCAGTGAGATTTTTATTAGTGCTAATGGTATCGAGCATTGGGGAATAGATGACATATCTGATTTCTCAGCCGTGTCACCAAATGTCAACCTTCCACCATCTGCTTTCTTAGGACCAAAATGTGCCCTATGGGATTGCGCAAGACCTGCTCAGGGATCTGAGTTTTGTAAAAACTACTGCAGTGGATTTCATGCTGAGTTAGCTCTAAAGGAATGCCCACCTGGAACTTCACCTATTTTGAGACCCGGAGGCATTGGTCTGAAAGATGGTCCACTTATTGTGGCTCTTAAAGCAAAACTAGAGGGAAAGGATGTAGGTATCCCAGAATGTCTTGGTGCTGCCACTGCGAAATCTCCATGGAATACTCCTGGTATGCATGTTTTGGTATTTAATTAGTCCTTGCCACATCTCTGTAACTCGGGTGTATAGTGAGCTTTCTTCCTTCATAAAGAACATGCAATTCAAAATGGAAGGCATGTCTTCTGGACTCGAGAGTATCATACTGTCTTACCATTCATAATAAATGGATGTACAATAAAAGAACACGTAATTGTAATAAAATAACATGTGAGAGTGTTGGGTGTGGAAGTTTTGGGTACAAGGTAAGTAAAGAATGAGAAATTAAACTAACCACACAATACATGATTAATGAATATGCAATAATGAACATTGAAGTGTACCAATATAACATGGTAAGTGTTTGGTATGTGGATGTGGAAGTTTGAGGAATGGGCGGTAAGATCAACAGCGGGTACATAATAAGTTAGTGTTATCCCTTGTTTGAAGTGTTTTGGGTTTTAAACAATAAATTGCAAAATAAGAGTTATCACTTTGTTCCTTCTTTCACTTGCATCACAAAAAATAAAATCAATCGACCGAAGTCGTAATCCCATAATTGGGGTTGGCTACATGAACCAAAAGTAGTCACAGAAATTGATTCATTTTGAAAATTTGAACCCATTCTTTAGCAATTAATACCACCTCATTGGTGAAAAAGGTTGGAATTCGATGACAAGCATGGATTGTTATGGAGTTGGGATTAAACCCCCAAGTCCCCAACCCTCTAGCACGCTGTTATAAATATTATTGCACATCATGCTGGTGTGTTTATTAAATCTATAGATGATTACTTTATTCCTTTAAAATTGGCTTCCGACTAAATGTGGCCTGTTAAAGTTGGAATACAGAGTTTTATTTTTTATTTTATTATTATTTTTTATAATGCTTTCCTATTCACTTGGTCTATTGTGCTTGCAGAACTATTTGATACTTCCATTTTGGAAGGTGAAAAGATTAGAGAATGGCTGTTTTTTGATAAACCTCGAAGAGCATTTGAAACTGGAAACAGGAAGCAGAGGTCTTTGCCAGACCATGAGGGGCGTGGTTGGCATGAATCAAGAAAGCAGGTTATGAAAGAATATGGTGGTCAGAAGCGATCTTATTATGCTGACCCGCAGCCACAGAAGGACTTAGAATGGCATTTGTTTGAGTATGAGATTGATAATTGTAATGTCTTTGCATTGTACCGGTTAGAACTAAAAGTCGCAGAGGAAAAGAAGAAGAGCCCAAAGACAAAAGTGACAAATGATCCTCTTGTTGATCTACAGAAACAGATGGGTAGGCTTACAGCAGAAGTTTTGGTTGAGAATAAGCGTTCAGGGAAAGGTAAGGCGAAGGTCAATGAAAAATCAGACCATTGAAAAGATCTTCTTGCTCTAAGTTTTGAAAGTGAATTTGATGCACTCTAGCTTATCCTAAATGCATTTCAACTGACATAAGAAAGGAGAATGTTAGTCTAAATATTAACCAAAATACTGATTACAGGGATTATTACAGTGTTATCTGTCATAGATTTAGTCAGCAGCATCGGGGAGTGGTTTCGTTTTTACTTCACTCATCGTTTATGTAAATTCTTTGTCGCTGCAGTGAAACCTGTCAATATCTATTAACAGGCTAATTGCTTGTTTCTGGTAGCATCATGAGACTAAATTGATGTTAATTTTGTTTTCAAAATTTTAATTATTCAGTTTTACACCCATCTTTTAAAAACGGCTATTTTACCATATATCGCTAAACTATTGTGAAATGCACTATATATCCTCATGCAAAAATGCATTATATACCCTTGAACATTTAACTCAATTTACAATGTACCCTTATTTTGTTAAACGTATTTTAATTACCTCAAAATTAAATAACTAAATCAATTTAACTTTTAATTAATTAAATTAGCCAATTACTTCAACACACAACTACTACTCCTCCATTACAACCAGTCAACAACCTTGTTATTTGGTATCATTATTTCTTCCCTTTCCCCCTTCCATTATTGCACAACTACTCCATCATTTGCACCACCATTCTTATCGCCTCTACATCAATAGTCCCCTAACCATCGCTAAACAAAGCTCATTTATGTGTTTTGATTTCCATGATTGTTTGCAAGAAGAAGAAGCCTCCTAGTATTTTCTTCTCTTCCACCCCTTTTTGCAAGAATTTTCCATTTGGTATCCCTGGACTTTTAGCCTTTTCATTTGGTATCCATTTTTTTTCTTGGGTTCCACATGGTACCATTGTAGTTTTAATTTAGTTTCTATCATAACATTTTATCAAACTTGCTTTTTTGGGTTCCATATGGTACCATTGTAGTTTTAATTTAGTTTCTATGATAACAATTTATCAAATTTGCTTTGTATTTTTCGGTTTACGTACCATAAAATTGTTCCATCTAGGTTTTATAGGGATATTTAGGCCCTCTAAGATAAAAATTATATCAAAATTGACCAAAAAAGATTTAGAATGCCTCAATTTGCTTGAAAGAAAAAATAACTTAGTTTGCATATTTCAATCGGTTTTACGCAAAAATTATCTGCCTAAGATTTTAGGGGGGTCATTTTTTTCCTTAGGAGTTTATTATGAAATTGGAGTTAAGAAAATTGGACCAAAAATACCTTAAACCAATGTATTATTGAATATAGATCCAATTATTATTTAATGTAATATCTTAGACTAAATTAAAAGTATAATGATACAGTTTGTCAAAAAAAAAAAAAGGTTATCAAATGAAAAATCTCAAAGTTTAGAGGTACCAAATGAAAAATCCTTTTTTATTAAACAAAATAGTTGAATATATATATTTTGCTACTTTCAAGTTAACCATCCACAAAAAAGGATGATTTTTGTGGATGGGAACAAGTGTAATATTCTATATTTTCACGTATTTTAAGGAGTTAATTTCATATTTTATGTGAATATTTTACTATTTTTTATTGAAAAATTAAGTTAAATAAATATATTAAAAAAATTTAATTCATTGTTAGTTAAAATAATTATTTTTATGTTTTCAAAGTTTATAAATTATATTTTATGTCACTTTGAATTTTATTAAATATTTCAACAAGTTTCTAAAATTAGAATTAAGGTTTCCTGAAGTGTGTTGAAAACAAAGGTACAAAAGTAATTTCAAACACTAAGGATATTTATGTAATTTCACCAAACCTTACTTTAGGCCTATAAATACCCCTTAAAACCAGAATTTTCATATTTATAATGCAATTTGAGAGTTAGGATTTCAAAAAATAAAAAAAAAGAGAGAGAGAAAAGGGGGTGCAAAATTTTCCGAAAAAAAAAAACTTCGCTCGCTCCCTCGCTCCTCCTTCGCCGGTCCCCACTCGCCGATTTCCTCCTCTGCGTGCACCGCCGGCTGCCATCTCCGGCCACCACCACCCTTCTTCCTCCTCTTTTTGGTATATTTCTGATGTGAATTTTAAGTGGTACTCGCAAATACAACCTAAAACTCACGATTTTTAACAATTAAACTCTCCACTCCTGGATTTATTTAATTGTAGACTAATTAATCAATACACTCCTGTAATTAATTAACTAGGTTCTAAATTTGTTTATCACTCTTGACTCACAAATTTATGAAGAAACTTCGAACAAGTATAATTGCACAAATTTCCGTAAAAAAATTCAAGTGTTGAATTTTATTTTTCAATGTATTAATTTACAACCTAATGTTGAGATTATTTATAGGTATAATCATCAACAAAATCCTACCTAAAAACAACTAAGAAACACGTGAAAACAAGTAGGAAAACACGCCCACTTGTGCCACTTGCACAAGTTGTTCAACAAACTCAAGATAAGATTGCCACATCATCATGCAACTTGTAACTTGATCTTAGCTTGCCTAACAAACTCTAACTAACTAACTAACTAATCAAGAGATTATCCTAACAACTTGACTAAATAATTAATAGACAAGATAATCATCAGAAATTACACCAAAAATCACAAAATCTTGAAGATGCCCAAGAACCACAAAAATCGTCCAAAATCACGCCATATTGCTTCGTCCATTTTTGCGCAAAATTCAAGAATTCCAAGAACTTTAAAAAATGCTTCAAGATTCAATCTTTTAATCAAGAAACCTTCAAGAAACCATTCTCCATGTATTTTTAGCATATTTATGATGATCAAGACTCCACAAGAACTAATAATAATAATGTCCAAAATGAGAAAAACCCTATCAAGTGAAATGGGAAAAAACTCATGGACCAAACCAACTTGTTCCCTGTAACCACCATGTGTTTCCATCCTGTGAGTGCATTAATAATATGTTAAACCTTCTTTTAATGACTCACTCCACCAGTAACAAGTATTAATGATCACCATCTATTGTGTTGGCTAGGAAGCCACCACCATCACAAGAATTTACAATGTCAACCTTAATCATTGTCACCCATACCTGTGATTTATCCTTGTCAAACCCAATAGGATTTATTAATAGGTTGATTGGCTCATCACTATTGGTGTATCATAGGATATCTCACATCGAGGTAGTTAAGAAAGAAGCCATTAAATTACTTGATTCTGGCATTATTTATTCTGTTTCTGATTTTAGATGGGTTAGTCTAGTTCAAGTACTGCCTAAGAAAGGTGGGACCACTGTTTTTTGTAATGATAAAAATGAATTGTTTCCCACTAGAGTTGTCACAGGTTGACGTATGTGCATGTATTACAGGAAATTAAATGGTGCTACTAAAAAGGACCATTTTCCCCTCCCCTTCATGGATAAAATTATGGAAAGGTTAGCTAGGAATAATTATTTTTGTTACTTGGTTAGATACTCGGAATTTTTCCAAACCCCCATCCATCCGGATGATAGAGAGAAAACTACTTTTACATGTCCTTATGGTACTTTTGCATATCGTAGAATGCCTTTTGGTTTATGTAATGCCCCAGCCACTTTTCAACGTTGCACGATGAGAATCGTTTCTGATTTCATTGAGTCTACTATGGAAGTTTTATAGATGATTTTAGTGTCTATGGAACTTCATTCGATGCATGTTTAGTAAATCCAACAAAAGTGCTTATGAGATGTGAAGAGGTGAATCTAGTGTTGAATTGGGAAAAGTGCCACTTTATGGTCACCGAAGGTGTTGTTCTTGGACATTTAATCTCTGAACGAGGTGTAACACCCTGAAATTTCCTAACTTCCTACTTCTTATTTTTCCGGAAAACGTATTATAAATATTAAAGATTATAATTATTAAAACTTCTAAATATGCAATAACCAAAGTATTACCGCCACCGTGATCACGGCTAAGGCATTTATCAAAGTACTACAGCGGAAGCCTTAAAACCAAAAACTAAACTTCAAAATAGTCCCAAAATAAAAATCAACTTTAAACTTTATTATACTTTGGAACCATATTAATGGCCCTTAAAACCAAAACCAAAATATTTGGAAAATAAAACAACATCCAAATAATAGTTAGTAATTCATAAGCAAAATAAAATAAAGCTACAAAACACAGCAAGCGCTCTCACTCAAGCCCATCATGAAATGACATATGCCCACTTGTACCTGAAGCTTTTCTTATACTAGACAACTACTCACCACAAGTTTGTCATTGTAGGCCCAAGTCCAAGACAAATCCATGTACACAAAACAAACAGCCAGCAAAGTTGAGTACATATCTACTAAAGACTATGCAACAAAACAATAAGGAATAAAACATACACAAAACTTACCTTTGACAACCTTTCACCTGTACATGGACTCAACTAAATTAATTATTATATTTAAACTTTTGGATTCTGCACCGAATGGTTTTCCTCCTTAAAATCATCGCCCTATTGGGCACCAACTTGGGAGCAACTCCAAGAAGGTATTACTATATCACATAAAGTAACGGGATTCCAATGCATTATAAATATAAAAGAGTACAACTTATTGTACCCCAATTAGAAGTCATAGATCACTGTTCCATACGACTCCCACCATTGTTCATACTCAAGGTATATATGTTCCAAGAGTTTCGATGCAAATCCTATTTCACTTTACGTGAATAATCGGTTGAACAATGTTATGACTCACATACAACATCACATAAAGACATGCATCCAATCAAGCAAGCCATATTAATTATCTTCAATATAAAGAGATTCCATAATAATCTTATGTGTGTCATTTAATTAAACTGAACTTCCTTTACCACACATTAACTGTGAGTGGCTAACTGTTTACTTTCTCCTTGACCACACATTAAACTGTTAGTGGCAACTTGTATAAATTAATTGCTCATAACTTCTTTTAATCATGTGAATAAAAAATCACAACTACCTTTCTTGTTGATTAAGTAACTAACCAACTTAAAAATAACTACCTTTCCTTTATTTATAAACTATTGGCCAATTTAAACTGATCATAACATTCCAATTCTATCTTATAAAAATTTATATTACTATTTAACATTGAATGTCAGCATACTATAAAAAAAATCACGCTTCTAATAAACTTGTCATGCACACAATCCATGATTCAAAACAAGCCTAACAATATTTCATATAATAAAGAATCATCCAAGCATGAATTCTAATTCGTGTGTTTGTCTTTAGTACTTACGTACCTTGTAAAATAATGGTGCTCCGCCACTACTTCCAGAAATGGACTAGAACAAAGTCTCCTACATAAGGAAAATCGAAACTAAATTAAAACCTTGTTGACTAAGTTCTACAACAACTATAAACTAACTTTTATATTGGAACGTGTCCAAAACATTCCTTATATGGTCTCTATTCAATTCCATACTACACTTTAACTTTCTATTGTATGATTACTTGGTGTTCGGGACTTATTTATGCTTTATAAAACCTTAATATAAATTTTATTCCACTTTAGAAAAGTCGACAGCAATTTAAAATTACCAAAACTCCTTGAAAAACTACAAAAATAACATAAATCAATCATACAATGTATTACTGAATTTATATGATCAATTCATGCTAATTACATACTTTAAAAGCCTAATTACTCAGTTTATAAAATCCGGACAGCATGTTTAACATGCTTAAAATCACTTTTAAACTTCATAAAACATACTAAAAATTACATGTAACATCATAGAATTAATATGTGATCATACTAGCATAATATGAACACTTAAAAGTTTCTTTAACTTGTTTTTATAAAAATTTCAGATTTATTTATTAACTTTAACGTCATGAAAAACTCATAAAAACATTATAATTTCATGGCAGAACTCTTCTACAATCAACCAAGATAATTATGAAACCAATCTATGCTTTAGAACAATTTTTCATAAGCCAAAACATGTCCATAATATTTATTCTATTGAATTTCATGATTAGAAAATTTGGACAGCAATTTACTTTATATTCAAAGCTTATAAAAATCAAACTAAATTTCATAAAATCATCATAAACTCACACAACAATAATTCAAGTTCAAATTATAAAAACTCATAAAAATCAAAACTTTCATAGTTTATAAACCCTAATCTAAGAAAATTTCATGAACAACAAATTAATTCATGCCTTAAAAAATATCATAACTTTATTAAAATATGATTAAAACTTATAAGAGCATGATTAAACATAAATATGAACATGAATTTGCAAGATCGAATCAAAAAGAAAGAACGAGAAATTTTTTTTTTTAAAGTTCGAAAAAATACCAAAGGGGGAGGAGTAGTGGCCGCCGTCGGTGGAGCGACGGTGGTTCGGTTGGTGGTGCGACGGTGGTCTGGCAAGGCGCGGATCCCGAGGTAACAATCTCCCTTTTTTTCTTTCTTTTTCCGAAAAACCGAACTCACAATTTTTTTTTTTTTTTTTTGGAAAAACACCTCTTTTTTTTGTCTCTTTTCCTCTCTAGATTTTTGGAATCCTGATGACAAGTTATGAGGATGAAATATGAAAATTTTGCTTTTAAAGGGTATTAATAGGCCCCAAAGTTGGATTTGGAAAAGCCCATACTTACACTACAAGAAATCGGCAAAATAGCGACGAATCTTTGCGACGGATTTAATTTCCGTCGCAAGTTTGCGACGGAATTTTGCTTGTTTGCGACGGACATATCCGTCGCAAAAAAGTGACAAACCAAATCAAGTGAGCAATTGGTTTTTGCAACAGATTTTTTGTGTTTGCGACGGAATAATCCCTCGCAAATTTGTGACGGAATTAATTCCGTCGCAAAATTCCCTCGTAAAAGGCAACAAACCCTTTTATTATTTTGTCGCGAAAAAATTCCCTCACAAAAGCCTTTAATCTCTCACTTCTCCCTTCTTCTTCGAAATCGCCCTTAATCTCTCACTTCTCCCTTCTTCTTCGAACTCGCCCTTAATGTCTCACTTCTCCCTTCTTCTGATAACCAAAAACCTTTCTTCTTCGACCAAAAACCTATCTTCTTCGAACTCGGAATTAATTTGTGAGCAAAAACCTATCTTTTTCAAACTCGCCGTCTTCTTGCCATCTCTGAATCTCTCACTTTCGTTTCATTTTGTCAATTTGCCATCTCTGAATCTCTCAAGCAGTCTCACTCACTTTCAATTCGTCAATTTAGAGTAAACCCTAGAACTTGCTCCAAAATTTCAATTTTCCTCAAAATGAAACCCTAGATTTCGAATTTTCTTCAAATCGGTGTAATTTTTAATTTCTGTAATTTTTAATTTAAAATTTTTTAATTTTTAAAATGATTTCGGTTTTTTGTTTTAATTTCTGTAATTTTTAATTGTTTTTGCAGTAATTGAAGTTTCTTCAATTGTTTTTGTTTCTTCAATTGAATTTTCTGGGGTTTTGAGATTAACAAAAAATAATGTCAGGAATTGGTGTAATTTTAGATCTATTGAAGAAAAATCCAAACTTTTATTCAAAACATAGTTTGCGTTCTATTGATTTCGTTAGATTTGAGTGTTTTTGAATTAAACGATTGTTTTTTCATCGATGATTTTCGGTGAACGATTTGATTTTTGCGATTAGATCTGATGATTTAGGGTTTATAATTTTATTGTATGATTTTTAGGTGATTGAAGTTCCAAACTAGGTTGCTTTTGTAACCGAATTAATTAATTATCACAGAAAAAAAAAGAAAAAAAACAAAAAAAAAAAAAAACCAACGCTCTTCACTTCAACATTTGGTCTTCAACTTTTCTGTTCCACAACTTTCCAATCTTCTACTCTTTCATCTTTGGTATGTATTTTCTCCACTCTTTAATTGTAATTCGTTTGTTTAGGGATAAAACTGTTGAATGATTTAGAGTATATGTATGATAAATCCAAGTTTAATCTTTGATTATTTACATGGAAAAGGTGAGTTAAATAATCAAAGAAAAGTATAGCATGCAAAAGTTGTATTTAATTTCACAAATAAAGAGCAAAAAGTCCCCGCTGATGCGGGCGCATAAGACTTTTGTGCGCCCGCATCAGACCTCCAGAAGCCCTCAAAAGACAGAATTTTAATAAAATGCGGGCGCATAGATTATTTATGCGGGCGCATAGAGGCTTCAGAAATGGTTTTTTGGCTTTATCCGTTGCTTCAACGGTGGTTATTTTGCTTGTATCTCTTCATGCTTATAACATATATCTTATATATGTGTTGGATGGTGAAAAGGAAGAAAAAGAACTTGAGAATTTTCTCATAATCAAAGATTGAAGAGTTAGTTTCTTCAAAAAGTTCATCATCATTTTCACATTTTCAAACTTTTTAGTTACATACTTGTTATTCATTGTTCTTTGTTGATTAGAGCATCACCAAAGAAGATTTTCTTCGTTGTATCTCAAAAACTTATTTCATGAAACCCATGCTCTTGTGATAGGGGTGAAATATAGTTTTTAGGAAAGTGAGTACACGCCTCGAAGGTTCTCAATTTGTTGTCATTTTGTGTTTTCAAGAGCAATTTCCCTAACAATCTAAAAACTATACTTCTATTTGCAAAAATGGCAACCATTAGAGAATTGACTACAAATTTCAATAAGTTAGACAAGTTTGAGGGTGTTGGTTTTCGACGTTGGCAAAAGAAGATGCACTTTGTTCTCACCGCACTTGGAGTGGCCTATGTTTTGTCAACCCCGAAACCAATGGAAGAGGACAACGAAACCTTGGAGACTACAAGGAAAAGAAGCAAGTGGGAGAATGACGATTATATTTGTCGTGGCCACATTTGTTTGAATGTATGTCTGATGATCTTTTTTATATTATCAATTTTATGAATCCGCAAAAGTTTATGGAATGATCGAGAGTCTAGATATGCAAAGAGGATGCTTCTATAAGAAATTTCTTGTAAGTAACTTTAATAGTTATCGCATGGTGCTCAAAGAGTATTATGGATCAATTTCATGAATTGCAAAGACTTGTTGGCAATTTCAAACAACATGATATCAATTGTGTGAAACTACATAGGTCTTCAATATTGATAGTTACCACCATCATGGAAGAATGTAAGAAATTCTTTGAAACAAAGAAAGGGAGATATAAACTTAGAAACATTGGGTTCTCATCTTGTATGGAAGAGGGATCGGTTGCAGATGGACAAAAGATGCAAATTCTAGTTTCTACCACCGTATAACATGGTGGAGGATGATAAGTCCAATGGTTCTTCACACCCAAAGAGAGAGGAGTAATGACTCCAAAGTGACAATAAGGGCAAAAGGGTAAATATGAAAAGACTCACAACGGTGGATGTTGGATTTGTGGCAAGAGCCCGGTCACTTCAAGAAAGATGTACCATTTGGAAAGGAGGATGAGCAAGAAAAGGGAAGTGGTACTCTAGCCAATCCCAAGAGAAGCAAGGTAATGCTTGTGCACAAAATATCACTTAATTCACTTGGATTATGTGTGGTGATTCTGAAATCAATTATGTGCAGGATGATTGTTCAGGTTTATCGATTCGGGAGCATCAAGAACATGTGTGCAAGGAAATCTCTATTCAAAACTTTCAAGAAGTTGGAAATGGAGAATGCTGCTACATGGGAATGATTCTACGGCAAAAGTTCTAGGTGTAGGACAAGTAGAATTGTGTTTAGTTCCGGGAAAACTCTTACTTTAAGAGATGTTGTTTATTCTCCGGACTTAGGAAGAATTAGTCTCGGTGCTACTTTGAATCGATTAGGCTATAAAATTGTATTGAATCAGATAAGTTTGTATTGTCTAAAGGTGGTTAGCTTTGTAGGACTTGGTTATCTGTTCTTATGATGGAATGTTTAAACTAGTATTTGTAATACTTTGAAAGACAATGTGTTGTTATAAATGATGATTCCTCTCTATGGCATTGTAGACTGGACATGTTAATTATAGAAAGCTTTATCATATGTCTAAGCATATTGATACCGCCTTTCAATCAAAACATAGAGAAGTGTAAATCAGGCATGTTGTCAAAGATCACAAGAAAACCATTTCCTAATTGTGTTGAAAAGAATACTACTTTGCTTAGTTTGGTGCATAGTGATTGTGTGATTTTCATAGCACACCTCCTTGGGTAACAAAAAGTATTTAGTAACATTATTGATGATATTCAAGATTTTGTTATATCTACTTATTGTTTTCTAAGGATGAAGCCCTTGACAAGTTTAAAATCTACAAAATGAAGTAGAATTGCAAAAAAAGACAAAGTTAAAAGGCTAAGAACGATAAAGGTGGTGAATACTTAATCCAAGTTATTTCCAATCAATAGGAATTATACATGAGACACACAACGGCCTATACACCACAACAAAATGGGTGTGCGAAAGGAAGAATAGGACTTTGCAAGAAATGGTGAACACCATGTCCTATTCGGGTTTGAGTGAAGGTTTTTGGGGTGAAGCTGTTTTGACAGCTTGTTATATATAAACCGTGTTTCTATAAAGGAAATGTGTAACCCCATACGAGCTTTGGTATAAAAGGAAACCAAACTCGAATCATTTCAAAGTTTGGGGATGTAGGGCAATTGTAAAAGTGCCGGAACCCAAACGTAAGAAGTGAAAGAGGTGAAAGAGGTGTTGAATGCATCTTTATAGGATATGCTAGTCATAGCAAATCCTATAGGTTCATGTTATAGAACAAATGACTTTTGGTCGGTTCATACATATAGAGTCAAGAGATGCAATCTTTGATGAAACTAGATTTTCATCAATGCCTAGACCAAAGGATGTAATTCCTACTATCAATGTCAAGCACTTGATCAAAGTACATTTAATCAAGGTTTTAGAAGTTCAATCTCAAATGAGAATGAGGCATCAACTTCAACTCAACCAAGGAGAAGCAAAAGGGCAAGAAAAGAAAAATCTTTGGCCCGGATTTTCATGTATATTTGATTGAAGGATCAAGGGAAGATATCTCCAAAAAGTTTAAATACATTTTTAATGTAGAGGATGATCCTTCAACCTATGATGAGGCAATGAGGTCTCAAGATGCTCCCCTTTTGGAAAGAAGCAATTAATGATGAGTGGACTCAATCTTGGGAAATAATACTTGGATTTTGCCGATTTACCTCAAAGTTGTTAAACCAATTGGATGCAAATGGATCTTCAAAAGAAAAATGAAGATGATGGAACTATTGATAAGTTCAAAGCCGGCTGTGGCTCAAGGGTTTACTCAAAAACGGGTATCGATTACTTGATACATATGCACCCGTTGCAAGAATCTCCACTATAAGGTTACTAATAGCCCTTGCGGAGTTCGTAATCTTGTGATCCATCAAATGGATGTAGACAGCGTTCTTGAATGGAGATTAAGAAGAAGAGGTTTAGAAGCAACCGGAAGGCTTTGTCATGAAGGACAAGAACATAAAGTTTGCAAACTAGTTAAGTCTTTATATGGGCTAAAGCAAGCACCAAAACAGTGGACATAAGTTTGATGAGGTGGTAGTATGTCCAACGGATTCAAATTGAATATTTCGGACAGTGTTTGTATAGTAAATTTGATGACAACGGTAAAGGAGTCATCATTTGTCATATGTGGATGACATGTTAATTTTTGGAACGGATTTTGCACAAGTAGAGTTGACTAAATCCTTTCTATCGTCTCATTTTTCCCTGAAAGATATGGGGGAGGCAATGTCATCTTGGGAATAAGAATCAGAGAGAAAGACGGAAATTTAGTCTTGTCACAATCTCATTACATTGAAAAAGTTCTCAAAAAATTCAATGTCATGAGACCGCTCTTGTTCAAGTCCTATGGATCCTAGCATAAAGTTATACCTAATGAAGGTAGTGCAGTTCTCAACTTGAAATGCAAGGGTTATGGTGCTTAATGTATGCAATGACAAGTACAAGGCGGATACGCCTTTGCGGTTGGTCAACTGAGTAGATTTACTATAATCCTAGTATGGAACATTGGCAAGCTATCGTCGTGTATGAAGTACTTGAAGAAAACCATAGATTTGTGGTTTGTCTTACAAGGGTAATCCTTCGGTTGTAGAAGGATTTTGCTTGATGCAAGTTGGATCTCCAATAGAGATCATCCTCCACTAGTGGATGGGTATTTCATTTGGGGGGGTGCAATATCTTGGACTTCCAAGAAACAAACTTGCATAGCGGACTCTACTATGTTATCGGAGTTTCATGCATTGCATTTCGCCGGTAAAGAGGCAGAATGGTTGAGAAATCTCATGTATGAGATTCCTTTGATTCCAAAGCCGATTTCTCCTATTGTAATTCATTGTGATAGTAGTGCGACTTTGGCAAGAGCATATAGTCAAACATATAACGGTGTCTTGACACATTGGTGTTAGACATAGTTATAAAGAGGACTTATCAAAGATAGTGTGATCACAATTGACTATGTGCATACTAATTTCAATTAGCGGATGCTTCACAAAAGCACTAGCTATAGAGAGAAGTGTAAAGGATGGCAATCGGTTATAGGATTGGAGCCCTTAGTTATCACAAGTAAAAGAAACTTAACTTGATTCCAATATTACATTGAGACTCAAGTTCAATAAGTTTAATCTTTTACATTGTGATTGGGAACTTGTTTATTCATCCAAGGTAAAGTTCCAGACTGTGATGTTAAAGGAGGTGTTTTATCTTAATAGATCTTGACATTGTGCTTTGCACAGGAGCATGTTAAGAGATCTACCTATGTAAATGCGAAGTTTGGCGCTTCAAGAAGCTAAGGGGCGTAGCTTTGATGCATTTATGAATAGATACGGGACACAGGCTAAAGTGTCAAGTTATTAATGAAGAACAAGTAATTTATCTTGTGTGTATGATATCTTCAAGTTCCATTATGTATTAAATGGTTCAATTGTTTTACAAACCATGAGATACGGATTCTTGAATGTGTATTATACTAGGTGAAAGTTCAAGTCCTTGTACACTTTCATTGATGCATAAGAATTGTATATGTGTTGATGATGATAATGATACTTTCATAATTTATATACTCTAAATGGTGGAGGAATGTTGAATGATTTAGAGTATATGTATGATATATCCAAGTTTAATCTTTGATTATTTACATGGAAAAGGTGAGTTTAAATAAAAAAGAAAGTATAGCATGCAAAAGTTGTATTTCACAAATAAAGAGCAAAAAGTCCCGCTGATGCGGGCGCATAAGACTTTGTGCGCTGCATCAGACCTCCATAAGCCCTCAAAAGACAGAATTTATATAAAATGGGGCGCATAGATTATTTATGCGGGCGCATAGAGGCTTCAGAAATGGTTTTTGGCTTTATCCGTTGCTTCAACGGTGGTTATTTGCTTGTATCTCTTCATGCTTATAACATAATATCTTATATATGTGTTGGATGGTGAAAAAGGAAGAAAAAGACTTGAGAATTTTCTCATAATCAAGATTGAAGAGTTGTTTCTTCAAAAAGTTCATCATCATTTTCACATTTTCAAACTTTTTAGTTACTACTTTATTCATTGTTCTTGTTGATTAGAGCACCCAAAGAAGATTTTCTTCGTTGTATCTCAAAAACTTATTTCATGAAAACATGCTCTTGTGATAGGGGTGAAATATAGTTTTTAGGAAAGTGGTACACGCCTCGAAGGTTCTCAATTTGTTGTCATTTTGTGTTTTCAAGAGCAATTTCCCTAACAAAAACCCCCATTTTGGAATGAATCTGCAAATGAAGGGTGATCTTTTTCATATGAAAATGAATCTGTTCGTGGGGTAGTTAGCTAAATCGAGGGTTTTTGGAATTTGCAAATGAAAGGGTGATCTTTTTCATGTGGTATGATTTTGAGTGTTCAATTGGAACAATAAGTCTGAAGCTTTTTATGCAATTAATAAGGTTATAAGGTAGTCCAAAATTTCCAAATTACTGTGATTATGTAAAGAGGAGATTGATTTACTTTAGTAGAGAAAACAAAAGGCTAAAATTACTCAAATTGGGTTGAATTTGGGAGTCATACTGGGTGAATGAGGCTAGAATCAATTGTGTGAAGTTTTGATATTGGGAATAGAAATTGTTGATGTAAACTAGGTCCTTTTTGGTGTTTCTAGGTTGGGTTGCTTTCGTGTAGACATAAATGATTCATGAGTGAGATGTTAGTGAGGGATGATATTAGTGAATAAAGGTGAGCAATTTTAATGAATGCATATTGTATAATCTATTTTTTAACTGTTTGCAGTATGCTATGTGTACTTTATGCAGGCATCGGGGACTTTGTCTATACTTCATTTTTTTCTTCATGTCTATACATACTTCATGCAGTTATGCTTATTGTATATCTTAATGTGCAAACGGTTGTTGGATTGTAACTTCTCTGTTTATGCTTTATTGTTTTCAAAAATTAATGTTTTCATTGTTTGACCTAGGTTTTAGTTTTCTTGCTTCATTATTAGTTCTTTTACATTTATGATATAAAAGTCATATTGATACCCACGAGAATGGCAAGTCATCCTTTTTCTAGTATGCTGACATCAACTTTTCCTCCACTGGGTTCTGTTTCCCAATGGTATCGCCAGTCTTTTTGCAGAACAAAGAACTTCCCATGGCAGCATGATTTGTTTCAAGAAAGCCTCACAGCTGCAGGATTACCCGCAATGGAAAGTGGTACAAAGTTGTATATTTCAAACTTAGAAGCTGGAGTTAGCAATGACGACATAAGGGTACTGCTTGATTCATTCATTTTCTATTAAAGAGCTTTGCAACTGGTTTCTTTTGGCCCTGAATTTTGAGCTTGGAATCAGGAGCTTTTTTGCGAGATTGGGGAGCTGAAGCGTTATGCTATTCACTTTGACAAAAATGGTCAACCCAGTGTAAGTAATTGGCTTTACAAGTTTCTTTTATGACATATTGATCTCTTATTTTGTGGAAATTTGCTCGTTACATTATGTATTCTGTGAATGTTGCTCACTACATTCAGTAGTTTTTCTATGTTGTATTGTGTGTGCTAGGTTTGGAAGCCAATGGATTTTTTTAGGTCAAACAATAAAAGCATAAACAGAGAAGTTACAATCCAAACAATGTATATCTTGCTTCAGTAGTCAAAATTAATTCAGTAGTTTTTCATTGTTTTACATGCAGTAGTCATATGAATCTTGCAGTAGTCAAAATGAGTCAGTGCTCAGACCTCTCTTATCAATGCATAAACATTATCCCTCCCCTTTTGTTATCCACTCATAGCCCTAGGTTAAGTAATTCTCTCTTCTCTTTTTTCAGAATGCTATAATGCTACTCTGATGCATTAAACCCATGCCAATCATGGATTCAAGTTCAAGTGTTCAACACAACTATTATGTTATATAAAATTACTAGTACATGTTTATAGTTCAAAGTGAAAGTGTCCAAGTACTCGTATTCTTTTTGCTGCTTTTCTGGTTGCTTTTATTTGTGCTGCTGCAGTTGTGTTGTGTTGGGTCTGTTTTGCTGTTTTGTGGCAGTTTTGGTGTGTTGGCTGTGTTGGATGCAGTTGCTTTTATCTTTGAAGTCTTGGCTGGTATTGGCTGTTTGGTTGTTTTCAGTACTGCAGGTTTTGGTGGTGGGTTGTTATGGGTGCTGCTGTGCTATGTGTGACCAGTTTTGTTGCTGAAGTGGAAAAGTGCAGGCTTGTTTTTATATGAAGTGTAGAAGTTGTGAAGCTTAGGAGAACAAGCATTATGCTCATAGATTTTTTTTGGTTTTATTTGTTTCCTTTGTTTAGGGATGTTTTTGGTGATTTTTGTATAGTTCAGTTTTTTGGGTCTACTTTGTGCAAAACTGAGTCAGTTTTGCTTAAGTAGATCTTAGGATGTAATTATTCTCCTTTTTGTTAATAAAACTGCTTACATTTTTACCAAAAAAAATAATAATTTATTATTGTTATTCATCAATTTAATATAGTATTTGTTATAATAATTTTATTTTTTTTTTTTTTTCAAAAATCGCTATTAGTATCGTTTTTTGAAAACAAACGATACTAATAGCTATTTTTTTATATTTAAAATACCACTATTAGTCTCGTTTTTGTAAAAAAAAAAACGATACTAATAGACTGTCTATTTGTATCGTTTTTGTAAAACGATACTAATAGTCATATAAAACGATACTAATAAGCTAGTTTTCTACTAGTGATTTCGTTGCAAATTTGCGAGGGAATTTTCCGTCGCAAATTTGCGAGGGAATTTTCCGTCGCAAATTTGCGAGGGAATTTTCCGTCGCAAACTTCAACAGTTCCGTCGCAAATTTGGAAATTTGCGACAAAAATTTTAGCGACGGATGTTTTGCGACGGAATTCCGTCGCAAATGGGATTTTGCGACAGAATTTTTCATTTTTGCGACGGAATTTGTCCGTCGCAAAATCGATGTTATCTTGTAGTGTTATCCTAACAAGTGGAAATTACCTTTGGACCCTTGCCTCAAAATAAATTAAGAAACTCTTGAAAATGCTATTTTTAGAAGCCTTTTAAAATATTTTATAAACGTAAAATATTATTTATGAACACAAATAATTATTTTTAACTAAAAATTATTTATTATTTATTTTTATTATTATTATTATATATTTTTTTTCATTTAATATTGCTATTGAACATAATTTTTCAATAAAAATATTAAAATTATACAAATAAAATACAAAAATACTTTCTTAAAATACTTGAAAATGTGTGGTATTACAGTTTACCCGACTTAAAAAAAGTTTCATCTCGAAACTTTGTGTAGATTAGTGTATGGAATTGGAATAGAGACTATATTTACTTTAAACTTTCTTATTGTAATGCTATGTTGTTGTAGACCTTAGACACTTACTTGATAGCTTTTTAGTAGACAAACATAAAACTCTTACTCAAAAGTCGCAGAAACTCATAAAAACTTGCAAAATTGAGGGTAAAACACGCGAAAAACATGTCGCTTTCTACCCCCCTTAAGAATCGAGTTACGTCCCCGTAACTCTACTTACTAACCTGAAATTGCTCTGGGTACTTTTCTCTCATCATATCTTCAGCTTCCCAAGTAGCTTCTTCGGTTTCTTGGTTAGACCACAACACGTTCACTATTTTGACACTCTTTCTACGAGTATCCCTGACTTTACTGTCTAGGATCTTAATTGGCTTCTCATCATAGGTCAAACTTTGGTCTAACTCTATTGTTTCAGGCTGTAACACATGTGAATTGTCCGGCACATACTTCCTTAGTTGAGACACATGAAAGACATTGTGAGCCTTGCTCAACTCCATTGGTAATGCTAACTTATAAGCTACCTTTCCAACCCCTTAGGGTCCTATGTATTTTGGACTCAATTTTCCTTTCTTTTCGAACCTCATTACTCCTTTCATTGGTGATACCTTAAGTAACACCTTATCGCCAACTTCAAACACAACTTCATGGCGTTTTTGGTCCGCATAGGACTTTTGTCTACTTGTGCCGCCTGAATCTTTGCTTATATTACTCTAATTTTCTCGGTGGTTTCTTCTATCAATTGAGGTTTTAGAATCATTGTCTCACTTATGTCATTCCAACACAAGGGGCTTCCACACTTCCTTCCATACAAAGCCTTAAAAGGTACCATGCCAATACTTGCATGGTAAATATTGTTGGATGAAAACTCAATGAAATCCAAGTGATCCTCCCAATTCCCTTGAAAATCCATTACACAAGCCCTTAGCATGTCCTCTAATGTTTGTATGGTTCTCTCTATTTGTCCATTAGTTGCTGGATGGAAAGCTATATTCATCTTCAATGTTTTACCAAAGTTCTCCTGGACACTTTTACAGAATCGAAAGAAACCTAGAATCTCTATCTGACACGATATCCTTTAGAACTCCATGTAGCCTCACAACATATTTTATGTAAGCCTTTACAACTTGTTCCATTTTCCAAGTCTCTTTCATGGGTATAAACACTGCTTACTTAGTAAGTCTATCCACCACTACCCATATGGTATCATTCTGATTGTTCGACTTTGGCAAGCAAGTGACAATGTCCATTGATATGTAATTCCATTTCCATCCTGGCATTTCAAGAGGTTGGACCTCTCCTTGTGGTCTCTTATGCTCAAATTTGACCTTTTGGCAAGTAAGAAATTTACTCACAAATTCAGCCACTTCTCTCTTCATCCTAGGCCACCAATACATCTTCTTTAAATCCTTATATAGCTTATCGCCTCCAGGATGCACTGAATACGGGGTATTATGACCCTCCTCTATGATTCTTTGTTTCAAATCCTCACATTTTTGTGGTACACACCACCTTCCTTTATACTTTAAACTTCCATCCTTATGAATCTTAAAATCCATAGGCTTTCTTACTTTTAAGTTCTCCTTAATTCTGTCCAATTTCACATCTCCTTCCTGGTTCTTCTTAATTTCCTCAAAGATTGTTGGTTGGATACTAAGATTATAAAAAATTCCTTCCAACTCTCCCTCCTTTACTATTTCCAAGCTCAATCTTTCTATATCCTTACATAGCTCATTAGCAACCACCAACGTATTCACTCCATGCTTCGTTTTACGGCTTAAAGCATCTGCCACCACATTGGCTTTCCCTTCATGGTATTGGATATCTAGGTCATAATCCTTGATCAACTCAAGCCGTCTCCTCTGTCTCATGTTTATATCCTTTTGAGTGAAAAAATACTTTAAACTCTTGTATGTGTATATCCTACATTTTACCCCATACAAGTAACGCCTCCATATTTTTAAAGCAAACACTATCGCTGCTAACGTAACTCTAGATCGTGAGTAGGGTAGTTCACCTCATATGGTTTCAATTGCCTTGAAGCATAAGCAATCACCTATCTATTTTGCATTAACACACGTCCCAAACCATTTTTAGAAGCATCACTATACACTTAATAAGTTTTGGCAAAGCCAGCACTGGAGCGGTAGCCAAACGCTCTTTTAAGGTCTGAAATGCCTCTTCAAACTTATCACTTCACTCAAACTTACAGTCTTTTTTCATTAATGATGTAATGGGTTTAGCAATCCTCGAAAAGTCCTTCACAAACCTCCTATAATAACCTCCTAACCCTAAGAAACTCCGTACATCCGTTATATTCTTATGTGTAGGCCACTCCTTAACTGCTTCAATTTTGGCTGGATCTACTTCAACTCCCTCTTTAGACACGATATGCCCCAAGAATGCTACTTTTTCCAACTAGAACTCACATTTCGAGAACTTAGCATACAACTCATTCTCTCTTAATGTCATCAATATTGTCCTCAAACGTTCCACATGTTCTTCTTTACTCTTAGAGTACACCAAGATGTCATCAATGAAAACAACCACAAAGTTATCCAGAAATCGTTGGAAAATCCTATTCATTAGATCCATGAAGATTGCTGGTGCATTAGTTAACCCAAAAGGCATAACAGTGAACTCATAATGCCCATATCTCGTACGAAAAGCAGTCTTCGGTATGTCCTCATTAGCAATTCTCAATTGATGGTATCTTTACCTCATGTTAATCTTCGAAAACACAGTGGCTCCTTTTAATTGATCAAACAAGTCATCAATCCTCGATAATGGATACTTATTTTTGATTGTCACCTTATTCAGCTCCCTATAGTCAATACATAACCTCAAACTCCCATCTTTCTTCTCCACAAACAGTACTGGAGCTCCCCAAGGTGAAGCACTAGGCCTAATGTAACCTTTTTCCAATAAATCTTGCAAATGCTCCTTCAACTCACTCATTTCTGCTGGTTCCATCCTATAGGGTGCTTTGGAAATAGGTGCTGTTCATGGCACTAAGTCTATGGTCAAATAAATTTCTCGTTTAGGTGGCATCCCCGGAATCTCCTCCAGAAATACGTCAAGAAAGTCCTTAATACCTCAATATTCTCGGGTTTAGCAGTCTCAACATGATCCACATCTCTCACACTACAAAGATAAATGGGAAAACCTTTCTTCACAAACCTAGCAAACCTCATTACTGACACTATTTTGTTGTATTTCGGTCTTGCTGCCCTCCAATAGCCCACCTTCTTACCCTTATTCATCAACGAGATCTTATGTGGTTCACATAGTATTTCAGCCTTATGCTTACTAAACCAATCCATTCATAGGATCACTTCTAAGTCACCTAAATCAAACTCGATTAGGTTAGCCTTAAACTCCACTCCCTCAATTTCAATAGGAACATCCTAAAATCTCTTTGAACATTGTACTTCCTGTCCTGAGGGTAACACTATTGACAAATCTATTGTACCTACTTTTCCCAACACAGGCTTTAACTTTTCTAGAAGCTTAGTGGATACAAAAGAATACGTTGCACCAGAATCAAATAAAATTTTAACAGGGAAACAGTGAATAGAAAATATACCAGTAACCACATTCTTATTAGTACCAGCTTCACTTCGAGCCATCACATTCAGCTTGCCGGTGTTTGAGGCCTTAGTCTGTCCTCCTCCATTCCCACTCCCATTCCTATTCCCGGCTTGAGGTGTCACCTTTCCTCCCATATTTCCTTGGAAACCCTTTTGTTGTCCCCCAGCTGAATTCCCCCTAGATTGAGAATTTTGTCCCTCCTTTCCTTTGTTCTTAGNTTCGGTATGTCCTCATTAGCAATTCTCAATTGATGGTATCTTTACCTCATGTTAATCTTCGAAAACACAGTGGCTCCTTTTAATTGATCAAACAAGTCATCAATCCTCGATAATGGATACTTATTTTTGATTGTCACCTTATTCAGCTCCCTATAGTCAATACATAACCTCAAACTCCCATCTTTCTTCTCCACAAACAGTACTGGAGCTCCCCAAGGTGAAGCACTAGGCCTAATGTAACCTTTTTCCAATAAATCTTGCAAATGCTCCTTCAACTCACTCATTTCTGCTGGTTCCATCCTATAGGGTGCTTTGGAAATAGGTGCTGTTCATGGCACTAAGTCTATGGTCAAATAAATTTCTCGTTTAGGTGGCATCCCCGGAATCTCCTCCAGAAATACGTCAAGAAAGTCCTTAATACCTCAATATTCTCGGGTTTAGCAGTCTCAACATGATCCACATCTCTCACACTACAAAGATAAATGGGAAAACCTTTCTTCACAAACCTAGCAAACCTCATTACTGACACTATTTTGTTGTATTTCGGTCTTGCTGCCCTCCAATAGCCCACCTTCTTACCCTTATTCATCAACGAGATCTTATGTGGTTCACATAGTATTTCAGCCTTATGCTTACTAAACCAATCCATTCATAGGATCACTTCTAAGTCACCTAAATCAAACTCGATTAGGTTAGCCTTAAACTCCACTCCCTCAATTTCAATAGGAACATCCTAAAATCTCTTTGAACATTGTACTTCCTGTCCTGAGGGTAACACTATTGACAAATCTATTGTACCTACTTTTCCCAACACAGGCTTTAACTTTTCTAGAAGCTTAGTGGATACAAAAGAATACGTTGCACCAGAATCAAATAAAATTTTAACAGGGAAACAGTGAATAGAAAATATACCAGTAACCACATTCTTATTAGTACCAGCTTCACTTCGAGCCATCACATTCAGCTTGCCGGTGTTTGAGGCCTTAGTCTGTCCTCCTCCATTCCCACTCCCATTCCTATTCCCGGCTTGAGGTGTCACCTTTCCTCCCATATTTCCTTGGAAACCCTTTTGTTGTCCCCCAGCTGAATTCCCCCTAGATTGAGAATTTTGTCCCTCCTTTCCTTTGTTCTTAGAGAAGCACTCATACTCACAGTGTCCAAGTTTGTTACACAACCGACAAGTCACTAGGTTCCCTACACAGTCCTTTCCTGGGTCATTGTTAGGACACTTATTGCAACAGTACACAGCCTACCTTGACTAGCCACCTAAGCCCTATTCCCATTTCCAGAAGTAGAATTCCCAAAGTTTCCCCTATTACCCTGGAAGTTGTTGTTGAAAGGACGTCTCTTATATTCACCATGACTTCCTTGTTGGTTGAAGTTTCCCCCACTATCCTTCCTTTTCTCTCTCGTCTCACCTTCCTTCTGTACCATCCTTCTTCTTTTGTTATATGGCATACATGTGTGCCGCTGTACCATATAAATCATACAAGGATTCAAAGATCTGTCCAGCTAATTGTGACTGTAGGTCTAAGGGTAACCCTCTTTCAAAGCGACTAGCCTTAAACCTCTCAGTTACTACAGCCTCAACAGCAAACCTAGAAACTCCCATCTTAGAGTATTACTCAGTGACATACATACTTCCCATCTTAAGCTCTAGAAACTCCTCAGCCTTCTGTTTCTGAAGAAACACAAGGTAGAACTTATTACGAACTTGCTCCTGAAACATATCCCAATTAAATCCTGGTAAAGCCCTTATTACAGCCTCATTTTGTGACCACCATAGATAAGCTTCTCATCTTAGATAGTAAACAGCACGGTTCACCTTAAGCTCCTCTGGACACTCAACTGCCCCAAACAACTTATTGAACTCTCTCAACCATCCCTCTACAATAGTTGGATTGTGCTCTCCTTGGTAAGTGGGTGGCTTACTTTGAAAAATCTTCTTGAAAAGTTCCCCAGCAGGGTCACTATCGTTTCCATTTCCTCTAGCAGCTAACTGTTCAGCTACAGTAGCTAATTGCCTCACTACATCATTCAGCTGATTGTTTACGTTCAGCCATTATATTTCTCCTATAGAGGAAGACTTTTATATTAAATTATGTCTAATTGTAAGTTAGGACAACATAAACTCAAATCATAAAACACTTTCTCATTTTGTCTCATAAAAGAGGTTTCATTCTTTTAGAGCGAATGATTCACTTTGTTTTGATTGTTTACACAACCATTAAAATAAAAATAAAGCACTTAAGAAATAAAATTAATTCTCTTGGTTCTATTCTACTTGAGGCTTTATCTCATAAAGAAATTTATTACTCAATTCCTCTTATCATTTCCAATGGCTCACTGCCACTTATTCGAACAAGTGTAAACAATAGCTTAAAACTGTTCAACTAAGCATCAAAAATATTAAACATCAATAGCTAAGTCAGATCTAAACAAAGTCTCGAAACATTAACATTATCTTTCTTGTCTCTTGACATCACATATATCTTTGCTATGAATTTATGATCATTCTTAGTTTCAACCTCCATTTCTTCCTCCATTTCTTCTTCTTCTTCCATTTCTTCCTCAGGATTTAATTCTTCTTCATCTTCTTCGGAATCAGTTACCAAATCAACATACACTGGAATCACTGGGTCTGGGTTCTCGATTTCATAACACGAACTATCCCTTGACTCATTAGTCTTCGAATCCGTAGTTATCTCCTTCACCACCAGGTCTTCACTTCCTTGACTATCTTCTGGGCATGGTGTGGGCGGGGTCTTTCCTAGGAATGTACGCTTCCAAGAATCTCCAATCACAACCCCATTGGCCAACTGCATCCTTATACTTAGAATAGTTCGAAAGTCCTCCAGCAAAGTGGAAATTACAAAACTTTGCCTTGATTTCTAAGTAGGCTGAACGGTCGGGCAAGCACCTAACAATCAGGGCTGATACATGGTCGAGCGGATCCCATTGTGGCAACTTCAACATAATACTCATATACCAACAGCAGAACCGTATTTTCAAGACATACTGAGGTGGACTTTCGTAGTCTTTCTTCTCCAAAAGTTCCTATTTGAGTATCTTTACTAGGTATACTATATGACATCCTGCACAAAACTTAAGACTAATGGTCCATCCTTCCCAAAGCAAAACAAAACAAACTAGCAGTTCTATAAAAGGGGTCTTGTGGCTAACATTCAATTTCCTTTACACACAACTATTCACATAGGCAACACCTTAAACATGAACTTTAATGCATGAAAGAACAGAAATAAAGTCTATCCTACATGCCCAAACTTCCTACCCAAGCTCACCACATGGTATCAAAGCAATAACACAATACATGCCTGAATTCGTTGCATACCTGCACACATAATTTATTTTTCAAAACGTTCCATTTTCGAAAATTACTATTTTTAGAAAAAATGCCATTTTCGAAAACATTCCAAAATAAGAAACTCCCCTTTCCAAAAATAAAACTTAGGGTACCCCCAAAACAAGATTTATTTTATTTCAAAATCTAAGCTCTGGTAACCACTTTGTAAAACCCTGGAATTTCCTAACTTCCTACTTCTTATTTTTCCGGAAAAAATATTACAAATATTAAAGAATATAATTATTAAAACTTCTAAGTATGGAAACACCAAAGTATTACTGCCATCGTGATAACGGCTAAGGCATTTATCAAAGTACTACAGCAGAATTCTTAAAACTAAAAACCAATTGAAAACTAAACTTCAAAACAATCCCAAAATATAAATCAACTTTAAACTTTATAACACTTCGGAACCATATTAATGGCCCTTAAAACCAAAACCAAAGTCTTTAAAAAATAACACAACATCCAAATAATAATTAGGATTTCATAAGCAAAATAACATAAAGCTACAAAACACAGCAAGTGCTCTCATTCCAGCCCATCATGAAATGACATATGCCCACTTGTACCTGACGCTTTTCTTATACTAGACAACTAATCACCACAAGTGGGTCATTATAGGGCCAAGTCCAAGACAAAGCCATGCACACAAAACAAACAGTCAGCAAAGCTGAGTTCATATCTACTAAAGACTATGCAACATAACAAAAAGGAATAAAACATACACACAACTTACCATTGCCAACCTTTCACCTGTACATGGACTCAACTAAATTAATTATTATATTTAAACTTTTGGATTCTGCATCGAACGGGTTTCCTCCGTAAAATCATCGCCCTATTTGGCACTAACATGGGAGCAACTCCAAGAAGGTATTACTATGTCACATAAAGTGACAAAATTCCGGGGCATTATAAATATAAAAGAGTACAACGTCTTTTACCGCAATAAGAAGTCATACTCAAGGTATATACGCTACAAGAGTTTTGATGCAAATCCTCTTTCACTTAAGGTGATTAACCGGTTGAACAATGTTATGACTCACATACAACATCACATAAAGACATGCATCCAAACAAGCAAGCCATATTAATTATCTTCAATTTAAGGTGATTCAAGATTAATCTTATGTGTGTCCTTTAATTAAGCTGAACTTCCTTTACCACACATTAACTGTGAGTGGCTAACTGTTTACTTTTCCTTGACCACACATTAAACCATGAGTGGCAACTTGTATAAATTAATTGCTCCTAACTTCTTTTAATCATGTGAATAAAAATGCACAACTACCTTTCTTGTTGATTAAGTAAATAACCAACTTAAAAATAACTTCCTTTCCTTTATTCATAAACTATTGGCCAATTTAAACTGATTATAACATTCCAATTCTATCTTATAAAAATTTATATTTCTATTTAACATGGAATGTCAACATACTATAAAAAAATCACGCTTCTAATAAACTTGTCACGCACACAATCCATGATTCAAAACAAGCATAACAATATTTCATATAATAAAGAATCATCTAAGCATGAATTCTAATTCCTGTGTTTGCCTTAAATACTTATGTACCTTGTAAAATAATGGTGCTACGCCACAACTTTCAAAAGTGGACTAGATCAAAGTCTCCTACATAAGGAAAATCGAAACTAAATTAAAACCTTGTTGACTATGTTCTACAACAACTATAAACTAACTTCTATATTGGAACTTGTCCAAACATTCCTTATATGGTCTCTATTCAATTCCATACTACACTTTAATTTTCTATTGTATGATTACTTGGTTTTTTGGATTTATTTATGCTTTATATAACCTTAATATAAATTTCATGCCATTTTAGAAAAGTGGACAAGAATTTAAAATTATCAAAACTCCTTGAAAAACTCCTAAAACAACGTAAATCAATCATACAATGTATTACTTAATTTATATGATCAATTCATTCTAATTACATACTTTAAAAGCCTAATTACTCACTTTATAAAATTTGGACAGCATGTTAAACATGCTTAAAATCACTTTTAAACTCCATAAAACATACTAAAAATTATATGTAACATCATAGAATTAATATGTGAACATACTAGCATAATATCAACACTTAAAACTTACTTTAACTTGTTTTTATAAAAATTTCAGATTTATTTATTAACTTGAAAGTCCTGAAAAACTCATAAAAACATCATAATTTCGTGGCAAAACTCTTCTACAATCAACTAACATAATTAAGAAACCAATCTATGTTGTAGAATAATTTTTCATAAGCCAAAACATGTTCATAATATTTATTCTAGAATTTCATGATTACAAAATTTGGACAACAATTTATTTTATATTAAAAGCCTTTAAAAATCAATCTAAACTTCATAAAATCATCATAAATTCACAAAACAATAATTCATTATCATAATATTGAAGTTCAAATCATAAAAACTCATAAAAATCATAACTTTCGTAGTTTATAAACCCTAATCTAAAATTTCATGAACAACAAATTAATTCATGCCTTAAAACAAATAATAACTTTATTAAACCATGATTAAAACTTATAAAAGCATGATTAAACATAAATATGAACATGAATTTGCAAGATTGGATCAAAAAGAAAGAAGGAGAATTTTTTTTATAAAGTCCGAAAAAATACAAAGGGGGAGGAGTAGTGGCCGCCGGCGATAGAGCGACGGTGGTCCGGCTGGTGGTGCGACGGTGGTCCGGCAAGGCGCGGATCCCGAGGTAACGATCTCCCTTTTTTTTCTTTCTTTTTGCGAAAAATCGAACTCACAAAATTTTTTTTCTTTTTTCTTTTTTTTTTTTTTCAGATAAACAACTCTCTTTTTTTTCCTCTCTAGATTTTTGGAATCCTAATGACAACTTATGAGGATGAAATATGAAAATTTTGCTTTTAAAGGGTATTAATAGGCCCCAAAGTAGGATTTGGAAAAGCCCATACTTATCCTAACAAGTGGAAATTACCTTTGGACCCTTGGCTCAAAATAAATTAAGAAACTCTTGAAAATGATATTTTTAGAAGCCTTATAAAATATTTTATAAACATAAAATATTATTTATGAACACAAATAATTATTTTTAAGTAAAAATTATTTATTATTTATTATTATTATTATTATTATTATTATTATTATATATTTTTTATTTAATATTGCTATTGAACATAATTTTTCAATAAAAATATTAAAATTATACAAATAAAATACAAAAATATTTTCTTAAAATACGTGAAAATATGGGGTATTACACGAGGTATTGAAGTTTATAAGCAAAGATACAGGTAATCGAGAAACTCCCCCTCTTGTGAATTTTAAGGGGGTAAGAAGATTTTTTTGGTCATGTAGGCTTTTATCGCATGTTTATTCAAGATTTCTCTAAAACTGCCTAGCCAGTAACCTAATTGCTTTTGAAGGATGCAGATTCTGATTTTACTGATGAATGTCTTGAGTCATTTAACAGGATTAAACAAGCACTTATTTTTGCACCTATCATCTACTCTCCTGATTAAGAACTCCCGTTCGAGATCACGTGTGATGCCTGTGACTACGCAGTTGGAGTGGTTCTAGGCCAAAGAAAAGAGAAGGTTCTTCATGCCATTTATTATGCCAGTAAGACACTCGATCCAGTTGAAGTTAATTATGCCACTATTGAGAATGAGTTGCTAGCAGTTGCGTATGCAATTGATAAGTTCTGATCATATCTATTGGGCTCGAAAGCAAATGTTCACACTAACCATGCTGCTCTGAAATACCTCCTAGAAAAGAAGTAAGAAAATCCACGGTTGATCAGATGGATTTTATTGCTTCAAGAATTTGACCTCGAGATTCGTGACAAGAAGGGAGTGGAGAATGTAGTAGCTGATCATATATGCATAATTCGTTTTGAAGATGCAGAGCTGCCACCTTTAGATGACTCCTTTCCCGATGATCACTTGCTTTCAGTTGCTGTTAAATCACCATAATTCGCCGATTTTGCTAATTACATTGTAGGAGGTATCTTGCCTCCTAATATTTGATCACAGCAGAAGAAGCGATTTTTACATGATGTTTGGTGATATTTTAGGGATGCCCAGAGCCTGTTTCGAGAATGTGCTGATGGTCTATACCAGATATGTGTTCCTCATTGGGAATTTTATGGGATCCTGAGCCATTTCCACCCATCACCCTATGGAGGTCATGCCGGCCCATCAAAGACCATGTTCAAGATACTGCAATGTGGATTCTATTGGCCTACTCTGTTTAAGGGTGCTCAAGATTTTGTGCTGTCTTGTGATGCGTGCCAAAGGAAAGGAAATTTTTGAGATGCCTCAAAATGGGATACTAGAGGTTGAGATTTTCGATGTATGGGGTATTGACTAAATGGGCCCATTTCCTTCTTCCATTGGAAATAGGTTCATACTGGTGGCCATAGACTAAGTTTTGAATTGGGTAGAAGCCATTTCAATGCCCAATGGTAGAATCTAATACAGTGCAAAGATTGTTTAAACAAGTTATTTTCCCAAGATTTGGAGTTCCTAGAGCTATTATTAATGATGAGGGTTCTCACTTTCATGACAAGCGACATACTAAATTGCTGGAAAAGTATGGAGTCTACCATCATAGCGGGTTAGCTTATCACCCACAGACTAGCGGCCAAGTTGAGGTCTCCAATTGGGAAATCAAAGCCATCCTAGAGAAGACAGTTGCAAAATCGAGAAAAGAATCGAGTAGCAAACTTCAGGATACATTATGGGTATATAAAATAGCATTCAAGACACTTATCGGTACATCTCGTTATCGGCTGGTGTACGGGAAAGCATGTCATCTACCGGTTGAGATTGAATACAAGGATTATTGGGTAGTAAAGAGCTTAATATGGATGGCAAGCTTGGAGGTGAGAAGAAGTTACTTCAACTGAACGAGTTGGATGAGTTCCGATTAGGAGCCTATGATAGTACTAAGATATACAAGGAGAAGACTAAGAAATTGCACGATAAGTGAATCATGAGGAAAGAGTTTCAAATTGGTGATAAAGTACTCCTATTAAACTCTAGATTGAAGCTTTTCTGTGTAAAGCTAAGGTCTGGTGGAGGGGACCTTTCGTTGCCACTATGGTAAGCCGGTACAGATTCGTCGAGGTTCAAAATGACAAGGCAGAACGATTCAAGATCAACGGTCTTTGCCTCAAGCATTACTATCACGGATACGTCATTGGATTAGTTAAGGAAGTTACCTTTCGCAACCCACACCCCTTATGAGCTATGAGGTACTATGGTCAAGCTAATGACCTTAAACAAGCGCTTTAAGAGAGGCAACTAACCCGTAAGTAGTTTAATAGTTTTCTTTTCATAGTTTTAATTTCTTTTAGATTAGTTAGTTTTTTTTAGTGAGTGAGCGTGAGGGACTAACGATTTTATTGAGTTTCCTGGAGTTTTGTAGTTTAGGAGCAATTATATGCCTAGAGGAAGGTAGAAAATAAGAAAAGTTCAAGAAAATTGAGGAGATGCAGTATGCCCGGGTGGTCGGGCACAGTGAAGGGGGTCCGGGCGGTTTGAATTTTCTCTGGGCGCGCATCATGAATCCCCATACATAGAAAATTTTTGGAAAACTTTGGAAATCATGAAGGGTACAGTGTGCCCGGGTTGTTGTTATTATGATTATGATTATGATTATGATTATGATTACGATTATGATTACGATTACGATTACGATTACGATTACGATTACGATTACGATTACGATTACGATTACGATTACGCTTACGATTACGGTTACGATTACGGTTACGATTAGGGTTACGATTAGGGTTACGATTATGGTTACGATTATGGTTACGATTATGATTACGAATATGATTACGATTATGATTGTGATTATGATTGTGATTATTATTATTATTATTATTATTATTATTATTATTATTATTATTATTATTATTATTATTATTATTATTATTATTATTATTATTATTATTATTAAAGCTACCATCATCGAAATCAAAATCACCAACACCATCATCATCATCATAAATATAAATTATTGTTATTTTTACATAAAAAAGTGTTACCTATGTTGATCGACAAATGTTACATAATATTAAATATTGTGTTACTTCAGCACTGGTTTAGTGTTACATAAAGTTATAAATATGATAAAAAATGTTTATGAATGTCTTACTAAGATTGACGGATATGATACTTAATGTATACAAAGTGTTACCTATAGTATTTAATGTAACACTTTCAAAATGTTACAACATATTTTATAAAGTGATACCAGAGTAGTTTTAGGTTGCACTTTTCAAAGTACTACCATTGAACTTAAAAAGTGTTACCTTTGAGAATAGGTATCATGAGCAGATGTTTCACTTGAAAAGTGATACTCATTGTATAAGTAAACACTTTTAATCCTTTATGCAACACTTTAAGGGTGCTAACTAATGTCATTTATGTTGTAGTGAGAAGAACAAGAAAGCTTGTGAACATTGGAAGTATTGTTGAATTAAAAGTTTTATGGTGTGATGGAAATTTTATATAAAATTTGGTTTGATGGAGTTGAATGTTGGAGTTATTGTAGATATTCTTCAATTTAAAATGCATATAACCAGCATGTTCCACCACATTATCCCAAATTTATCCTACCCATCACCCTAGCCTCGTTACAAGCTTAATAAAGACCTTTTTGATTGGCATGTACATGTTTTTAGTTCTTGTGAAGTGAGCCAATTGCCAAGGCTAGTGAGTATTATTTGCATTTCATGTCAACTTTCGCCCTAGGTTGAGTGGATACCGTTTAAACACATACATGAGGTGTGAGATGTGGGTTTGGATTTCTCAAAATTGCATATAAATACCTTTTGCATTGCAATACATATTGATTTTTGTTGGGAGGTGAGGGTGAGCTAAATTGTTTGTATGCTCAATATAAATGTGTGGAGTGACATCTTGTGAGGCTCTAGCTATAGATCTCCATTTCTTGCATGGTTGGCTCTTTGATATTGATTTGAGTGGATGGCGATCAAGGGATTTTGATATGTTGGTATAGGAACTTACATGCTCAGAATTGCTTGAGTCGATTTTGTTTTACAAAGCTTTAGGAGTGAAGTCATCGTTTATTTGATTTGTTTGCTTGAGGACAAGAAAAGGTTTGGCTTTGGAGAATTTGATAAGTGCAATTTATGGTTGTTATTTACCCTCATATTATATAGTTTTCGGCTCTAACAAGGCTCTTTTGAGCCTAATTCCTACTAATTTGGTTGCTTTTAGTGCCTTGTGTTTTGGTTTGCTAAGTAATGCAGGAATTGGTGCTTTTGTATCGATATTCGCATATTCTTCGGCACTTGGTGATTAGTAGAAGGCTTTGACTATTTTTAATAAGCCAAAGGAGAGTTATGACGGAAATTTGAAGTTAATTAAAGCTAAAGAGGTCGAGATTTTAAGTAAACAATCGAGCGAGAAGGCTCCAGGATCCAAAGAGCAATTCGCCCGGGTAGACTTTGATTCGCCCGGATCGATTGCATTTTGCCCGATTGCCTGGGCAGCTTGCATATTACGCATTTTTCGAGGAATTCCGACTTGTTTTAGCTTATGTATATATAGAATTCCTACTTTGTAACCTAAGGACGTTTTATTCATTATTAGTAGGGGCTTAAAACTCACTTTCTCTCTCTAAGAAAATACTCTCTTATGTTGAATCATTTATTCATTCAATTAATAAAATTTCAGTTTTCTATTTAATTCTTCCTCTATTGTTCTTTAATTTATGTTTTAGTTTTAGTTTATGTTTTACATTTTTAGTTTTAATTTTTTTATTTTTTTAAATTTAATTTTTCATTCCCTATTTTTATGTTTTTATTTTATTTAGTTTATTTTGATTAGTTTATTAGATTTTAATTATGTTGTTAGTTTTAGTTTTTATTATTGAATTGCTTTCCATGTTTTATATTATCCATGAGTAGTCATTTTTCTAGGACTAGCGGATGCATGATTTAATTCAGTGTGTTGTTGATGATTAATTAATGTAATTTTTGGTATTTTTGAATTCTTATTATCTGTTTTTATTGCTTGCAATTAAATTCTTGCCAGGTTTGATTGTTAGTTTGATATTGTCGAAATCGATTCTGAGAGGTAAGATTACCACAATTATATGATAGGGATAATAGGAAAAACGAGTCTAAGTGAGCTAGAGCCGTTAAAGGAGTTTTGAAGGAGACTAGATTTGAGAGAATTAGTGAGCCTTAGTTCAGGAAGTCATTAATTTGTTAATTAATTGTTATTCAATTCATTGGTTACTCTGTGGTGAACCGATGTCCTAGGCTTAGTTTATTAATATATTTTCGTTCTTGCTTTCTTCTTTCGTAGTAATTAATCTAATAGTTAGAAACCAATTCAAATGCCCTTTACAACAAAATATACTTTTAGAATTAGTAGAATTTCGTTGCTTCCCAGTGGATTCGATCCCTACTTCCCTATCTACATTAATTGGAGTTGAAGGTTATTATTGATAGGTATACGACTGTCCCTTTCACTTGTTGACAGTCATCATCCCATTCTTTTGGAGCATCATTCTTTAATTTCCTTAAGATACGCTCGCAAACCATGGTATGATTGGAAATGAAACTATTTATGTATTGGAGCCTTCTTAAGAATCCCCGGATGTCCTTCTCGGTCTTTGGTGGTTTTAAAGACATAATGGCCTTGTTTTTTGTTGGATCAATTTTAATTCCTCACGCGCAAACCACATGACCTAGAAACTTTCCCGAAGTAACCCCGAAGGCACATTTTTTAGGATTGAGTCTCATATTGAACCTTCGGAGTCTTTCAAAGAATTTTCTCAAGGCAAGGGTATGTTCACTCCTTTCCTTTGTTTTCACTATCATGTCATCAACGTACACCTCTACTTCTGTGTGTACCATGTCATCATGAGGTGTAGTCGCAGCTCGTTGATATGTAGCACCAACATTCGTTAAACCAAATGTCATGACCGTGTAGCAATACAACCTCCATGGAGTAGTGAAGGTCGTTTTCTCCGTGTCCTTTTCATCAATCCTTATTTGATTGTAGTCGGCGTAACCATCCATGAAGGAGAAAAAAGTATGTCTTGATATGTTATTAACAAGTACATCGATGTGAGGCAATGGGAAGTCATCTTTTGGACTGACCTTGTTCAGGTCCTGAAAGTCCACACACATTCTTACTCTTCCATCTTTCTTTGGCACAAGAACAATGTTGGCAATCCCATCAACATATTGGACCACCTTTATGAATCTTCCCTTTAATTTCGTTATTACCTCTTCTCGAATTTTCAATTGGACTTCTGGCTTCATTCTTCGGAGCTTCTGTTTTACGGGCCTGGTCCCCTGGTTCAGAGGGATGGTGTGCTTAGCTATTTCCAGATCAATCCTAGGAAAATATACATAGAACCATGTGAATACATACTTGAATTCTATGAGTGTTGCTATGAGTTTTACTCTTTCATGAGGGTTAAGTGTAAGACCAACTTGTAATTCCCTTGGAGTATCATTGTCGGAAATGTTGATCTTTTCCGTTTCCTCAATTATTGGAGTTTTGTTTTCATGTTCCCCTGCAGTCTTTATTATTTCATTGTCATTTTGATCTTCAATTTGTGAAACAAAGCAATCATATAAAGGGGAGAGGGAGCAAGGAGATGAAAACGAGGAATAAGCAAATGAAGACATATTATTAAATTCCTTGATCATGACATCAAAGTTGGCCTTAGTGGTAGAATATAAAGGAGGGACAGACTCCATGACAAGCTTATTAATAACTATAGAGTTCTCAGTACTAGACATCTTAATAGTGCTCGACTCAGACTTAGAATCAGACTCACATTCAAACACATTGAGTATTGGGCCCTCTCCTACGGTGAAGTTCATGATCTTCCCTTCTGGTGTAGTAATTTTCACGGTCTTGCGCCATCCTCTAACTAATTGATTTGCAGGAGTGATAAGCTCAGTTGAATGAAAGGCTTCAGTATTCATGGCCATGAACACCTCGTGTTCGGTTGGTGTAGCACGCCCTAACCCGAAGAACAATCCAAGTCCTTACGCATCAAGATCATCCACTTCGGATCTCCCTTTTGTTATTGGGGCAGTCTCTGAAGTGACAGTCGGAAAACATTTCCAATCCCGGGTAACTAATTCCATTAGTACCATAGAATGGTTCGGGAAATGCAAATTAGGGGAAGTTCTCTCCTTCTTTAAAGAATTTCCCGTTTAAGGTAAGAGAGTAGGGGGGAATCCCGATGTCTCCATCTTTCCTAGCCATTTTCTGCTTTTGAAGATCCTTATATTCTTCTTTAGTTGGAAGGTACTGTTGAGTTCCTAGCTTTTGTTTTGAATGATGGAAAACCACATTGAACTATTACATTGTATGCAAGTTTCCGTTTGCATGTGCAGGTACTAAAGAAACAAGTTCAGTGATGACAAGATAAAGCTCGAGAAGCCATGTCTTGAAGTTTGCATGAAGATCAAGCTCATAGAGTCCAACTCTTAGGTCTTAGATGCAATGTAAGTGGTATGAAGGTTTACATATGCAATATAAAGATTAAGATTACAGAGATGCACTAATTATGAATGACAAGGAACATAAGTTACTTGGCATACATAATTATAAGTAAACTTGGATGACTGGAACAGTCTGGGAACAATGATGAACCAATCCCCTAGAGTTTACTCACTACAAGAAAATTGAATTTGGGCAACGAAAAAATTCGACGCCCAAACACTGATTTTCGTCGCCCAAGGGATTCGGCAACGAGTTAAAACTCGTCGTGGGGTCGACGCCCAAGGCTCGACGCCCAATGGGTTTTGGGCGACGAAAATTGAAGTCGTTGCACAAAGTATGTTTTGTGCTACCAATTCTTTAGTAGCTTAAACTCTATTACTTTGGTTGCCCAAATAATTTTGTGCAACAACTCTTATCGTTGCCCTTAGGCTAAGCTGTTTGTGCAATGAATTGATTTAGTTGCCTATTGCACTTTTTGTGCCACGAAAATATGTGATGCCCATATCGTTATATTTTTGTGCAACGAATATTTCGTCGCCCAAAGGTCCTAAACTTTTTTTGCACCAAAATTAATATGGTTGCCTATGTTGTTTTGTGCAACGATTTAATCACCTTATAGACGACAATAGATGCTTCGACAACGTAAAATATAATCATGAATATGAGCACAATATGCTCCTAGCCAAGATAATTCATTGGATGAAGCTTGTCGAGGAAATTACCATACATTCCAATAATAATACTAGTGAAAGCTCAATGACATTAGATTTGATCATTAAAGCATAAATCGATCAACTAATATCAAGAAAAAGTTTAAGTGTCACAATGACTTTGTCGAGCAAATACAACCAAGAGCTATTTGATTTTGCGAATACAAATTAGGAAAACATATATAACTAACTAATATTAGAAGTCTTAACCTAGTTACAATTGGTTCTTGTGGACGTTGCGCTGCACATATATAATTCATCCATTCTAATAGTCAATCTCCACTAGCTACCTGCCATTCCTGTAGAATCAAAATATATATATATATATATCTACAATCAGAGAGCCAAAAATTGTATAACAAAACCAACTAAGGTCATAGCACAATTCCGTCAAAATTCGTTCACCATAAAGAGAGACAACTACTAAAATATTATATGATGTAAAAAGTGCATAACATTGATGCTAGTTACCATTCATCATACTCCATTAGCCAAAACAAGATACCACAAATTGACAAGTTTATTTACCTCAACATACCTGATGAATTGATCTCAGGCAGTTCTCAAAAATTACCTCCTATTGTTTTCCTACAAATTTAATTACCTTAACAAACTTGATAAACTAAATATCAACTAAACATAGATTAACCAGACAAATTGATTAATGTCAAAACATAAACCCTGAATTTCCTAGATAGTCATGCATGTTTAACATTCTCTTCTTCTCCCCTGCTCCCCCTATTAAATTACAACGCCTACTTAAATAACCTGTACATAAACCTTATGAGTATGTAACTAGTATGTAATGCTAGGACATACCCAAATGCTTCTCTGATTCTCACACCAAAGCAATGTGAATGATTAATAAAATCTTACATTTGCACCAAAAAAAAAAAGTTTATATATTCAAACACTAATAATTATGAATAAGGAAGAAAGGATAGCATTTTTACCTAATTTCTTCAAACATTTTCACCATTTCTTCTCTGAGCTTCTTTTCACGTCTGATTGATTCGATATTGATTCTTGATACACTTGCTTTGAGTTCATCATTTGATGCAATAAGCTCTGCATTTGAAGTTTTGAGCTCATCATTAGATGCCTTAAGGGTCTCAATTTCATTAATAAGTGAAGCCTCTTTTGTTGCAGCCTCGTTTCTCATTTGTTGAATCTCTGCTGATAATTCTACCCTTACTTCATTACTACTCTCACCTTCAACTCTGCTTTTCTTTGGTGGACGAGCTCCGGGACCAAGTCCTCTCACATACCCTGACTTTTCTTTAAAAACCTGCATATAAGCAGATTTGACGCTTAGTGTATCCTCACCATGCTTCTCAATTTCTCTTTCATGAATCTTTTTTAGCGCTTCATAATCTTTTTCGGCACCAGGTTCCCAGCCACTTCCTTTATGCCTAATACACACAATTTATTCAATATTGTGATCATTATAAATTTGGTAATAGTAAAGCATATAACAACAACTTTGTAATTGCTTTAACTGCATGAAACAAGATAACCTATAACTATCACACATATGCCAAATATAAAAATGGACAAAGAGTTTACTTTTTAGTCTTCTCAAATAACTTAAGGTACAAAGGATCCTCCTGAGTTTCAAGCGCATCATTTGATCCTTCAACCTCTTGAGATGGCTGAGTAGGTGGCTCATTAAGCTGCATGTCAAAGAGAAGTACATAATCATAAGTACGTATCGACAAGTACCAACCAAACAAGATTAAGCTAGCCAACCAGCCACGCAAACAACACCAACAACCACCTAATCAACACACCAGACCACAACAAAAACAAAACAATACATGCTGTGAACCATGATTCACCTAGTGGAACAGAGAACCTGAACCAAATGACTGCAAAGCAGTTTACACCTGCAACCACCAACCAAACCAAACAGCTAGCCAACCTGCCAAGCAACCAGAACTACCAAACACCTAACCAACTCCCAAACTACAATCAGCACAGCAGAAACAAAAACCACACAAAACTCAGTGGAGGTAATAAAGAGTTGTATGAATAATTTTCAATTTTCTTTTTGATGGAGAAAGATAGCATATGATAAAAACCAACATTAAAAAATTATTAAGAAAACTGACAGAAGTATAAATCTCAGCAACAAAAACTCATACCAAGTCATGGAAAATCCTTGCAGTAGACCGTGAACCATTTGCGGAAGTTTCAATTTGCTTAAGCTTATTATTTGTGTTGACTTTACTGATATGCTACAAATCACATAAAAAATACAATAAAAAGTCAATATATATTATGTTTTAAATTTTTTGTTATTATTTACATGATGTAAGCTTTGTAGTTGGGTCGAACATTACCTTTCGCTGTTCATCATTCCAATACTCACAAACCAACCAATTCCATTTTTCCGCCTCAATATTGTCTGGTTTACTGCTTATAGCTTCAGTGACTGACTTATTCCTGAAGTGTTGTTCCTTAAGCCTGAATCTCCAATTTTTATATAACATAGAGCACTGGAAACTCAATGCTTCAATGACATCAGCACCACCAACCTTTTCAGGTAAATCATATTTGCCCTGACAAAATGAATTTCAATTCTCATGATAGTATTTATAGTTAGGAAATCATATTAAGCAACTTTTCTTTTTGGAAATAAAGTTGCTTATAATTTGTCAATAAAAATAAAATAAACTTACCATGATCTTGTCATAAAGTTGGTATTTTTTAGCTTTATTCATCTTTGCCCAATTCCTGTCATGAATGTAAAGTAAAAAAAAAGGATTAACAAATGTACGAAGGTTTTATTATGAGTAATCTTATATCAAAAAAGAATATACCAAGAATCTAGGGGACAAAACTCTTTCACCCATGTGCTGCAATCACATATAAATTCATCTGCCTTTTCCCCCACCACACGCCGAAGCTCATCCATGAAATTGATCTTGATCTTTCTTGCAGAATCTGAATTCCATATCCGCGAGGCATATTTCTTACCTCTTGTTGGCCCACGCCTCTTTCTATTAGGATATTTGAGGCAAAGTTCAGCTTGTTGAAGTCTTCGTTTCTCTCGATATGTCAGCCTAGGTTGCTGGTCATTTGCATTCTGACTCCCATCTGCATTGTTATTCTGATCCTCATTTCTATTAAGCTGTTCCTCACCTCCATTTGTAAGTGAATTCAGTTGTTCATTTGCATTCTGTTGCAGCCCATTTGCATTCTGTTGCTGCCTTGTACTGCACTCAATGCTAGATTGAGGAGCCATTGTCCTATAAATTGTTCTTGTAGCATAATGTTAGTAATGATCACTAATATCATCATCTTTTCAGTTTTCCAAAAACAATTATAAAAACCAGACAAAACAAATAATTCGTGTATTATTGCGAAAGAAGAACCAAAATAAAATCCCAACATACAATTAAATGCAAACCAATTGTTCAAAAATTTTATAACTAAACTAAAGTACTTAATTCACCAAATAATAGTTATCACAAACTAATCTGATTGTGTATCAGAAGAGTTATCACTTTCAGCTTCTTCATCTTCAAGATTGTCATTGAGCTCATCCATGCTAGACTCCGTATCAAACTCTTCTTCATCCTCCTCGTCACTCTCTTCCTCTACCTCATCATCATTAGCAGCCTCTAAGACGACATTAGCATCAACCAATTCTGGTTCAATGTCTTCTCTAACTAGAGTGATTTCTTCATCACTTGTACCAATCATTTGTATCAAGTTAGTTGCCCCTTCGTCCATAGTATTCCATACTTCTTCATCTTGTTCAGTTTCTTCATCGTTTGGGAAATCAAAAAAGTTGCGTGGATTCACTTTGATGACAAATTTCCAATGTCTATCGTTGTGAGACGCAACATAGAAAACCTGTTCAATCTGAGAAGCTAAAGCAAAAGGCTCATTTGTTTGCAATCGACGAGAAATATTGACAAGTATACATCCAAGTTTGTCCTTTCTTATCCCTCTTCCTTCATTGAACACATCAAACCATTTACATTGGAACAATACTACTCTAGGACTTGTTCTATTTTTTAAAGCACCATACTCTAGGACGAGAACCTCTTCTAGTACTCCGTAAAAGTCCCTCCCTCCACTCTCTGCATCCCCTCTCACAATAACGCCACTATTTTGGGTTTTTCGGTGTCTTTGCCGCTTTTTCGTGTGAAATCTGAACCCATTTATAACAAATCCATCAAATGTCACAACACCTTTCATTGGTCCTCGTGCTAAGCACAATAGTTCTTCTGTTACTCTAGCATCTCCAACATTCCAAAGTTGTTCAATCTATTTTATAAAAGATCATAAGAAAGAAAAAAAATGATTTATTTTAAATTTTTTATTCTTACATATAAAAAAATTATAAGCAACAGTTTTCACTCTTACTCTATTCTCAAACCACTTGCAAAAGTTAATATCTTCATGCCCCATTATGTTTTCATATTCCCTGACTCATGAAAATTGAAAGTTATAAAATTGTTAGTTCCAATTCATTCACGTTGTTCTACTCCTACTAGTTAGTTCATGAAAGGATACTTACTCAAAGAAAGGTTGTGCTTCTTCACAGTTTTGCAAAACATACAATTGAGCTTTTCTCCAATCTTCAATACTCAATTGTTTTATATTTGGCTTTCCTAGTGGCTTGCCCTTCATTGAAAAAACTGGTAGACTATAAGGTTGTGGACAATGCATATCTTCATTTCTATCTAGACGATTGAATTGTGTCTCAATCTTAGATAGATATCTAGCACAAAAATCCAAAAATTCCTTTTCGATATATCCCTCTGCAATTGATCCTTCGGGGCGAGCTTTATTTCGCACAAAGGATTTAAATGTTCGCATCGCCCTGATGGTTAAGAGTAAAGTTAGAGAAAAAAAACAACCACTTGTATAAATAGCTACTTAGACCAATAAAACATATCTTACCTTTCAAACCGATACATCCAACGATAATGCACGGGACCGGCCAATTTTGCTTCTGTGACTAAGTGTATGGGAAGATGAAGCATCACATCAAAGAAAGCCGGGACAAATATACGCTCCAACTTGCATAAAGTAATTCCTATGTTCACTTCCATCTGCTCTAGGTCAGCTACTTTTAAGGTCTTAGAGCATAGTTGTTTAAAAAACAAACTAAGCTCCCTTAACGGTTCCAAGACCTTCTCGTCTAGAACACCTTGAAAGGCCGGAGTTAGAAGATCTTGCATGAAAACATGAAAGTCATGAGTTTTCATTCCCATAATCTTTCCATCTTCCACAGATGCACATCGAGAAAGATTAGATGAATAACCGTCCGGGAACGCTAGTTTTGACAAAAAAGTGACTACTTTCCTCCTCTCATTTGATGTCAAGTTGAAAGAGGCTTTCGGAATTTTGTATTTCTCTCCTACTAGCTGCGGTCGAAGATCATCATGCATTTTCATTTGCTCTAAATCCAACCGAGCATTTAAGGAATCTTTGTTTTTTCCGGGTAAGTCAAGCAACGTTCCTAATATGTTCTCACAGACATTTTTTTCTACATGCATCACATCTAAGTTATGTCGGACTAAGAGATGTCTCCAATAAGGCAGTTGGAAAAAGATGCTTACTTTTTTCCATGAGTGAACTATATACCGTTCACCTCTCTTACGTTTCCCGTTAGGCTCTTTTCCAAATTTCACATTAGAGTATCCATGTAGCTGCTCCAAAACATCATGCCCTGACAATGGATTAGGAGGAGGACGTCGTTCAACTTTTTTACCAAAAAACCTTCTATTAAGTCTCCATTTGTGATCAGGCTCTAAAAACCTACGGTGACACATATAACACCATTTGTGGCCATGCGATAACCATTCTGAATGTGTGTCTTTGTGACAATTAGGGCATGCCATGGCCCCTTTAGTGCTCCAACCAGACAAATTGGCATATGCAGGAAAATCACTAATTGTCCACATCAACACTGCTCGCATATTGAATGTCTCCTTAGTGCAGGCATCAAAAGTTTTTACTCCAGTTTCCCACAATTCCTTCAGTTCATCTATGAGAGGTTGTAAAAACACATCTATGTCATTACCAGGAGATTTAGGGCCAGGAATTAATAATGACAACATCATATGATCACTCTTCATACACATCCAAGGAGGTAAATTATAAGGCACTAACATCACGGGCCATATGCTGTATCTACTACTTAGATTAGCTCCTGGATTAAACCCATCACTAGCTAAAGCCAAACGTACATTACGTGCATCGGCAGCAAATTCAGGATACAAATCATCTAAAGACTTCCATGATTTTGAATCCCTTGGGTGTCTCATTATAGTGTCGTCATCATCATCGTGTTTTTTCTTATGCCATTGCATATGCTTTGCTAGCTTAGAACACATAAAAATCCTTTGTAGTCTTGGAATCAATGGAAAATGACGCAAGACTAACTGAGGAATTTGTGATTTTTTCTTTCCACCCTCATCCACATCTGAATTTTCATCATCTTGAGAATCTTGTTTCCACCTAGGAGCCAAACACTTAGGACATTGAACTTCATTTGCATATTCTTTTCGAAACAAAACACAATGATTAACACATGCATCAATCTTCACGTAGTCTAACCCTAGTGCCTTTGTATATTTTTTGGCTTCATAAGAACTTGTTGGTAAATTTTTGTCATAATTAAACGCCCTATGCAATGTGTTGAGTAACATTGAAAAAGACTTGTCAGACCATTTGCCACTGACTTTAATGTGCAACAATGTGATGATGAATTCTAATCTCTTAAAGGTGTTACACCCAGGATACAAATCAGCCTCCATGTCTTCCATCAATTTTTGTAACACCACAGGAGTTTCGCTAATATTAATGCTACTAGATCCTAACTCCGTGCTTCTCTCATTTTCATTGATAGGTGTATCATTAGCAGAATTCCACAAATTTGTTGCATCAAAAATTAAAGGAGCCATGTCGTCAAAAGGCACGTCGTCGTTATCATTATCTGAAACATCCCCTATATATCCTTCATCGGTGTTATCAAATTGTTCCAATCTTTCCCCATGACTCACCCATGGGTTATAACTACGATCAATTCCGTATACTAATAAGTGACATTGCATATTTTTTCGATCTTGTGATAATACAAGCCGACAATTAAGACAAGGACATTTCAACATGGTTTCATCATTTTTACCCCTAAAAGCAAACTGTAGAAAATCATTAACACCAGCTATATACTCTGGTTTTTGCCTATCCTTTACCCCATTGTGATTCATCCAGCGTCGATCCATGATTTCTTAAAAGAAAATAGAAAAATTAAACCATTTATGATATACAAATACAAATATATAAATTCAAAAAAAAATGTACAAAAAGCTAGTGCATCGTCTTGTTAAAATATAAAATGATGTAATTATTAATTTGTATAGGAAACTCAATAACAAGTGTGCTAATAAATATGATTTTAACTTATCTTATACTACAGTTTTTAGTAAATGCATAAGGATTCTTAAATGTCACAACACATATTTTACTTATACTAGAATGCATGTAAAGATATTACATGAGCGAAGATGTCATAGCCAAAATTAAATTAAATTAAAGTGCAAGCATTACATAAAGAGACCCAACTATTTTCGCAATAAGGCTTGACATTTCTTACTAAGTTATTTAGGAGACCCCAACTATATTGTTAATTTCACCATATAGTAATATTGTGTATAATCACAAACTCACTAATTTGGAAATGTAATATTGCTTGCTGGGAGTGGTGGAACTTACAATCAAGATGGAGCAGTTGCACAAGTGGTGGAATAATATAAACACAACAGGAAGTTGAGCAGGAAGTTGAGTACTGCAAGTCTGCAACATAGCAAAGAATCAAAATTGAAAAATTTGTCACAAAAAAAATAGAGTAAAACCTTTTGCTACTTTAAAGTGTATCAAAAGTAAGAATTACTATGTATTTGTATCTTAATTTGTTATAGAGTCAATAGTTACTCGCACGGGTACAATCTCTAGTATCTCTAGTACAAAAAGAGGGAATGATGTTTTAGCAAACAATGTGCAGAACACCAAAACAATGTACAGAACCAAAACAACCAAAACAATGATGTTTTAGCAAACAATGTACAGAACCAAAACAACCAGCAAGCGACATAGCACCACAACACAAAACTGCCAAACAGCAGCAACAACCAAAACAAACCAGCACCACAGCCATAACATCATTACAACCCTTCCACTACACAACTTGCACACAGTCTAAACCAAATAAAAAAAAATCCCAAAACAGCCCAACTTGCACACAGTCTAAAGCATTGTAGTGTGGGTTGATTGCAGTATAGGTTGCTGTGCTGGTAAGTATTCCAGCATGGGTGTGCAGAGTGGAGAGGTTATACTGCAGATTTGTAGCTTTGTTTTGGGTTGCTTTTAGCAGCTATGTTACCTAAGTTTGGGGCTTTGTGCAGTTCTATTATGCAGGGTTCTTGCAGTCTGAACTAAGGTTGGAAGCATTTTGGTGGGCAGTTCCAAATGAAGCTGTTGTGCACAGGTTGCTGTTTTGGTGCTGCTTTCAGTGCTGGTTTGGGCAGAGGGTTTTGTGCAGTAGATGGTTTGCTGTGCAGTGAGACTGCAGTACAGCAGCCTGCAGTGCAGCAAGGTCTAAGAGGGTGTGTGGTCCTGCTGTCTTGCTGCTGCTGCGAGGAGATGGAGCAGAGTTTTTGCTGCTGATGTTTTCCCTGGCTGGTTTGCAGGCTGTTGGGGGGTGTTTTTTGGTTGCCAGTTGCTGTTACAGTATGCAGTGGCTATTGGTTTGGGCTGCTGGTATGGTTGCAGCTGCTGTGCAGCCTATTGTTTCTGCAGGCTGCTGGTTGGTGTTGCTTGTGACTGCAGTACAGCAGTCTGCAGTTTCTGGTGGTTTGGCTGTTTTGAAGTTTTGCTACAGGTTGAAGGTTGGGTTGTTTGGGTTTTGCAGGCTGAAGGTCTGATTTAGGCTGTTGTTGGGGTTTCAATTTGCAACAGCCCTGTTACTGTGTCTTCTCTTGTCTTTTCTTCAGAAGAGATAAAATGAGTAATATTCAATTCGCAACAGAGAGGAGATACAGTCACCAATGTGTAACAAGGAAACAATATACACTGTCCTCTTCATTTTGCTTACCATTAATAATTTTTTACTAACAAACTATTGCACAATACGATATATAACGTATCCATTTCAAATATTCCTCGATAAGACTACCAGAAAATGTAAAGGCAAACAATAATAATAATAATAATAATCACAAAGCAAGCAATTACAAATTTATTTTCTTTTGGTTCTACGATAAGGAGTTCTCACTGGGTTTGTCTCTACAAAGCAAGCAATACTTGCATAATAAGAATAAGCATACTCAAATACTTAAATAAGAAAAAGCATAATAAGAATACTCAAATACTATAGCAATACTTCAGTAATAAATGAGCATAATAAGCATACTCAAATACTATAGCATCATAAGAATACGCATAATAGTTGGTTATCACAACTCAAATACTCAAATAAGAATAAGCATATTCGCTAGTAATAATACTATATGATATTCGTTGGTAATAAGAATGAGCATATTCTGCTCATATATGAATAAGCATACTCAAATACTATGGCATACGTCGTTGCGCAAGAATAAGCATAATAAGAATAACTGAATAAGCATACTCAAATACTATAGCAATACTTCAGTAATAAATGAATTCAGGTATTGGTTATCAAATACTATAGCAATACTATAGCATAATAAGAATAACTGAACTCCAACCAACAATGAATTAGTGTAAAACAAGTTTCAATAATCTCACGCATGAAAGTAAATAATTCATATAATCATGCAATAGCTACAGCTTAACTTACCACTACTCTTTGTTATCCAATGACACCTCTTGATAACCCCATCATAAAACTGCAGCACTGCAATTCAGACAGCTTACAGCAGTAAAAANAAGCAGTAAAAAAACCAATGCATAAAACAACACACTACACCAAAAAGAATCATTCTCACAAGCAAACTGCATATTAGCACAAACTGCAAGCCTGCAAGCCTGCATTACAGTATGCAGTGGCTATTGGTTTGGGTTGCTATTGATTGCTTGATATATTTGTTTTTGATACCTTTGGTACCATTTTTGTTCTCTTCCCCATGCATATTTCTTTTTCAGGCTTCTGGCTCGATGAGGTGTTTTTTGTATGAATATGTCTTTGTACAATCTTTTTTCTCCTTAAGTATCTTTTACTCGAAGTCCTCTACTTTTCCTTTCTTATCAATTTTTAGCTGTTTGTACTGGATTATGCTGCTTATTGTCCATTATTTGTGCATTAATCAGGGATGAAAACTTCTATGGTGAAGACACAATAAAAGTCTCTGCACGGAACAAAAAACGGAGTTACTGATTTAAATATCTCAATTTATGTTGAACCTGTCATGATCTCCTTTTATTCTCACCCCTGAACACATTATTCTGGAAGAAAATGAAGGTGCTGGATCGCTGATCTATGAGAAGAGGTAGAACAAGTTTGAACTAACAATTGAGACCCGGATCTAGTTCACTTTCCAGGTAAGGTTATTTATTACTACTTCGTATTATTATCACAGCCAGTATACTGCCACCACCTCCATACAGCAGGCACTAGGGACATCTGCTCCCAACAACTGACCAGCATTTTGTAGCTAGTATTTAGTCTATATCCTAGCAAATTCCCATTTTGAGCTTCTGTACACTCCTTATTTATGTGGAGCTATAAATATATTAATATTATTTTCTGTAATGTTTAGAATGGTCCTGAATATGCCAAAAATTTTCATGTATGGACTGTTGGGGATAGAATTACTTCATTAGTTTGTAGAAGTCTTTTTGTTCTAACTATTACTATTCTAAATACATCCTGGTATGGTATTTTTGGACTACAAATTAAATCAGATTTTAGAACAAGATTTGATAAATACTAGTCAACAAATTGGAATCATTTATCAATCAGTCTCACCAAGACCAAAATTGCTGTACACCATAAAACTAGCAGCAGCAACCAAGCAACCAGCACCACAACCTACAGAATCTGACCTAATCGATTCATTTCTTAAATCATTATAATTTACTGACCTAATCTAAAATCTTAAATCTGAAATTCAATTTACTCCTTTAATTTCTTTCTGTCAATCCAGTTTCTGACCTAATCGATCCTTGCTGATTCTCCCTTTCAGTTTAAGTTTTTAACCTAATCAATTGATAATAATGCTCAGAAACAAACAATAACAGTAGTTTAATTACCAATAACAAACAATAATAGCAACAAATCAATTATAGATTGTGATTATTAGAACATGCAATTGATAATTGATAATTCGAACATGAATTGATATTACCAATTGATAATTGATAATTCGAACATGCTCAGAACAAACAACAAAGCAAGAATAGCAGAACAAACTCAGCCTGCATTCCAGACGAAGAAGCTAAAATTAATAGCCAATAGGACACTGAGTGAGGAGTTTTTTTTTTCAGATTAAGGAAGGAGTGAGGAGGTGGGGAAATGAGTTGATTGAGAATCATATTTTGGGGATGTTTTTTTTTTTTTTTTTTTCAGATTCAGAAAGAAAGAGTGAGAACCACTCAAACACACCATCTCATAATAATTTCAAATGAGCAAACTAAGCATTATTATGATGTATCTCAATGACCAAACTGAAAAATGCCATGATCAACAACTCATTACAGAAAAAGCCAAATCAATAATGCATTATTATCATGTACTGCAACGAAGGAAAAAATCCCTGAAGTTCTGTACTGCAACTGAAGGAAAAAATCATCATAAGCTAATAATTTGCTAATTATTTGACAAATAAGCCGACACTTTGACAGAACAAAATTAGCCATAATTATCAATTGCAAAGATAGCTAACATAACCGTGAATTATCAATTGCAATGATGCATGTTCAAATCTAACAAATTAGCAGCTACAAAAGATAGCTTAATTCAAAGTTCAAATTTTGCTTCTCAATTGCAAATGAAGGAAAAAATCATACAAACCATGAATTATCAATGCATGTTCAAATCTGAGCATAATTACGTTCTATACACCATAAATTCGAACCAACAACAAAAGCAAGAGTGATCTAATTACCAATAAACAAATAATTGATACTAAAGACATAAAAGACCACTCAATATAGCAAGTATGGCCTAATTACCTGGAGAAGGAGAATTGCAAAAAACTACTTTGGACACACTGTAATTGCACGGATTCTTCTGTTGTTGCAGCTGATTTTGATCGAGAATTTCAGTTTTTGTGAGGCGGATTTTTGTTTTCAGATTAAGAAAGGAGTTATGAGAAGATTGGGAAACTGAGTTTGTTGGTTGAGAATTTCAGTTTTTGTTTTTTGTTTTACGTTTTTTCCGGATTAAGAAAGAAGGAGTGAGAAGGTGGGGATGAAACTGAATAAGCGGTTTAGGAGGAAGAAGGAGGAAGAAGTGAGTTTCGTGCCAATTTTGTAGGGGATGAATGTTTTATTTTCCGCCTTTTTTCTTTTAATTTTGGGCAACCAAATTATTAAAAAATTCCGTTGCACAATATGTATTTTGGGCGACGAATTTAACTTCTGTAGCACATTTTGTATACTCGTTGCACAAAATAAAACTTTGGGCTACCACTTACAATTTCGATGCCCAAATATATACATGGGCAACCAATATTTTTTTGATGCCCATGTTGTATATCTAAGGCTTCGAATTTAAATTTCGTGGCCCTTTATTTGTTGTTTCGTCGCCCAAAGCCAAATTTCTTGTAGTGACTTCACACATCCGTATTTTAGGAAAGTTTCTTTCTGCTCAAAATTGTTTTTCAAAAATGACACGGATGCTTGGATTTGTATGCAAGGAAAATATCCTTAAGTATGGCAAGTATCTTATATAATATTGTTTTGATTTTATTTGATTTCAAATAAAATCAGTGAGAATAAATTCGCAGGATTATTTCTATAATTCCAAGGAAAATATTCTCTTGCAATATTGCATAACATACTAGCCAAAGGCTTATTTAAGGAGATTAGCCAGCAGAGATCTAAGAGCACTTTTGCACGAACAAAACTGAAGATCACGATTTGCAAAAGTACTCTCTAAGTCTCAATCTCACATAAACCTCATAACCACATTAAGGTTTTAATTTTCTTTCTTTTGTAAGCATTTAGGTTAATTGTTATTGAGAGACAAAGGATTGTAATTTGAGCATTCTGAGAGTTCAGTTTGCTGGGAAAGTTGATCTGGGATCATCTTCATTTGAACCTTCATAGTTGAGGGTTAAGTAAAACTTCCATAGGTGAAAGTTGGGGAACCATATTGTGCATAGGTTCATAATTGATTGAATGTAATTCTTTTGTTATACTGAGTTGATTTATAAAAGAGTGAGTGAGTGGAGGACGTAGACTTATTAGAAGTCGAACCTCGTTAAGTCTTGGTGTTGTTTATTTTATTGCTTTATTATTTCCGCTGCTTGAGAACTTGTTCTAAACTGTTGTTATAATTAATCGAAAAATTTACAACAAATTTACAACACTCAATTCACCCCCCCTTGAGTGTCACTTGGTCTTTCAATTGGTATCATAGCCTAACGTCTTGAAAGGGTAACACTTAGAGAAGGAAGAAAAGGTGAATACTCAATAAATGATGAATGGAAACTCTGGATCATGGCTGCCCAAGTTTAATGGAATAAACTATCCCTGGTTGAAGAACTGCATGCAATGCTTTGTCATTGGCACTTACTATGAGTGCTGGATGATAATCAAAAATGGTCCTAATAAGGTGGCTAACAACGCTGATGGAACAGAGAAGAAGGAGAGTGAATACACTAGCACAGATCTTAAGACACTTGAGAAGAACTCAAAGGCTATGTCACTTCTTCAACTAGGTATTGCTGATAATGAGGTAAGCCGTATTTTAGCATCTTCTACTGCAAATGAAAAATGGGAAACACTGGGGTTAGCCTATGAAGGCACTAGTGAAGTCAGGAGATCTAAGATAGATATGCTTATGTCTAAATATGAAGCTTTTGATATGAATCGGGATGAAAATATAAAAGATATGTATAGTCGTTTTATGTTAATTATTAATGAACTAAAATCTCTTGGCAAAAGTTTCACTAGTGAAGATTTGGTTAGGAGAGTTTTGAGAAGTTTGACAGGTAAATGGCTTCCTAAGGTAACTGCAATCCAAGAAGCCAAGGATCCAACCACTCTTACTGTAGAACAACTCATTGTGTCGTTAATGACTTATGAGATGTTGGTAAGCACAAAGGAGGAAAGAACAAGAAAAAGTCGAGGGCTGGTCTTGAAGGGAGAAGAAAATGAATAAGATCTGGATAAAATATGTCTCATGGCAAGAAGGTTCGAGACAAGTCTCAGATCTCAATGTAAGGGAAAATCCTGGAAGAACAAAGGCAACATGAAGAAGACCAGTACCAACAGTGGTTGCTTCAAATGTGGTGAAACTGGACATGTGATCAAAGATTGTCCAGCATGGAAAACTGACAAAGGAGGAAAAATGGAGAAAAAGATGACAAAGAGAGCTATGCTTGCTACCTGGGGAGATTATGACTCAGGTGGTGAAAGTGAGGAGGAAGAAGTCCTAGTTTGTCTGACTACATTGTTGGCAGAAGTAGACTAGAGGTAGACTAGTTCAGGTGAAAAAGATGACAAAGAGAGCTATGCTTGCTGCCTAGGGAGATTATGACTCAAGTGGTGAAAGTGAGGAGGAAGAAGTCCTAGTTTGTGTGACTACGCCATTGGGAGAAGTAGACCAGAGGCAGAATAGTTCAGGGACACATGTGTCTCATGGCTGAAAGCAGCTCTTCTAATGAAGAACAGGTAACTATTTCTGATATGCAAGACCAAATGAGATATTGTGATAGGGATGAGTTACTTAATTTTATGGATGCTGCTATAGAACAAAATGTTAAAGGAAATGCTGCTTATAAGGCTAACAAAGTGAAACTAAGAGAAGTAACTCGAAATCTAGATCTTACTGAGTGCCGTTCTGCTGAGCTTGAACTTATTTGTACATAGTGGAAAGAAAGAATTTCAGAGCTTGAAATAAGTCTGGATCAGAAGAATATAGATCTTGAGATGATAAAACCTCAATCAGTTTTTTCAAAAACAAATTTTTATCAAAATAATGAAAGAAGTTTTAGTAAGCTTAAGGAGGCAGAAGTTAAAGATATAAATTTCGAAGTACTTAAACAAAAATCACTTTCTCTAGAACATTCTGACTTAATTCTAGCATATTTGATGACGTGAAAGAATTGTTCAAAGAGCAGGTGAATCTAAAAACTTCTCTCGCTAGCACAAGTAGTTCTAATATTAATGTCAATAAATTATGTTTGGAATATGAAGGTAAGATTTGTGATGTACAAGCTGAAATATCTGAGTTAAGAAAAGATATCAACCTTAAAGTTGTTTTAGATAATCAAGGTGTTGATATTGAATTCTTACACTTAGAAAATGAAACTAAAATCTGTGGTCTTCAAGCCGAAATATCTGAACTAAAGAAAGGCAAGAATACTCAGTCCACTTCTAAACCAGATCCTGAATTGATTTCAAAACTTAAGGATGAGCTTCATAGGGAAAGTTGGATCTTTCCATTGCTGCTGAATATAATGAAGCTCAGCTTAAGAAACTTGAAAACAAGGAAAAGTATTTAAGTGATTTCCTAAGACAGATGAACAGGTTGCTCGATGATCAAAGTACTCTAAACATCCTGACCACAGAACCTAGTAACTCTATGAGGTTTGGATTAGGGTATTCTTGAAGTAGTTTCCAACAGCCCCAATAGTTGTGGAGAGATGAGACTTGGATTTCTGAATTCAAGAGAGGTAAGTATGTTTTTGCAAAAGACATGCATGTATGCACCTATTGTGGTAAGAATTGACATAATATTGAAACTTGCTGGACCAAGCAAAAACATAATAAGAAAAATCAGTCTCATGTTCAAAGCAGTCACAATTATTAGAGTCACACACATAGTTTGTCTAAAAATGGAAAACATGATAAAACAAGAAGACAAATGTAAAACAAATCAGGGTTAGAAAGGACAGTATCAAACTAGTTCCCATTAACAAGGAACCCAAGAAAATTTGGGTTCCTAAAACTAAACCTTGATTTGTTTATGCAGGTTAGAGTGGAAGGAAAGCCATTCAGGTATTTGGACAGTGGTTGCTCAAGACACATGTCTGGAGATAAATGTCAATTTCTTTCACTCGTAGCCTATGAAGGAGGAAGTGTCACCTTTGGAGATAATAGTAAAGGTTTAATCAAAGGTATAGGTAAGGTTGGTAAGAAGCTTTTCCAAGAAATTGATAATGTATATTTTGTTGAACGTTTGAAACATAACCTCTTAAGCATATCTCAACTTGGTAGCACGCAGACAGATACGTAGCTAGACGCGATAGGTGCCAAAGGCATGCTGGCATGTCTCACAAACCCTCTGAAGTCTTGCACCCAACACTAACGCCATGGCCCTTCATGAAATGGGGAATGGATATCGTGGGAAAATTGCCACCAGCTCCAGGTCAGAAACTATTCATGCCAGCACTAACCGATTACTTTTCTAAGTGGATCGAAGTAGATGCCTACCAGTAGGATAGAGACAAAGAGGTAGTCTCTTTTATCTAGAACAACATAATATGCAGATTCGGGGTCCCATCCGAGATCATGTGTGACAACGGGTCGCAATTCATAAGAGACAAAGCAAGAGACTTCTGCAGCGAATGGAATATCACCTTAACTACATCAACCCCTAGGTACCGGCAAGAGAATGGGCAAGCTGATCCAAGCAACAAATCGATAATTAATGGGATCAGGAGAAGGTTAGAAGCTAAGAAGGGAAGATGGGCAGAAGAACTACCTAGAATCCTGTGGGGTGACAGGACCACGCCTAGAGCAGCTACAGGACAAACACCCTTCTCCCTAGTATATGGATGTGAAGCTGTATTACTTACTGAGATAGTCACACCGACAGCCAGATATGGACTGATGACACAAGAGGCAAACAAGGTGGAGCTAGCTAATGACCTGGATACTTTGGAAGAGCTAACAGACAACACACTCATTAGAATGGCTACCCAATAGAATATAGTAGCCAGAAGCTTCAATAAAAACGTCAAAGCTAAGGTATTTCAGCGAGGAGATTGGGTGCTAAGGAAGGTTTTTTCCAACACCAAAGAAGAGAATGCTGGAAAACTAGTTGTGCAATGGGAAGGACCGTACCAAATCATCAAGGTCATAGACAATGATGCTTATAGGTTAGCTACGACAAAGGGAAGGGAAGTACCTAGAAGCTGTAATGCATCCAACCTGAAGGTCTACCACTTTTAGATCAGATTGAAAGCACAACCTAACTAAGAAGTAAGCCAAGTAAGCTCAACTCTCCTAGCCATGATATTATTTTCTTAATTACGAAATTATTGAATGATTAGCTTAAGCATTAAAAGGCCGTTGGTGGAAACACCAACAACCGTAGCTAACAATTATCTTAATATAAGCAGACCCCACATATGCAACCTATGAATCCAGATACTCCATACAGAGTAGTAACTAAGGCCTAGACGCCATTCAAAGCTATAACGCTATCAAAGGGGAAGTGTATACTAGTTGGAAGCTGCCCCAGCAATCAAAACACATGACAAAGAAGCCCACAGATGGCCTATAAAGTAGCCTAACCACTTACCCAACATGCATGCAATCTAACTTAAAGCTAGGTAACAAACATGAATATACGCATAACATTATGACATAATACACAAAATAGCACACAAGTCATAGAATGCATTTAAATCAAAGAAATATAAAGTTAATACAAATTAAAAAAGGCCCTAAGGCCATTGTCTGATAAACACAATAATCATAAAATAATGTTCAAAAACACAAAAGAAAAACAACTTTAAGCTTCTTCACTAGCTGCCTCCAGCACCCCTCCTACTTGCTCTCAACAGGAAGAAGGACAACTACAGGGGTATGAGTCTCCCCTACAGTAGCTGCCTCCCCCTCGCCAGCCAAGCTGGCAGCATCACCAGGTGGAGCAGCATCAACCAGGTCAGAGGAAGCAGGAAGGAGGTCAGCCAAGTTGCCAAAGTGCTCCAAGTACTCGTCTACCACAGCTTGGCAATCCTTAGCTGTAGCCCCCTTATGGTAGACTTCATAAGCATTCATGGCTCTCCCCCTCATGAGGGAAGAAGCAACCACATCCCTGTTTTCCTCTCTTTGATCCTCCTGCTCCTGCTCCAGCTTCTTGTTTTTGTTCATCAGCTCCTCATTTTTGCCCTCTAGCTCCTTCTCCCTCTCCTCCAGCATGGACCTCAAATCCTCTTCCACCTTGGATTTCAGTTCAGCCTGCTGCGTCCTAAGGAGTTCGTTCTTGGTTGTTAGCTTGTCCACCTTGAGCAACATCTGGCCATGCTTAGCAGTGAACCCCTTTACGAAGCTCTTGGCACCTAAGGTGCTTTGGAGGGCTACATGAAATTAAGTTAGGAAAAGCGAATAGCAGGAAAACGCATACATGAGACTCACTAGGAGAATAGCTAACCTGAAGAGATTGGCCAGCTATGTGGCTCAAAACAGCATCAGGAGAGAGGTTGTTGAGGCGCTGCCTGGCAGCCGGAAATAGCAGCTTCTCGGCGTGAGGCCACACCCCTTCCTCTACATCTTGCATAGCTAGGAAGGTAGGAGGAAAGGACAACTCCACGTCATCCACAGGAACAGGTTCGGATAACTTCGGGAACTTAGAAGGAGGTGGCATGATAACAGCAGCTTCCACAGGCTTCGAGCCTGTGTTCGCAGAGCTGGTTGTGCTGTTGCCGGCGGTCTTCCTCTTTGAAGCCCTCCTCTTAGCCTCCTCAAAAGACATCTCCTTTAAACCTATAGGGAGCATAGCTAGACCAGTGTTAGGTATAGCTGAACCAATGTTGAACATAGCTAGACAGATAATACCCTTCCTAGAAAAACAGTTATTAATAAGCAAGAAGGAATCCTTACCAGAAGACATAGCTGGAGTAGTAGTTGTAGGTTCTTTAGCAGCTTCAAAAGTCCTTTCTTTGTTAGGATGACTTAGGAACTCCTTCGTAGCCCGGCTTTTCGTGATTAGAGGAGGAGGAGAGTGAACTGCAAAAGGAAGTAAGTAAGAACCAAATTAATAAAAGTATTAAGAAAGCTAAACAAAGAAACGATACGTATACCTGTAGCATTCAATCCAACAACCAGCCACCTTCCCTCTTCACCAAGAGAGGACTTCTCCACAAAGAAGTACCTATTCTTCTAACCCTTATCAGGCGCCCCTCATCATCCACCAGCTTGTTCCCAGCTACCCTAACCTTCAAGGTAGCGTATCCAGGACCTACCTTTCTAACAGAATATATAGCTAACAAGTCATCTAGCCCAAAATCTAGTTCCCACTCATCGCTTTTTTCCTCAACTACCTTGCAAATCCTCCAAAATGATGGTTATAACTACCCCTGACTTACACCTGGACGCTCTAGAACCGATCTAACTAACCCAACCAAAGGAAAAGTAAACCCAATAGTAAAAGGGTATTCAAAGAAATAGACATGGTCAGGGGGACAAGTCTCAGGACGTTGACTAGAGGTAGGAACCACTAATCTAGCCGACTCAGGGAAGAGACCCATTGTTGCAACCTGCTGTAGGCGTTCCTCTATTATTACACTCATTACATCATCCTTAGCTCTACCCATGATTCCTAAACTTTAACAGACACTTGAGACACCTAAAGGAAGGAAGCAAAACAAAGAGAGAAGGAGAGATCTCAGTACCTGATAAGCTAAATCGACTTGAAATTCGCAAAGTCACAAAGAAATAAAATCAAATTTTCTTTCTAAAAGAAATTTGCAAAGGTGAAGAAGAAGAGTAAGGAGGGAGGCGTATATATAGGGGGAGGAGAAGGAAAATAACAGTTACTTTTTAATTATTAACTGCCAAATCATTTCATATTTTCCTCTTATTTATTTTTAAGAAGCTAATTATTGCTTCTGAATAACCGTTTGTTCTTTGGAAACTGTGTCGATCTCCAACGGTAACTTGCAACCCGGTAGCTGGACGCTCCCCGCTTACAAGTTAGTGGCAAATTGTTATGGCTAAAACTTTTACCTATAATCCAGCTTGATTGCTAGCTATGCAGGTACCCTGCTAGCACCTACAGCTTAGAATTGGTCAGAGTAGTGTGTCCGTGAATCAAGGAGTCAGAAGAAGAAAATTTTAAGATGCTTCTAGAAGAAGGCGAACTTGGAAGTTAGGGTCAAAGATATTGAGGAGATGATGCCACAAAAGTAGGAACCATATTTCAAATCAGTTTGAATCTAGCCCACAATCCGAGCTAGATACATTCCAAAGGTAGTAACCAATTCAAAGAAAGGAAAACGACTAGGAGGAGCGGTATATCTATAAATAGGTGGAAGAAAAAAGATACAACACACAATATTATCATAAGAAATCAATACTTTATTATTGTTATTATTGTACGTACAACTTAAACACTATTTACATTTCCTAGCTAGATACTTAGCAGCAAGTAGGTTGTAATTACCTAGCTACCTAGCTAGCATCATACATTCTAATTGTAAACAATCTTATTAACTAGTGGACTGGTGGACTCAAAGCCACCCGCCGTTTTGTTACCCTAATTTAGGGGGGTTTTCCGCGTCACCACATCTGGTGTCTCCCCACTCCCATCCTTGCATTACTTCAATTCTGCATCAAAGCAAACAAAACCAGTAACTATTTAGCTATAGTCGGAACCAGCCAAGGTTTGCTAGCTAGAGCAGATTTTAGCATAAACACAAATCTGTAGATACTTCATTTGATGTTGCTTCCTTTAAAAAGAGAATAAATGCAGGGTTCCCTTGCTCCATTTCCTTCTCAAATTCCTTAGCTGAAAGAAATAAACTGGTTGGTTTCTTGTCCTTCCCTGTAGATGGAATCAATGGTAGGAGATTGATTTGTTTCTTATCCTTCAAAACTGAGTATACATTCGATTCTCCATTATGTTGCACCTTTCTATCATATTGCCATGGTCTTCCCAGGAGCAATTGGCATGCAGCCATAGGCACAACATCACACCACAACTCGTCATTGTATAGTCCAATTGTGAAATTGATTAGTGCTTGCTTCTTTCATTCAATTCCTTTTATATCATCAAGCCAATTCAATTTATAAGGACTAGTATGATCTGTTTGCGTCAATTTTAACCTTTTTACTAGATCTTTCGATGCTACATTCGTGCAAGATCCATTGTCAATGATTAAATTGCATAGGTAGGGACCAATTTTGCAAACACTGTGACATAAGCTTTCTCTCTACGTTGCATGTGGTTCCACTACTGAATGCAATGCTCTTCTAACCACAATAGCTTCGCCACCTTGTAGCAATGGAGGATGATTCACAGTTTCTAGGGTGGCTTCATCAGAATCCTCCCCTCTCTAGTTTTTAATGATGTCCTCATCATCTTAAACCACAATCTGGTAAATTTCTTCCTCAGTTGCCCATAATCTAGCTTGTTCCATAGCCAATGTGCGTTTTAAGGTACAAGCAGAAGCTACGTGACTATAACCTTGACATTGAAAGCATCTCCTGCGTTCTTCATATTCTGCTTTTGAAACCACTTTTTTTGGTTTGTCCCCTGGAGAGCTAGGGGTTGCAGGTACTTGGTTTATTTGTGGTGTCTGATTTGCTTTTGCATTTATTTCTAGAGTAGTGTAGTTTGATTTACCAGTGAAAGGCATGAAATTTTGTGTGGTGTCCCCCTTCATACGTTTCTCCACCTTTAAAGCCAATTTGCAGAGATCATCAAAAGTATGATATTGAGCCAGATCGAGCTCCTTATCAATATTATTGTTTAAGCCTTTCAAAAATGTTGCCATCTTCATATGTTCTCTTTCCTCCAAATCACAAAGTAAAGATAACCTTTCAAACTCTGAAATATAATTACACACACTCATAGTGTCCTGATATAGAGAAGTAAATTTGACATAATTTTGCTGATCAAAGTCAAAAGGAACATATTTTGCACGCAATTTCTTCTTAAGGTGAGACCAGGTAACAATTTTGGCTTTGTTTTGGCGTTTTCTCTTGGCTTTAATGCCCTCATACCAAAATCCTTCATTTTTGGTTAGTCTAATGTAAGCAATTTTAAAGGTTCTTTTATCATCAAAACTTTTATATTCAGTAATCTTTTCCACTTATCTTTCCCATTCAAGATAGTCATCTCGGGAACCTTGGCCAGTGAAGTACTCAAGTTTAATGCCACGATCATCAAACTTTGGCATGCTTTTGGGACGTTTTATATGGGAGTCAGAAGAAGAGGACGAGTGAAAACCTTCATCATCATCATCATCTCCACGAAAATAATGCACAGATTGAGGATCAAACTTTTGTTGCAATTCACGAGCCAAAACATCAATGCGGACATTATCCTGCTTTTGTCTCAAGTCCATAGCCTCTAGTTTAGTCATCATGTCTTGAATTATTTGTGTCAAATTTGATTCCCCCATGATGGATCGAAAAACCTTTGAAATCTGATACCAAATTGATGTGGATTTTAAGTGGTACATCAAATATCACTCAAAACTCACGTGTTTGCCAATTAAATCTCCACTCCTGTATTAATTTAATTGAAAAATAATTAATTAATACACTCATTTAATTAATTAATTATGATCTAAATTTGTTTATCACTCTTGGCTCACAAATTTATGAAAGAAAAATTGAACAAAGTTTAATCACTATACTTGCGCAATTTTTCAGAAAATTATTGTATTGAAAATTCAATGTGTAAGACTTATGTATTTTACAAGGAATTCTCAAGCTATTTATAAAACAACCTAAGACTAAGTCCTAACAATTTTCTAAGACCCTTAGAGTCCTAATTCACTGATGTGGATTTTAAGTGGTACTCTCAAGTTACACTCAAAATTCACGTGAAACCCAATTAAATCTCCACTCCTGGATTAATTTAATTGAAGACTAATTAATCAATACATTTCTGTAATTAATTAACTAGGATCTAAATTTGTTTATTACTCTTGACTCACAAATTTATGAATAAAATTCGAACAAATTAAATTGATTCACAAAACTTGCTCAATTTTTCAGAAAATAATGTAATGAAAATTCAATGTATTGAAACTTCTGTATTTTACAAGAAATCCTCAAGCTATTTATGTAACAACCTAAGACTAAGTCCTAACAATTTTCTAAGACCCTTACACTCTTAATTCACGAACATACAAGGCTGAAATTCAGCTTACATGACTCAAATATGACTCACAAGATAAGAATGCCACATCATCACTGTATCTTGATGTTATCTTGCTTAACAAACTCTAACAACTTATCTAATCAAGAAATTACCCTAACAAATTAACTAAATAATTAATTAACAAGATAATCATCAGAATTTACACTAAAATCAGGAGCTAAACTTGTTGCCCAGGATTGCCAAAAATTCATCAAAAACCCGCCACAAAGAAGATCGTCAATAATTGCACAACTTTTCAAGATTCTTCAAGAACTTCAAGAAATGCTTCAAGATCCAATCTTTTAATCAAGAAACCTTCAAGAATCTATTCTCCATGTATTTTAGCATAATTATGATGATCAAGACTCCACAAGAAATAATAATAATGATGTCCAAAATGAGAAAACCCTATCAAGTGAAATGGGAAAAACTCATGGACCAAACCAACTTAATCCCTGTAACCACCACTTTGATCCATCCTGTGAGTGCATTAATTAGAGTTACTATCACGTAACTTAACTAATGGCTCACTCCGCCAGTGACAAAGTATCAATGATTAATATCTATAGTGTTAGCTAGGAATCCACCACTATCACTAGAATTTACAGTGTCAACCTTAATCATTGTCACCCATACCTGTGATTTATCCTTAACAAAACCAATGGGATTTATTATTATGCTAATTGGCTCATCCACTGTTGGTGTATCATAGGATATCACACTTGTACTCAAATTCACATCATTCACGCCTAAAACAAGTTGAAATTCAGCATACAAGACTCAAAGATGACTCACAAGATAAGAATGCCACATCATCGATCACTGCATCTTGACCTAATCTTGCTTAACAATCTCTAACAACTAATCTAAGAAAATATCCTAAAAAATTAACTAAATAATTAAATAACGAGATAATCATCAGAATTAATACTAAAAATCATGAGTTAACTTGATGCCCAAGAATGCTCAAAATTGTTGAAATTTCCGCCACAAGATTGCTCGTTGTTTTTGCGCAATTTTCAAGATTCTTCAAGGAACTTCAAGAAATGTTTCAAGATACAATCTTTTAATCAAGAAACTTTCAAGAACCTATCTTCCATGTATTTTAGCATAATTATGATGATCAAGACTCCAGAAGAAATGAAAACAATGATGTCTAAAATGAGAAAAACCCTATCAAGTGAAATGGGAAAAAACTCATGGACCGAACCAACTTGTTCTCTATAACCACCTCTGTGATCCATCCTGTGAGTGCATTAATTAGAGTTACTTAATGATTCATAACTTATTTAATGACTCACTCCACCGGTGACAAAGTATTAATGATCAATAGCCAATAGTGTTGGCTAGGAAGCCACCACCATCACTAGTGTCCATAGTGTCAGCCATAATCATTGTCACCAATATCTATGATTTATCCTTAACAAAACCAATGGGATTTATTATTATGCTAATTGGCTCATCCACTGTTGGTGTATCATAGGATATCTCACTTGTACTCAAATTCACATCATTCACGCCTAAAACAAGCTGAAATTCAGCATACAAGACTCAAAGATGACTCACAAGATAAGAATGCATGCCACATCATCACTGCATCTTGACCTAATCTTGCTTAACAATCTCTAACAACTAATCTAAGAAAATATCCTAAAAACTTAACTAAATAATTAAATAACGAGATAATCATCAGAATTAATACTAAAAATCATGAGTTAACTTGATGCCCAAGAATGCTCAAAATTGTTGAAATTTCCGCCACAAGATTGCTCGTTGTTTTTGCGCAATTTTCAAGATTCTTCAAGGAACTTCAAGAAATGTTTCAAGATACAATCTTTTAATCAAGAAACTTTCAAGAACCTATCTTCCATGTATTTTAGCATAATTATGATGATCAAGACTCCAGAAGAAATGAAAACAATGATGTCTAAAATGAGAAAAACCCTATCAAGTGAAATGGGAAAAAACTCATGGACCGAACCAACTTGTTCTCTATAACCACCTCTTTGATCCATCCTGTGAGTGCATTAATTAGAGTTACTTAACGATTCATAACTTATTTAATGACTCACTCCACCGGTGACAAAGTATTAATGATCAATAGCCAATAGTGTTGGCTAGGAAGTCTCCACCATCACTAGTCTCCATAGTGTCAGCCATAATCATTGTGACCAATATCTGTGATTTATCATTAACAAAACCAATGGGATTTATTATTAGGCTAATTTGCTCATCCACTGTTGGTGTATCATAGGATATCTCACTTGTACTCAAATTCACATCAGGCTCATAGTGGCGTACTTGCTGGACATTTTGGAACTCATAAGACTTATGATATGGTGAGTGAATATTTCTACTGGCCTAAAATGTTAGGTGATATTTAATCAGTCATTTCGAGATGTGCTACATGTCAAAGGGCGAAGTCAACTTTTGTCAAAGGCTTGTACAGTCCATTACCAGTTCTTGATAAACCTTGGGATAGTGTCAGTATGGATTTTATAATTGGCTTGGTAAGGACACAAAGGGGACGTGATTCAATAATGGTAGTGGTTGACTGGTTCTCTAAAATGGCGCATTTTGTGGCCATGAATAAGACTGATGATGCTCAACATGTTGCTGAACTATATTTCAAGGAGATTGTGAAGTTACATGGAATTCCAAGAAGTGTGGTAAGTGACAGAGATTTGAAATTTGTAAGTCACTTTTGGAAGTGCTTGTAGAAGATAGTTGGAACCAAGCTGCTTTTTAGTACTTCTCATCACCCTCAAACAGATGGGCAGACTGAAGTCACAAACAGATTTTTGGGCACTTTCTTGCGCGGGCTTGTGAGTAAAACGCAAAAAGATTGGGATGTGCGCCTCTACCATGCTGAATTTTCTTATAACAGAGCTATTTCATCCACACATGACATTCCCCATTCGAAGTTCTGTATGGAATCAATCCATATATGCCCATTGATCTGATTCCATTAGCTAGGGACAAAACCCATGTAGATGTGCAAAACGAGTGGAAATCTTCAATAAAACGTGTGAAGAAGTTGAAAAGAAGATTTCTAAGATGAATAAGGTCTACAAGAGACGATCTAACAAGAACATAACTCAACGTGTTTTCAAACCTGGTGATTTGGTATGGATTCATCTCAGAAAGGAACGTTTTCCTCATAAACGAAAAAATAAATTGATGCCTAGAGCTGATGGACCTTTTGAGGTGATTAAAGCATATGGGGATAATGCCTATAAAGTTGATTTCCCTAATGAGTATGGTAATGTTAGTGCTACTTTCAATATTGGGAATCTCTCGCCATACTATGATGATGTTAATTTGAGGGAAAATTCTTTTCAACCAAGGGAGAATAATGTGAATTTGTATACAGGTGAAATATCTTATTGTGCACCAGTAGTTAATGAGCCAATTAGCCTTATAATAAATCATATTGGGTTTGATAAGGATAAATCACAAGTGTGGGTGACAATGGTTAAGGAGCTTGATACTGTGGAGGTTGGTGGTGGCTTCCTAGCCAACACTACTGATCATTGATACTCTGTCATTGGTGGAGTAAGCCATTAAATAATTTATGTATTGTTAACTAATTAATGCACTCACAGAATGGATACAAATGGTGGTTATAGGGAACAAGTTGGTTTAGTCCATGAGTTTTTTCCCATTTCACTTGATAGGGTTTTCTCATTTTGGACATCATTGCTTTCATTTCTTGTGGAGTCGTGATCATCATAATTATGCTAAAATACATGGAGAATGGTTTCTTGAAGCTTTCTTGATTAAAAGATTGAATCTTGAAGCATTTCTGCAAGTTTCTTGAAGATCTTGAAAATTGCGCCAAAATTGACGACAACATGGTGGGCATTATTATCTGGTGAGTCATATTTGAGTCTTGTAAGCTGAATTTCAGCCCAATTTCTGCGTGATTTAGGTTTCTTAGAGTCTTAGAAAGTTGTTAGAACTTAGTTTTAGGTTGTTATATAAATAGCTTTAGAATTCCTTGTAAAATACATAAATTTCATACATTGAATTTTCAGTACAAAAATTTTACGAATTTTTGCGCAATTTTGGTGATTAAATTTGCTCAAAAATTCTTCAATAAATTCATGAGTCAAGAGTGATAAAACGAATTTAGATCCTAATTAATTAATTACAGGAGTGTGTTAATTAATCAGTTTTCAATTAAATTAATCGAAGAGTGGAGATTTAATTAGCTTACACGTGAGTTTTGAGTGATATTTGAGAGTACCACTTAAAATCCACATCATGAATCCCCTTCCCTTGAGTTAACCGTTGAATAACATAAGGACTAGAATGAGGAGTTGTTTTTAAGTTCAACTTATCTACAACTACTTGTGATGCCACGTTTGTACAACTATCACCATCAATAATCAAAATACATACCTTACCACCATTGGTTTAATGAGTGTGAAAGATGGACTCACGTTGCAAATTCTCATATTCAGATGCCATGCTACTCAAGGTCCTTCTGACCACCAAGCATTCCCCTTGATCCGGTCCAAGAAAGGCTTTGTCCTCCTCCTCTCTGTTGACTTCTTCCTCTCCAAGATACTCCATGCCATCCTCATTATACTCAACAAAAGTAACAAACTTTTTATTTGGACAATCAACAGCAATAAGCCCAATACCTTGACATCTAAAACACTTTCTAGAAGTAAACTTAGAATTTGTGTTTTGTGGGAAATTTGTGTTTGGTTTGTGTTTGCGTGGGAGTTTTAAAAGTTTGTGTTTGTGTTTTAGGGAAATATGCCCAATCAACAGGAATATGCCCAATACCTTTGATCTTTTGTTGTTCTTCAACCTTGTGGGCTAAGCTTATAAGCTCTTCTAAAGTAGCATAGGGATGTAACTCAACCACATTATCCACCATTGGGTTCAAGCCTCCCAAAAAGCGCACCACTGTTTGAGGCACATCCTCCTCAACTCCACACTTCATAACATAGGACTCAAACTCTCTAGCATAGTCACCGACAAATTTAGAACCTTGCTCAAGATGATGAAACTTGTGAAAGTTCTCTTGAACATAGTAAGTAGGAAGAAATTTTTGTTTGAAAAGACTTTTCATTTTCTCCCAACTTTTCACCTTAGTTTTGCCTTGCCTTGCCTTGATCTCTTAGAACAAATGTTTTGATTCAAGAACCAATGACAAGATTAACAATGTAATCAACTTGTGCAACAATGACAAGATTAACAAAGGTGCAATCAACTTCGAAGGTTTTGATGTCAATGGCAAGGATGCAACCATAGGTGAATTAATTGCATATGGGGATATAAGCTATATGGGTGCATCAAGGGTAGTGATTTGTGTGTGTATGATCAAATACACCGAGGGTGGCACTCAAATCAAGGAAAGAATGGTGGATTTTGGGGAACAAGATGGTTTTTGCCTATGGGTTTTTTCCCACTACATTTGCTAGGGTTTTTCTCATTTTAAGCATTGAGTCTTTTATTTCTTGATGAGTCTTGATCATCATTTACAATCTTAAAGACATTGGAAATGACTTTCTGAAGGTTTCTTGATTAAAATACTGATTCTTGAAAGGTTTCTTGAAGATTTAAGGCAAAACCTTTAAATTTGCGCAAAAATGGACGAACAATCTTGGCGGAAATTTTTCGCGACCTTTTAGGGTTTTGGGTACTTTGGATTTTTATGTAATTCTGGTTGTAATTTGTTTATTATCTTGTTTTTTAGGTTGTTAGAAAGTTTGTAAGGATATTTTCTTGTTTAGATAACTTTGTTAGAGTTTGTTAGCAAGATAAGATCAAGATGCAGTGATGATGTGGCATTCTTATCTTGTGTGTGTGTGTGTGAGAGATGAATTCCCTTTGTTTTGTGCGTGTGCTTTAATGTTTTTATTTAGGATTTTTGTTGATGATTATTCCTATAAACAGTGTTAACATTAGTTTGTAAAAATTAAGTTTGAGTTTTAATAAAAAAAAAAAGTTTGTTTGTTTACTCTAAACAAAAAATCCGAAAATTTGGTAAAGTTGGTGGTTAATTCCTTTATACTATTGTGAGATTAATTAGTGGCTTTGAGTGTGCTTAGGATTTAATCAAAGACTAATTGATCAACCTAAATTTAAGAATTTTGGTGGCTTGGCCTTTAGGAATTCGAAAATTTAGCTAACCTTTGTGAGTTTTTATAATTCATAAGAAAATTCACATCACGTTTGCCCACCAAGTGGAGGCATACTTTGTAAGTTTCAAAGCCACAATTTTTACCTTCTTATTTTAAGGTATTTGTTTATAATCAAACACCCTCTCAACCGTTCTCAGCCATTCAAAAAATTCATCCACATCAAGTTTGCCATCATATTGAGGGATGTCAACTTTGATGTCATTATTTGGCCTATTGATACAAGTGTGAATACCAATAAATTTAAACTTGGTCTACAATGATGGAGGATCATGTTCTTGAAATTTCTTGATTAAAAGATTTAATCTCGGACGTTACTTGGAGCTTCTAAAGATAGAATTTCAGTTTCGGAGCAGTGCAGTATGTCTGAATTTGAAGATTTTTGATTGACATTTGGCTTTGATTTAGAAGGCTTGTGAATATGCGTTTGAAAGATTATTGAATCTAATTTCAGGGAAAAATATTTCCAAAATTCAGTAAAATACGCAAGATAATGTTATATCTATTTATCTGCACGGCTGTCAAACTGGAAATCAATTTTTAGTTAGATTTCTTTTATCTGGAGTCTAAGTATAGTTAGGATATGTTTTTAGGACGTGTTTAGTGTTTTGTTTTGTGATTTTTGTTTTCATAATTTTGCAATTTACTTTTTTAGAAATTTTGTTAGGATATTTTCTTGATTAGATAAAGTTTGTTAGAGTTTGTTAGCAAGATAAGATCAAGATGCAGTGATGATGTGGCAATCTTATCTTGTGAGTCATTTGTGAGACATTAGGGGTGTGTTTATCTTGTTTTGTGCATGTGTTGTGTCTGTTTTAGTTAGGATTTGTTGATGATTATTCCTATAAATGATCTCAACACTAGGTTGTAAATTAATTAAGTTGGAGTTGAATAAAAGTTTGTTTGTTTACTTGAAAACAAAAAAAATCCGGAAATTTAAAGGGTTGGTGATTAATTTCTTTATACTCTTGTGATTGAATTAGTAGCTTTAAGGGTGCTTAGGCTTTAAACAAAGGACTAATTGATCAACCTAAAATTAAGAATCTTGGTGGCTTGGTCTTTATAGATTCGAAATTTTAGTTTATACCCTTGTGAGTTTTTGTTTGCACGAAAATTCACATCACCTATGGCTCCTCCTAGAACGAGGAGTTTCCTCATCCTGCCTACCCTCTTCTTCTTCACCACTATTTTCAGGATCAGTGAAGGATAGAGATCCTTATCTTTGACGTTGCAGTTTGAGAGTCAAGTCTCTCATTTGAACTTGCAAATAGTCCATTTGTTTTTCACGTGCCTCTCTTTCTTGTTCCAATATTCTTGCCAATTTGGAGGGGGTATTAGGATTTGACATGATAAATTTGGAAAAGCAAAAATAAATGTGTTTGATGGACAAAATATTGAAGGAAACACGAATTTGTGCACCCTCCTTCTAGCGCTAAATGTAATTTATTCGTAGTAACACTAGGAACATACAAGGGATAAAACGAAAATTTTGTGGATAAGTATGACTAAACCAAGCTAGTTCTTATATATAGATACACCACTAAGAATTAGAATGGGCTTCCTAAGATCACAACTCAACTGTTTAGTCACGAAAAGTTGAATTAGCGAATGAAAAGTTTCATTTCTGATCCAAGAAATTGAAGAGTTTCTAATCCAAGAAACACGATAAACACTCAAAAAGATTTTTTGATTCAAACTTCTATGTTTTATTCATCCATTAAAAAGGGTATTTATTGATGTGGATTTTAAGTGGTATTCGCAAATACAACCTAAAACTCACGATTTTTAGCAATTAAACTCTCCACTCCTAGATTAATTTAATTGAAGACTAATTAATCAATACACTCCTGTAATTAATTAACTAGGATCTAAATTTGTTTATCACTCTTGACTTACAAATTTATGAAAGAAAATTCGAACAAATTGATTCACACAACTTGAGCAATTTTTCGGAAAAATATTGTATTGAAAATTCAATGTGTAAAACTTAATTAATTTTACAACCTAATGTTGAGATTATTTATTGGTATAATCATCAACAAAATCCTAGCTTAAAAACAACTAGGAAACACATGAAAACAAGTAGGAAAACACCCCCACTTGTGCCACTTGCACAAGTTTCTCAACAAACTGAAGATAAGATTGCCACATCAGCATGCTACTTGCAACTTGATCTTATCTTGCCTAACAAACTCTAACTAACTAACTAATCAAGAAAATATCCAACAAATTGACTAAATAACTAATAAACAAGATAATCATCAGAATTAATACTAAAAATCACGAAATAATCTTGATGCCCAAATTGCCAAAAATCGTCAAAAATCAAGCCACCAATTTCCGTCAATTTTTGCGCAATTCTTTAAGATTTCCAAGAAACTTCATGAAATGTTTCAAGTTCCAATATTTTAATCAAGAAACTTTCAAAAAACCATTATCCATGTCTTTTAGCATATTTATGATGATCAAGACTCCACAAGAACTAATAATAATAATGTCCAAAATGAGAAAATCTTATCAAGTGAAATGGGAAAAAACTCATGGATCAAACCAACTTGTTCCCTGTAACCACCATTGTGTACCATCCTGTGGGTGCATTAATAATCTGTTAAACCTTCTTTAATGACGCACTCCACCAGCGACAAAGTATTAATGATCATCATCCATAGTGTTGGCTAGGAAGCCACCACCATCACTAGAATTTACAGTGTCAACCATAACCATTATCATCCATACCTGTGATTCATCCTTAACAAAACCAATTTGATTTATTATTAAGCTAATTGGCTCATCACCTCTTGGTGTATCATAGGATATCTCACTTGTACTCAAATTCACATCATGATATCCATGTAGATGCGAACAAATGAGTGGAAGTCTTTCATAAAACATGTGAAGCAGTGAAAAAAAAGATTTTTAAGATGAATGAGGTCTACAAGAGACGGTCTAACAAGAACAGAACTCAACATGTTTTCAAACCTGGTGATTTGGTATGGATTCATCTCAGAACGGAATGTTTTCCTCATAAATGAAAGAATAAATTGATGCCCAAAGCTGATGGAACTTTTTAGGTGATTGAAGCATATGGAGACAATACCTATAAAGTTGATTTACCTGATGAGCATAGTAATGTTAGTGCTACTTTCAATATTGGGGATCTCTCGCCATACTATGATGATGTGAATTTGAGGGAAAATTCTTTTCAACCAAGGGAGAATAATGTGAATTTGTATACAGGTGAAATATCTTATTGTGCACCAGTAGTTGATGAGCCAATTAGCGTTATAATAAATCATATTGGGTTTGATAAGGATAAATCATAGGTATGGGTGACAGTGGCTAAGGAAATTGACACCGTCGATATTAGTGGTGGTTTCCTAAACAACAACATTGATCGTTTATACATTGCACTAGTGGAGTGAGCCATTAAATAAGTTATGTATTATTAACTAATTAACGCAATCAAGGGATGGATAGAAATGGAGGTTATAGAGAACAAGTCGGTTTGGTCTATGAGTTTTTTCCCATTTCACTTGATAGGGTTTTCTCATTTTGGACATCATTGCTTTCATTTCTTATGGAGTCTTGATCATCATAATTGTGCTAAAATGCATGGATAAGTGTTTCTTAAAGGTTTCTTGATTAAAAGATTGAATCTTGAAGCATTTCTTGAAGTTTCTTGGAATTCTTGAAAAGTTGCGCAAAATTGACGAAAATAGAGTGGCGGAAATTTTGACGATTTTAAGCAATCTTGGGAACCAAGTTATTTTCGTGATTTTTAGCGTTAATTCTGATGATTATCTGGTTAATTAATTATTTAGTGAAGTTGTTAGGATATTTTCTTGATTAGATAAGTTTGTTAGAGTTTGTTAGCAAGATAAGATCAAGATGCAGTGATGATGTGGCATTCTTATCTTGTGAATCATACTTGAGTCTTGTATGCTGAATTTCAGCCTATTCTATGCGTGTTTTAGGTGTCTTTGAGTCTTAGAAAGTTGTTAGAACTTAGTCTTAGATTGTTCTATAAATAGCTTTGAGAATTCCTTGTAAAATATGTAAGTTTCATACATTGGATTTTCAATACAAAATTACGAGTTTCTTGCGCAAATTTGGTGATTTAATTCGTTCAAGTTTCTTTCATAAATTTGTGAGTCAAGAGTGATTAACTAATTTAGATCCTAATTAATTAATTACAGGAGTGTGTTAATTAATCAATTTTCAATTAGATTAATCCAAGAGTGGAGATTTAATTGGCCTACAGGTGAATTTTGAGTGGTATTTGAGAGTACCATTCAAAATCCACATCACTCCTTCATGAATCTTCATCACTAGAGCTTGAACTAGATTCATCAATTTCGTGACCCGTTTTGTTAGATTGCGATCTCCCACTTACGAAATTCATGACTTCCTCCAACATAGTTTGCAACTTCCTTATTTCGTTGTCTCTCTTGATTTCCTTAGCTTGTTCTAAGGACAATCCTCTCTGAACATTTGTAGGAACTCCCTCACCATCACCCTCCATAGCAATTTTATGGGTAAAGTGATTGATAGATTCACAAACACTTGAGATCAAACGATCACTCAATGAAAATACCAAATTTGATGTGAATTTTCTTATGAACAAAAACTCACAGGATGTGAAAAACTAAATCCACGAATTCTAATGGCCTAGCCACTAGAACTCACGAATTTAGGGTGATTAACTAGTCTTTGATTAAAGCCCTAGGAACCCTCAAAGCCCCTAATTAATCTGCACACAAGAGTATAAAGGAATCACCCACCAACTGTTAAGAATTTCGAATTTTGTTTTTAAGTAAGCAAATAAAACTTTTATTCAACTCAATAACTTGATTGTTACAAACTAATGTTGAGACCATTTATAGGAATAATCATAAACAAAATCCTAACAAAAGAAGCTAAAGAATCACGTGAAAAAACAAGATAAACATGCCACCCATAACAAACTCAAGATAAGATTGCCACATTATCATGCAACTTGCTCTTATCTTTACAGCAAACTCTAACTAACTCTAACTAAAAATATTCTATCCTAAACATTATAAAAAACTAATAAACAAAATAATCAGCAAATTACAACATAAAACACACGAAAATACACGCCACATGCTTGCTCCATTTTTACGCCATTTTCAAGAAATGCTTCAAATCTTCAAGAAATCTTTCAAGATCAATTCTTTTAATCAAGAAACCTTCAAGAAGTCATTTCCCATTTCTTTAAGGTTGAAAATGATGATCAAAACTCCACAAGAAATAAAAGACTCAATGCATGAAATGAGAAAAACCCTAGCAAATGCATTGGGAAAAAACCCATACGCAAAAACCATCTTATTGCCCAAAATTCCACCATTCTTTCCATGATTTGCGTGCCACTCTAAGTTTGTATGATCATGCACACGCATATCCAAACACTTGATGCACCCATATGGTTTGTATCCCCATAAGCAATCAGTTCACCCATGGTTGCATCCTTGCTATTGACATACAAACTTTCAAAGTTGTGATCACTATTTGTATTGTTATTCACACTTTTATCATAATGTCGACACTATATTAGTGCAGCTTCCTGGATCGATAATGATATCACATAATCTACCCTGCACATTACACTTGGCGAGGAATATTTTCTCACGTTTATTCTTAGCTGGTTGAATTGGTTGAGATTGAAGCACTCTTCTCAGAACCAAACTTTGTCCCTGGGTTTCAGGAATAATTTCTTCCACCTCTTCCTCATGAGTATCATACTGAGCATAATCTCCTTCCCCCTCATCCACGTGTCCCTACTGCTCTTCTTCAACGTCTCCTTCATCTCCCCAATCTCTAGTGGTTGTCACCTAGTATGTGGGCAATCTCTTTGAAAGTGACCCTGACCGTTGCACTTGAAGAAAGTTTCATTATCCATTGGTTTGAAAAGGTAGGTGCCTTGGATGTTTTGTCAAAATTCAATTTGGTAGGCAACAAATCACATTTCCACTCAAAGGTTTTCACAAATTACTAGATTTTCAAGTATTCTGCCTCTCTACTCTAGATGCAACTTTACAAACCTCCACAAACGTCCAATATGGCTGTAATTCAACTTTCTCCATGATATTCTCATCTAGACCAGCTACAAAACGTGTCACCTTGTGATCCTCCTTGTCCTCCAAATCACAAACCATTACAAGTTTTTCGAACTCCACCATGTATTCTTCCACAATTTTTCAATTTTGCCTCAAAGAATGCGTCTTAATGAAGTTATCTTGCTTGAAATCTTGAGGCACAAATCGTTTCCTCATCTCTCTTTTATGTTTGGTCCAAGAAACAATTTTAGATTTTCCATCCTTCTTTCGTTTCTTTTGTATACCTTCAAGCCATAAAACTTGCATAAGAGGTGAGTATTAATTCAACAGCTTTATACGATTTTTGATCAACATACTCCTTTTATGTGAAATTTCTTTCCACTCTTCGAATCCACTCCAGAAATTTATTTGGATCCATACTATCTTCAAATTCAGGGATTTCAAGCTTAAGATTCCGATCATCATCTTTATTTTTCACCTTCTTTTAGCACCTTGATCTAGGCATATCCTCACTTTCACTACATGAACTTTCTTTCGTGATTTTAGGCTTCCTAACACTCGTAGTAGTCACGCTTTCCTCCTCTGAATCAGATGATTCTTCTTAGCCTTGCCTTTATGTGGTGTGCTACCAATAGAAGCAACTACTTTTAACACCTCATCCAAATGAGCCTTTAATTCATCAATCTCGTTTTGCATCCTCACTTCCTTTGCTTGTTTCAATGAAAGTCCCTTAGTGAAATTTTAAGGCACTTCATCACCACCTTCCATTATTGTCAAAGTTTATTAGATATAAGAACACTTGAGATTTATAGATCTCTCAACGAAAGCACCAAAAGTTGATGTGAATATTGATAGAATCGCCACTCACAACAAAGATAATCTAGTTTCCACTCTATAAAGAGAACAAAAAGTGTTGGATTAAAGCAAAAGAACCCTCAAACTCTCCTTTGTTCTCACGTGAATCTAAAGCTAAAGCACCAATTCACAAAATAAGATATATTGTTTTTGAACGAAAACAATAAGGAAAAAAAACGCACAACAATCAAGTTGATTTTTATTACTCAACACAATCTCTATATTGTTACAAATAAATCTCAAGGCTATTTATAGAATAACCTTCTAAGATTCAAAAACAAGAAACACATGTGAAAAATCACAAGATAAAATTTCCACCCACGCTTACTTATCCAAGTTGCATAACAAACTCAAGATAAGACTGCCACCTCATCTTTTGCCGCTTGATCCTTATCTTGCTAACAAAATCTAACTAACTAGATAATCATAAAAAATTCATTCAAAAATCACGGAAATTTCAAGATGCCCAAGATCTTTGAAAATTGTCCAAGAACTCGCCACAAAGCTTCGTTATTTCTTGTGCCATTTTCGAGAACCCTTCCAATCTTCAAGAAATGCTTTAAGATTCAATCTTTTAATCAAGAAATCTTCAAGAAACCATTCTCCATGGATTTTAGGATGATTATGATGACCAAGACTCAACAAGAAATGAAATCACCTATGCCTGAAATGAGAAAAACCTAGCAATTGCAGTGGGAAAAAACCCATAGGCAAAATGATGTGGATTTTTAGTAGTATTCGCAAATACGACCTCAAATTCACATTTTGTTTATCAATTAAACTCTCCACTCCTAGATTAATTTAATTGAAGGCTAATTAATTAATACACTCCTGTAATTAATTAACTAGGATCTAAATTTGTTAATCACTCTTGACTCACAACTTTATGATAGAAAATCGAACAAAGTTTATTCACTAAACTTGCGCAATTTTACGGAAATATTGAATTGATATGTCAATGTTTATAACTTAATTAATTACATCCTAATGTTGAGATTATTTATAGGTATAATCAACAATAAAATCCTAACTAGAAAAAACAAAGAAAACACGCACAAACTAGGGAAATTCGTCCCCTTACAATTACACACACATACACACACTGAACAAGATAAGTATGACACCTCATCACTGCATCTTGATCTTATCTTGTCTAACAAACTCTAACAAACTAAACTAATCAAGAAAATATCCTAACAACCTAACTAAATAATTAATAAACAAGATAATCATCAGAAATTATCCAAAAAATCACGAAAAATACTTGTTGCCCAAGATTGCCAAAAATCGTCAAAATACACGCCCCTTGTTGTTCGTCCACTTTGCGCAATTTTCAAGAAATTCAAGAAATGCTTCAAGATCCAATCTTTTAATCAAGAAACTTTCAAGAAACCATTCTTCATGTCTTTTAGCATATTTATGATGATCAAGACTCCACAAGAACTAACAATAATAATGTCCAAAATGAGAAAACCCTTATCAAGTGAAATGAGAAAAACTCATGGACCAAACCAACTTGTTCCCTGTAACCACCATGTGTTTCCATCTTGGTGAGTGCATTAATTAGAGTTACTATCACTTAACTTAACTAATGGCTCACTCCACCAGTGACAAGCATATTGATGGTTAATAGTTAATAGTGTTGGCTAGGAAGCCACCACCATCACATGTCTCAACAGTGTCAGTGCTCATCATTATCATTGTCACCCATACCTGTGATTTATCTTTGTCAAACCCAATAAGATTTATTAGTAGGTTGACTGGCTCATCCACTATTTGTGTATTACACGATATGTCACTGATATTCAAATTCACATCACAAAATATCAAACACTACTAAAATCTTCTGCTGAGGAATTAATATCATGTGACCATGAACACATAAATGCTTGCCTTGGATGCACCCAATTGCCTTGTGTCACTGAAGGCCACCAATTCCCCTAATGTTGCATTGTTTTTAGCTGCATCCACCAAACCATCGAAGTTTTTTAGATAAATACCTTGATTCATATCACTTGATGTGGATTTTAAGTGGTACTCTCAAATATCACTCAAAAGTCACGTTTTTGCCAACTAAATCTCCACTCTTGGATTAATTTAATTGAAGACTGCTTAATTAACACACTCCTGTAATTAATTAATTAGGATCTAAATTCGTTCTATCACTCTTGACTCACGAATTTATGAAGAAACTTGAACAAATTAAAACTCCAAATTTGCGCAAGAAATTCGTAAAAGTTGTATTGAAAATTCAATGTATGAAACTTGTGTATTTTTACAAGGAATTCTCAAGCTATTTATATAACAACCTAAGACTAAGTTCTAAAAACTTTCTAAGACTCTAAATCAGCTAAAACACGCATAGAATAGGCTGAAATTCAGCATACAAGACTCAAGTATGACTCACAAGATAAGAATGCCATATCATCATTGCATCTTGATCTTATATTGCTAACAAACTCTAACAAACTACTCTAATCAAGAAAATATCTTAACAAATTAACTAAATAATCAATTAACCAGATAATCATCAGAATTAACACTAAAAATCAAGAAATAAACATGGTGACCAAAATTGCTCAAAATCTTCACATTTTCCGCCACAAGAAGATCTTCGTTTTGGCGCAATTTTCAAGATTTCCCAAGAAACTTCAAGAAATACTACCTTTAAGAACCTATCCACCATGTATTTTAGCATAATTATGACGATCAAGACTCCACAAGAAAAGAAAGCAATGATGTCCAAAATGAGAAAACCCTATCAAGTAAATTGGGAAAAAACTCATGGACCAAACCAACTTGGTCCCTGTAACCACCATTTGTATCCTTCCTGTGAGTGCATTAATTAGTTAATAATACATAAGTTATTTAATGGCTCACTCCACCAGTGACCAAGTATGAATGATCAATAGTGTTGGCTAGGATGATGTGGATTTTAAGTGGTACTCGCAAATACAACCTAAAACTCACGATTTTTAACAATTAAACTCTTCACTCCTAGATTTATTTAATTGAAGGCTAATTAATCAATACACTCTTGTAATTAATTAACAAGGTTCTAAATTTTTTTATAACTCTTGAATCACAAATTTATGATGGAAAATTAGAACAAATTGAAGTCCACAATTTGCGCAATTTTTCGGAAAAATTGTATTGAAAAATTCAATGCATAAAACTCAATTATATTTACAACCTAATGTTGAGATTATTTATAGGTATAATCATCAACAAAATCCTACCTAAAAACAGCTAATAAACACGTGAAAAACAATAGGAAACACGCCCCACTTGTGCAACTTGCACAAGTTGCTCAACAAACTCAAGATAAGGTTGCCACATCATCATGCAACTTGCAACTTGATCTTATCTTGCCTAAACTCTAACTAACTAACTAATGAAGAAATTATCCTAACAACTTGACTAAATAATTAATAAACAAGATAATCATCAAAAAATAGACTAAAAATCGCGAAAATATCTTGGTGCCAAAGATTACCAAAAATCGTCAAAATACACGAAACAAGCTTCGTTGTTTTTGCTCCATTTTCCAAGATTCTTCAAGAACTTCAAGAAATGCTTCATGATCCAATCTTTTAATCAAGAAACTTTCAAGAAACCATTCTCCATGTATTTTAGCATATTTATGATGATCAAGACTCCACAAGAACTAATAATAATAATGTCCAAAATGAGATAACCCTATCAAGTGAAATGGGAAAAAAACTCATGGACCAAACCAACTTGTTCCCTTTAACCACCATGTGTTTCCATCCTGTGACTGCATTACTAATCTGTTAAAATTTGTTTTAATGACTCACTCCACTAGTGGCAAGTATTAATGATCACCATATATAGTGTTGGCTTGGAAGCCCCCACCATCACTAGAATTTACAATGTCAACCTTAATCATTGTCACCCATACCTGTGATTTATCCTTATTAAACCCAATAGGATTTATTAATAGGTTGAATGGCTCATCCACTATTGGTGTATCATAGGATGTCACTTATAATCAAATTCACATCATAGGAAGCCATGCCTGTGATTTATCTTTATCAAACCCAATAGGATTTATTATCAGGCTAATTGGTTCATCCACTATTCGATTGATATAAATTATCTCACTTGTACTCAAATTCACATTATTCTTCCCTAGTTGAAAAGAATTTGCCCTCAAATTCACATCATCATAGTATGGCGAGAGATCCCCAATATTGAATGTAGCATTAACATTGCCATACTCCTCAGGCAAGTCAATTTTATAGGCATTATCCCCTTATGCTTCAATCACCTCAAAAGGTCCATAAGCTCTAAGCAACAATTTATTCTTTCGTTTATGAGGATAACGTTCCTTTCTGAGATGAATCCATACCAAATCACCAGGTTTGAAAATATGTTGAGTTCTGGTCTTGTTAGACCGTCTCTTGTAAACCTCATTCATCTTAAAAATCTTCATTTTAACTGCTTCACACGTTTTATTGAAGATTTCCACTCGTTGTTGCGCATCTACGTGGATTTCGTCCCTAGCTAATGGAATCAGATCAATGGGAATATATGGATTGATTCCATACACAATTTCGGATGGGGAATGTCCAGTGGTGGATGAAATAGCTCTATTATAAGCAAATTCAGCATGGCAGAGGCGCACATCCCAATCCTTCTGCGTTTTACTCAGAAGCCCACGCAACAAAGTTCCCAAAGTTCTGTTTGTTACTTCAGTCTGTCCATCTGCTTGGTACCAACCATCTTCCACAAACACTTCCAAACACTTCGAATCTCTGTTACCTACCTCACTTCTTGGAATTCCATGTAGCTTTACAATCTCCTTAGAATATAGATCAGCAACATGTTGAGCGTCATCATTTTTATTCATGGCCATAAATTGCTCCATTTTAGAGAACTTGTCATCCACTACCATTATAGAATCACGTCCCCTTTGTGTCCTTGGCAAGCCAATTATAAAATGCATGCTGACACTATCCCAGGGTGTATCAGGAATAGGTAATGGAGTGTACAACCCTTTGACAAAAGTTGACTTCGCCCTTTGACATGTAGCACATCTGGAAATGACTGATTGAATATCACCTAACATTTTAGGCCATTAGAAATATTCACTCACCATATCATAAGTCTTATGAATTCCAAAATGTCCACCAAGTGCGCCACTATGAGCCTCCCTTATCTGTAATTCACGAACTCCACTCTTAGTAATGCACAGTTTGTTGTTCCTGAATAAGAAATCATCATGAATTGTGTAGTTCCTTGAGGGGTGTTGATATTCTGCAGCAAAATCCGAATCACTGACATATAATTCCTTCATGTGCTCAAATTCAAGGACTCTAGTATCAACCATAGCAAGCAATTATGATCTCCTTGATAATGCATCAGCTACCACATTATTCTTGCCTTCTTTGTACCTGGATGAATAAGTAAAAGATTGGAGAAATTCCACCCACTTGGCATGTCTGTGGTTCAGTTTCGGTTGACCATTAATATACTTCAAGGCTTCATGAGCTGAACACAAAATAAAAGGTTTAGGGCGTAAATAATGAGACCAATGATCAAGTGCTCGAACAATGGCATAAAATTCACGATCATAATTGGAGTAATTCAGTTTGGCGCCACTCAGCTTCTCACGGAAGTATGAAACTGGCTTCCTTTCCTGAATTAGTATTGCCCCAATGCCTACACCACTTGCATCACATTCAACCTCAAAAAGTTTATCAAAATCAGCACCAGGATTGGTGCGTTGCAAAGTCTCTCTTTCACCTCATTGAAGGCTTCCTGTGCTGGATTGTTCCAGTTGAATTCTCCTTTTTTCTTCAATTCAGTAATTGGAGCCATGATAGTAGAGAAATTTTGAATAAATCTCCTGTAGAATGATGCTAATCCATGCAAACTCTTGACTTCATGAACATTAGTAGGTATCTTCCAAGTTTTAACAGCTTCAACTTTGGATGGGTACACCATGATACCTATGCCACTGACAATGTATCCTAGGAAAACAATCTTTTCCTGCAAGAAGTCACACATTTCCAGCTTTCCATGTATTTTCTGCTCGCGTAACTTATTAAACAATTGCCTCAGATGGTCTAGGTGTTCATGAATATATTTGCTATAAATAACAATATCATCCAAATAGACAACAATAAACTTGTTCAATAACGGCCACAATGCTTCATTCAACAACCTCATGAATAAACTTTGTGCATTGTGTAGACCAAAAGGCATCACCAACAATTCATATAGACCCTGTTTAGTCTTAAAAGCAGTCTTACATTCATCCCCTTCACGTATTCTCATTTGATGATAGACACTTCTCAGATCTATTTTCGAAAACAAGCTTGCACCATGTAAATCATCCAACATATCCCCAAGTCTAGGCATAGGAAATCTATACTTGATGGTGATGTTATTTACTGCCCTAAAATCAATGCACATTCTCCAGGAGCCATCTTTTTTAGGCACCAATAAAGCACTCATAGATTCTCGAACTAACCCTTTCTATATCAATTCATCAATCTGGCGTTGGAGTTCTTTAGATGATTCAGGATCACATCTATATACAGGTTTATTAGGGATTGTTGCGCCAGGAATGAAATCAATTGCATGTTCAATTCCTCTAATTGGGGGTAGTTCTTCAGGCAATTTATCAGGAAATACAACAGCAAACTCTTCAAGCAAAGGAGTGAGGCGCAAATCTGTAGATACTTTATTTGATGTTGTTTCCCTTACAAAGAGAATAAATGCAGGGTTCCCTTGCTTCCATGTCCTTCTCAAATTCCTTAGCAGAAAGGAATGAACTGGTTTGTTTCTGGTCCTTCCCTGCAGATGGAGTCAATGGTAGGAGATTGATTCATTTCTTATCCTTCAAAACTGAGTATGCATTATATTCTCCATTATGTTGCACCTTCCTATCATATTGCCATGGTCTTCCCAAGAGCAATTGGCACACAGTCATAGGCACAACATCACACCACAACTCGTCATTATATAGTCCAATTGTAAAATTTATCAGTGCTTGCTTCTTTACTTCAATTTCTTTTGTATCATCATGCCAATTCCATGCAGCTTCACAATCTTCTTAAAGTATAGTTCAGCAACATGTTGAGCATCATCAATTTTATTCATGGCCAAAAAATGCGCCATCTTAGAGAACCTGTCAACCACTACCACGATTGAATCTCGTCCCCACTGTGTCCTAGGTAAACCAATTATGAAATCCATACTGACACTATCCCAAGGTGTATCAGGAACAGGTAATGGCGTGTAAAGTCCTTTGACAAAAGTGGATTTCACCCTTTGACATGTAGCACACCTAGAAACTACAGATTGAATATCACCTAACATCTTAGGCCAATAGAAATATTCACTCACCATATCATAGGTCTTGTGAATCCCAAAGTGTCCAGCAAGTGCGCCACTATGAGCTTCATGTATCAATAATTCATGTACTCCACTTTTAGGAACGCACAGTTTATTGTTTCTGAATAAGAAACCATCCTAAATTGTGTAGTTTCTGGAAGGATGTTGATATTCTGAAGAAAAATCTAAATTACTGGCATATAATTCCTTCAAGTGCTCAAATCCCAGGACTCTAGTATCAACCATAGCAAGTAGATATGCTCTCCTTGATAATGCATCAGCTACTACATTATTCTTGCCTTCTTTGTTCCTGGATGAAAAAGTGAAAGATTGGAGAAATTCCACCCACTTGGCATGTATGTGGTTGAGTTTCTATTGACCATTGATATACTTCAAGGCTTCATGACCTGAATGCAAAATAAATGGCTTTCGGCACAAATAATGAGACCAATGATCAAGTGCTCGAACAATGGCATAAAATTCACGATTATAATTGGAGTAATTCTGTTTGGCGCGACTCAGCTTCTCACGGAAGTACGAAACTAGCTTCCTTTCCTGAATTAGTATTGCCCCAATGCCTACACCACTTGCATCACATTCAGCCTCAAACAGTTTATTAAAATCAGGTAATAGCATGATTGGTGCGTTGCAAAGTCTCTCTTTCACCTCATTAAAGGCTTCTTGTTCTCATTTGTTCTAGTTGAATTCTCCTTTTTTCATCAATTCAGTAATTAGAGCCATGATAGTAGAGAAATTTTGAATAAATCTCCTGTGGAATGATGCTAATCCATGAAAACTCTTGACTTCATGAACATTAGTAGGTATCTTCCAAGTTTTAACAACTTCAACTTTGGATGGATCTACCATAATACCTGCGCCACTTACAATGTACCCTAAGAAAACAATCTTTTCCTGCAAGAAGTCACACTTTTTGAGTTTCCCATACAGTTTCTTCTCACGTAGCTTTCCAAAAAATTGCCTCAGATGGTCTAGATGTTCATGAATGTCTTTGTCGTAAACAAGAATATCATCAAGATAGACAACAATTAACTTGTTCAAAAACGGTCTTAGTACTTCATTCATCAACCTCATGAACGAACTTGGTACATTGCATAGACCAAAAGGCATCGCCAACCACTCATAAAGACCTTGTTTAGTCTTAAAAGCAGTCTTCCATTCATACCCTTCTCGAATTCTCATTTGATGATAGCCACTTCTCAGATCTATTTTCGAAAATACACGTGCACCATGTAATTCATCAAACATATCCTCAAGTCTAGGCATAGGAAATATGTACTTGATGGTTATGTTATTCACTTCTCTAGAATCAATACACATTCTCCGAGAGCCATCCTTTTTCGGCACCAGTAAAGCCGGAACTGCGCATGGACTCATTGATTCTCGAACTAACCCTTTGGCATCAATTCATCAATTTAGCATTGGAGTTCTTTAGATGCCTCAGGAACACATTTGTACGCAATATTATTAGGAATTGGTGCGCCAGGTATGAAGTCAATTGCATGTTCAAATCCTCTGATTAGGGGTAGTTCATTATGCAATTCATCAGGAAATACGTCAGCAAATTCCTCTAGTAAAGGAGTGAGGCGCAAATCAGATGATATTTTATTTGATGTTACTTCCTTTAAAAAGAGAATAAATGCAGGGTTCCCTTACTCCACTACCTTCTCAAATTCCTTAGCAGAAAGGAATAGATTCGTTTGCTTCTGGTCTTTTCCTGCAGATGGAGTCAATGGTAGGAGATTGATTCGTTTCCTGTCCTTCAAAACCATGTATACATTCGATTCTCCATTGTGTTGCACCTTCCTATCATATTTCCAGGGTCTTCCCAGGAGCAATTGACACGCGGTCATAGGCACAACATCACACCATAACTTGTCATTGTACAGGCCAATGGTGAAATTCATCAGTGCTTGCTTCCTTACTTCAATCCCTTTTGTATCATCAAGCCAATGTAACTTAAAGGGGCTGGTATGATCTCTCTGTGTCAATTTCAACCTTTTTACCAGATCTTCTGAAGCCACATTTGTTCAGGATCCACTCTCAATGATTAAATTGCAAAGGTAGGGACCAATTTTGCAAACACTGTGAGATAGACTTTCCCACTGAGTTGCATGTGGTTCCACAGCTGTATGCAATGCTCTTCTAACCACAATAGCTTTGCCACCTTGTATTAGTGGAGGCTGATTCACAATTTCTAGGGTGTCTTCATCAGAATCATTCCCGCTCTGGTTTTGAATGATGTCCTCATCATCTTCAACCACAATGTGATAAATTTCATCCTCAGTGGCCCATAATCTGGCCTGTTCCATTGCCAATGTGCGTTTTGAGGTACAAGCAGATGCAATGTGACCATAACCTTGACGTTTAAAACATCTCCTACGGTATTCATATTCTGCTTTTTTTGGTTTGTCCCCTAAAGAGCTGGGAGTTGTAGATGCTTGTGTTGTTTGTGGTGGTTGAATTGCTTTGGCATTTTTATCCTGAGGAGTGTAGGGTGATCTACCTGTGAAAGGCACGAAATTTTGTGTGGTGTCCCCCTTAATACGCTTTGCCACTTTTAAAGCCAGTTTGCAGAGATCATCAAAAGTATGATATTGAGCCAGATCAAGCTCCTTATCAATATTTTTGTTCCGGCCTTTCAAAAATCTCTCCATTTTCATGTGTTCTCTTTCCTCCAAATCACAAAGCAAAGATAACCTTTCAAACTCTGCAATATAATAACGCACACTCATAGTGCGTTGATATAGAGAAGGCAACTTGACATAATTTTGCTGATCAAAATCAAAAGGAACATATTTGTCACGCAATTTCTTCTTGAGGTGAGACCAGGAAACTATTTTGGCTTTGTTTTGGCGTTTTCTTTTGGCTTTGATGCCCTCATACCACAATCCTGCACTTTTGGTGAGTCTGATATAGGCAATCGTAAAGGTTTTTTTCTCATCAAAGCCTTTATATTCATCAATCTTCTCCACTTGTCTTTCCCATTCAAGATAGTCATCTAGGAACCTTGGCCAGTGAAGTCATCAAGTTTAATGCCACGATCATCAAACTTAGGCATGCTTTTGGAACGTTTTTTATGGGAGTCAGAAGAAGAAGATGAATGAGAACCTTCATTACCATCATCATCACCACGAAAATAATGTATGAATTGAGGATCAAGCTTTTGTTGCAATTGTTGAGCCAAAAATCAATGCGTACATTATCCTGCTTTTGTCTCACGTCCATAGCCTCTAATTTAGTCATCATGTCTTGAATAAGTTGTGTCAAATTTGATTCCCCCATGATGGATCGAAAACCTTTGAAATCTAATACCAAATTGATGTGGATTTTAAGTGTTACTCGCAAATACAACCTAAAACTCACGATTTTTAACAATTAAACTCTCCACTCCTAGATTAATTTAATTGAAGACTGATTAATCAATAGATTCCTTTAATTAATTAACTAGGTTCTAGATTTTTTTATCACTCTTGACTCACAAATTTATGATTGAAAATTCGAACAAGTAAAATTGCGCAAATTTCCGAAAATTCAAGTATTGAATTTTTCAATGTACAAAACTTATTTTTTTTACAACCTAATGTTGAGATTATTTATAGGTATAATCATCAACAAAATCCTAGCTAACAACAACTAAAATCACGTGAAAACAAGTAGGAAAACACGCCCACTTGTGCCACTTGCACAAGTTGCTCAACAAACTCAAGATAAGATTTCCACATCATCATGCAACTTGCAACTTGATCTTATCTTGCCTAACAAACTCTAACTAACAAACTAATCAAGAAATATTTCTAACAACTTGTCTAAATAATTAATAAACAAGATAATCATTAGAAATTAGCCTATAAATCACAAAAATAACTTGTTGCCCAAGTTCTTGAAAGATCGTCAAAATACACATCACAATGCTTCGTCCATTTTTGCGCAAATTCAAGAACTCCAAAAAAACTTAAGAAATGCTTCAAGATTCAATCTTTTAATAAAAAAATCTTCAAGAAACCATTCACCATGTATATGATGATCAAGACTCCACAAAAACTAATAATAATAATGTCCAAAATGAGAAAATCCTATCAAGTGAAATGGGAAAAAACTCATGGACCAAACCAACAAGTTCCCTGTAACCACCACTGTGATCTATCCTGTGAGTGCATTAATAATCTGTTAAACCTTCTTTGATGACTCACTCCACCAGTGACAAATCATATAATGATCAATAACCAATAGTGTTGGCTAGGAAGCCACGACCATCACATGTGATACAAGTGTGAATAGCAATACATTTATACTTGGTATAGAATGATGGAGGATCAGGTTCTTGAAATTTTCTTGGTTGAAAGATTCAATCTAGGACATTTCTTGGAGCTTCTAAAGTTAAAATTACAGTTTTGAAGCAGTGCAATATGTCTGACGTTGCAGATTTTTTACTAACAATTGGATTTGACTTACAAGGCATTTTAATATGCGTTGGAAAGATTATTGAATCTACTTTCAGGGAAAAATATTTCCGAAATTCAGAAAAATATTAAAGATAATGTTTTATTCATTTTTCAGCTCGCTTGTCAAATTGGAAATCAGTTTAATTTAGATTTTTTTTATTTAGAGTCCAAGTATATTTAGGATTTGTTTTAGGACATGTTTAGTATTTTGTTTTGTGATTTTTGTTTTCATAATTTTGTTTTTTAAATTTGTTAGGCAAGTTGTTAGAATTTAATCTTGTTAGTTAGAATTAGTTAGAGTTTGTTAGCAAGATAAGATCAAGATGCAGTGATGATGTGGCAATCTTATCTTGTGAGTCATGGGTGAGTCATAGGGACGATTATTAGATTGTGTTGGTGCACGTGTTTAGTCTGTTTTAGTTAGGATTTTTGTTGATGATTATTCCTATAAATAGTCTCAACATTAATTTGTAATTTAATTAAGTTTGAATTGAATAAAAGTTTGCTTGTTTTCTTGAAAACAAAAGTCCGGAATTTTCTAAGGGTTGGTGGAATTTTCCTTTATGCTCTTGTGAAGATTATTTAGTGGCTTTGAGGGTGATTAGTTTTTAATCAAAGACTAATTAATCAAACCTAAAATTGAGAATTTTGATGGCTTGGCCTTTAGAAGTTGAAAATTTTAGTTCTCTCCCTATGGGTTTTCCAAATCATAAGAAAATTCACATCAAATTTGGTGCTTTCATTGAGAGGGGTCGTTAAACCTCAAGAATTGCTATTGTTTTCAGTTTTCATGGAAGATTCGTGCAAGTTCTGGTGTAAAAAGTGATCGAAAAAGGGCAGTAAGCAAAATCGGAAAATCGTGTGAGAAAAATCAGTTTCGAGAGTCAAATTGATGTTGCGATATCTCCTTCATTATAAAAGATTATTTGCTATCTGATCGAAGAGATTCTTTGTGAAGTGGTACAAATCGGAATAGTTTTGAGTAGCTTGCGTAGAAATTCAACTACGATCAATTGGCTTGGAATATATGCATGAAATTTTAGTCGAGTATTAACAACATACTGAGTAACAACTCCACAAAAATTCAGCCTTATACGAGTTGTTTAACTAGGGGTTTTGGTCTTCGTACTTTCATCCAAAATTCTAGATAGTTTTAGGTGATGGATTGGCATAACAAAGTAGTGTCTGCTCACGACTTGCTCTCATATTTTCTCCTTGGGAATAAGCCAGATTGTTCTAAGTGTCAATGATTTGGCCATGTAAGAAGTCAATGTGTTAATGATGTAGAAATTTCTTCGGAGCTATATTTAGAACTATTGTTGGAAAAGTTGCAAGAAGAGGAGTCGTGATGTAAGTGCAAGCACCAGTGACATTGACAATATTAATGATATAAGTGCAAGCACCAGTGACATTGACAAGATTGACAGTGGTGCAATCAACTTCGAAGGTGGTGATGTCAACTGTAAGGATGCAACCATAGGTGAATTAGATGCATATGGAAATATAAATCATATGGGTGCATCAAGGGTAGGGATTTGTGTGTGCATGGTCACATAAACCTAAATTTGCACGTAAATCAAGAAAAAGAATGGTGAATTTTGGGGAGCAAGATGATTTTGCCTATGGGTTTTTTCCCACTGCATTTGCTAGGGTTTTTCTCATTTTAGGCATTGAGTCTTTTATTTCTTGGTGAGTCTTGATCATCATAATTATGATAAAATACATGGAGGATAAGTTCTTGAAGGTTTCTTAATTAAAAGATTTGATCTTGAAGCATTTCTTCAAGTTTCTTGGAAATCTTGGAATTTATGCAATTTTTGACGGAGCAATCTTGGTGTGTTTTTTGACGATTTTTCAAGAACTTGCGCATCAAGTATTTTCGTGAATTTTAGCTTAAAATCTGATGATTATCTTTTTAATTAATTATTTAGTTAAATTGTTATGATATTTTCTTGATTAGATAGTTTGTTAGAGTTTGTTAGGCAAGATAAGATCAAGATGCAATGATGAGGTGGCATGCGTATCTTGTTGTGTGTGTGTGTGTGCATGGGGAACGAATTTCCTATGTAATGTGCGTGTGTTTTGTTGTTTTTAGCTAGGATTTTTGTTGATGATTATTCTTATAAACAGTCTCAACATTAGGTTCTAAAGTAATTAAGTTTGAATTGAATAAAAGTTTGCTTGTTTTCTTGAAAACAAAAGTCCGAAATTTTTTTAAGGGTTGGTGGAATTTTCCTTCATACTCTTGTGCAGATTAATTAGTAGCTTTGAGGGTGCTTAGGCTTTAATCAAAGGACAAATTAATCAACCTAAATTTAAGAATCTTGGTGACTTGGTCTTTAGAGGTTCAAAAATTTAGTGTATTCCCTTGTGAGTTCTTGTTTACACGAAAATTCACATCAAGCCGAAATCTTTTATCAGCGACAAACCTAGAGTTCTACATCATATTCATGAGTTTGACTTAATGTTATCAATGGAAGATGTTATAGTGACTGAAGAAATTGAGGTTCATGCCAATAATGTTTTGCAAGACGTTGAAGTATGTAACGGTTTAGGGCATAACGACGAGATTGTAGCGAACAAGCCATCACAACAATCAAAATCAATGGGTTTTTCAGAACTTTGTGATATGCTAGATCATGAAACAAAAATAATTACAGATGCTGAAGAATGCAACACACAGACCGACATAGATAATCAATCAATGTGTGACCACAATCAATGAGGAAAGGATTGAATCTTTGGAGAATGTGACCAATGCAGAATCAAAGATTGATAGTGATATAATTTTTGATGCAATGAAATAACTTATGGTTGAAGATCAATTGATTATAAATCAAGTTGATGAGATGGTCGATACAAAACCTACAAGTTTGGATCTTTCGATGATTTATGTTGGTGTCCAACCTTTTGAGTCTGCAAGCTTAAAACATGATTCTATTCTTGGTTTTCAATGGATTTTGAAATATGGATTTTTTTTTATTGATTTCCATGATACATTGAAGAATCATAAACGAGTCTCAAGGATTTCTTGTAGTCAAACAGATTTTCACTTGATGATATAGTGTTATGGTTGTTTCTAATTATGTGCTTACTATGTGACTTTAGATTGGGCATCCAACGTGGATCACTCGTTCATCGAATATGGATGGTTGCGTGGAAGCTAAAACTTGGGGCAAGTTTCTTTTGAAGAAGGGGAGGATGATACAAGTGTGAACAACAATACATTTATACTTGGTCTACAATGATGGAGGATCACGTTCTTGAAAGTTTCTTGATTAAAAGATTCAATCTACGACGTTTCTTGGAGCTTCTAAAGATAAAATTTAAGTTTCGAAGCAGTGCAATATGTCTGGCTTTGAGTTATAAGGCGTGTGAATATGCGTTGGAAAGATTATTAACTCTACTTTCAGGAAAAAATATTTCCAAAATTCAGAAAAATATTAAAGATAATGTTTTATTCATTTTTCTGCTTGCATGTCAAACTGGAAATCAGTTTTTAGTTAGATTTCTTTAATTTGGAGTCCGAGTATATTTAGGATTTGTTTTAGGACGTGTTTAGTATTTTGTTTTGTGATTTTTGTTTTCATAATTTTTTTTAATTTGTTAGGTAATTTGTTAGAATAAAATCTTCTTATTTAGAATTAGTTAGAGTTTGTTAGCAAGAGAAGATCAAGATGTAGTGATGATGTGGCAATCTTATCTTGTGAGTCATGTGTGAGTCATTAGGGATGATTTTTAGATTGTGTTTGTGCGTGATTTTAGTCTGTTTTAGTTAGGATTTTTGTTGATGATTATTCCTATGAATATTCTCAACATTAGTTTGTAAATTAATTAAATTTGAATTGAATAAAAGTTTGCTTGTTTTCTTGAAAACAAAAGTCCGAAATTTTTTTAAGGGTTGGTGGAATTTTCCTTTATACTCTTGTGAAGATTATTTATTTGCTTTGATGGTGCTTAGGCTTTAATCAAAGACTAATTAATCAAACCTAAAATAGATAATTTTGGTGGCTTGGCCTTTAGAAGTTCAAAATTTTAGTTTTATCCCTGTGGGTTTTCCAAATCATAAGAAAATTCACATCAACATGTTTACACAGTGTTAGTGCTCATAATCATTGTCACCCAAACCTGTGATTTATCCTTGTCAAACCCAATAGGATTTATTAATTGGTTGATTGGCTCATCCACTGTTGGTGTATTATAGGATATTTCACTAGGAGCTAAATTCACATCACACCACAAATAAAGCAAGTACGTGCAACTCTTAGCTCTTTAGGGGACAAACCAAAAATAGTTGTTTCAAAGGCAGGATATGTAGAACGCAGGAGATGTTTTAAATTTCAAGGTCATGGTCACATTGCTTCTGCTTGTACCTCAAAACGCACATTGGCTATGGAACAAGCTAGATTATGGGCAATTGAGGAACAAATTTACCAAATTATGGTTGAAGATGATGAGGACATCATTGAAAACCAGAGAGGGGAGGATTCTGATGAATATACCCTAGAAACTGTGAATCAGCCTCCATTACTACAGGGTTGCGAAGCTTTTGTGGTTAGGAGAGCATTGCACTCAGCTGTGGAACCACATGCAAAGCAGAGAGAGAGTCTATTTCACAGTGTCTGCAAGATTGGTCCCTACCTATGTAATTTAATCATTGACAGTGGATCCTTCACAAATGTAGCATCAAAAGATCTGGTAAAGAGGTTGAAATATACACAAAGAGACCATAATAGTCCTTATAAATTGAATTGCCTTGATGATACAAAAGGAATTGAAGTAAAGAAATAAGCACTGATCAATTTTACAATTGGACTATACAATGACGAATTGTGGTGTGATGTTGTGCCTATGACTACGTGCCAATTGCTCCTGGGAAGATCATGTCAATATGAGGAAGGTGCAACACAATGGAGAATCGAATGTATACTAAGTTTTGAAAGATAAGAATCGAATCAAACTCCTACCATTGACTCCATCTGCAGGGAAAGACCGGAAACAAACCACTTTTATTCCTATCTGCTAAGGAATTTGGGAAGGAGGTGGAGCAAGGGAACCCTACATTTATTCTCTTTGTAAAGGAAGCAACATCAAATAAAGTATCTACTAATTTGCACCTCACTCCTTTACTTGAAGAATTTGCTGATGTGTTTCCTGATGAATTGCCTGATGAACTACCCCCAATTAGAGGAATTGAACATGCAACTGACTTCATACCTGGCGCACCAATTCCGAATAAACCTGCATATAAATGTGATCTTGAGGCATTTAAAGAACTCCAATGCCAGATTGATGAATTGATGCAGAAACGGTTAGTTCGAGAATCAATGAGTCCATGCGCAACTCTGGATTTATTGGTGCCTAAAAAAGATGGTTCCTGGAGAATGTGCATTGATTCTAGGGCAGTGAATATCATAACCGTCAAGTATAGATTTCCTATGCTTAGACTTGAAGATATGTTGGATGAGTTACATGGTGCAAACTTGTTTTCGAAAATAGATCTGAGAAGTGGCTATCATCAGATTAGAATTCGTGAAGGGGATGAATGGAAGACTGTTTTTAAGACTAAAGAGGGTCTATATGAGTGGTTGGTGATGCATTTTGGTCTATGCAATGCACCAAGTTCGTTCATCAGGTTGATGAATAAGGTATTAGGGTCGTTATTTAACAACTTTATTGTTGTCTATTTGGATGATATTCTTGTTTATAGAAAAGATATTCATGAACACCTAGACCATCTGAGACAATTGTTTAGCAAGTTGCGCATGCAGAAACTACATAAGAAACTAGAAAAGTTTGACTTTTTACAGGAAAAGATTGTTTTCCTGGGATACATTGTTAGTGACGCAGGTATTATGGTGGACCCATCCAAAGTTGAAGCTATTAAAACTTGGAAGGTACCTACTAATGTTCATGAAGTCAAGAGTTTTCATGGCCTAGCTTCATTCTATAGAAGGTTCATTCAAAATTTCTCTACTATCATGGCTCCTATTACTTAGTTGATGAAGAAGGGAGTATTCAAATGGAACCAACGAGCACAAGAAGCCTTTGATGAGGTGATAGAGAGACTTTGCAATGCACCAATCCTGGTGCTGCCTGATTTTGATAAGTTATTTGAGGTTGAATGTGATGCTAGTGGTGTGGGCATTGGAGCAGTACTAATTCAGGAAAGGAAGCCTATTTCATACTTCAATTATGATCGTGAATTTTATTCCATTGTTGGAGCACTAGATCATTGGTCTCATTGTTTGCGCCCAAAACCTTTTTTTCTGCATTCAGATCACTACAAGAAAACTGGCAAATAGCGACGGATTTTTGTGACGGAATTTAATTCCACCGCAAATATAGAGTTTGCGACAGAATATGATCCATCGCAAATTTGCGACAGAATTCCACTTTAAGTGACAGACCAAATCAAAGGAGCACCTTTTTTTTCGACGCAATTATTTGTTTGCGACGGAATTAACTCCGTCGCAAAGTCCCTCGCAAAATATCGACAAAAAATTATGTTATTTTCTCGCAAAAAAAATAAACTAACACACAACAAATTAATTAAACCATTCCCCTAAACCGTCGTTCTTCTTTGTCGTTCTTCTCAATAAACCCTTCTCCTTCTTCTTCTCCTCTCAATACTACCGGCGGTCTACCCTTCTTCAGGCGGTCTTTTATTTTCTCTGGTAATTTCTCACTGCCTTTTTTGTCGTCATTTTTTTATATTAAACCCTTTTTTTATTTTTCAATCGTTTCTGATTTTTTTCCTCTCAATCGTTTTAGGGTTGTTTAGTTCGTTGATTTAGGGTTTTAGGGTTGTTTAGTTCGTCGCTTTATTGAATTTTAATTTAATTTTCTGAATTTTACTGAATTTTCAATTATTTTCGAACTTAAATTTTCGATTTAGGGTTTGGTGTTGGGGTTTTGCTTTTTGACTCCATTAATGAAGATGTGTTTCAGGATTTTGGTTCATATTGTTTGGGTTTTTTTGTTTGGATTTTGGTTTTTGTTTGCCTGCATTTGGGTTTTTGCACTCTTTACTGAAATGGTTTAGTTTAGTATTTGGTTCTCTGGATTTCCAAGCAATTTGGTTCATAATTTAGTTTACAATTTGGTTTAAACTCACTAAGATACTCTCCCTCCTCTGTTCTAAATCTTTAGTAATAAATCTCTCAACTAGAGTGGTTGAAGGATGTTTTATAAATCTTTTGGTATGATTGTTTTTTGGTAATATGGGGAAGCTACTGAACTTGTTCAGCATTCAATTTTATTTCCTGATGTATTGCATTATATTGTCGTTTTTATATGATTTAGGGAAAGTAGAACTATTTGCTAATATCCTCGTCTGTAAACCAGTGCCTTGCCAGATGTGAAAGGTGCATCCAAAAGTTTCACTGAGCATGAGACACGACATGTGTCGGAGCACAAGGTAATGGAAGTGTTTCTTCTTTTTGCTTTGGAAAGTGATGTTATTGAAGACCATTGACTTCCTGGTTGTTTTCAGAATGTTGCAAGATGTGCAAGGTTTAGTCCCGATGGAAGATATGTCACAATAGGAAGTGCAGATACATCCATTAAGCTCTTTGAGGTGTTTGCTATATATCGTATAGATTTGTACCTCATCATTTTTGCAAAATTAATGCTTTGTGCTGGGACTTTAATGGAGCTTGTTTTTTAATCACAGGCTGCAAAAATAAAGCAAATGTTGCTACCTGAGGCCAAAGATGGGCCTGTTCGGCCAATCATTTGTACATTTCTATGATCATGTACAAGTAAATCTTTTTGACTATTTTATAGATATGTTAAATAAGAGTTTTATTGAAGAAGAATATTGATGGGATACTGTTGGCTGTGAAATTGGCAACTGATAAATTATCTAAATTACTGTATGCGTTTGCTGAGAATATTTAATCCTTGAGTAGTAATCTTTACTAATTGCTGACATGATACTTAAATTAAGATGAGATTTGATAGCACAATTTTACAGTTGGGTTAGAATGGCTACAAGTTGCCTTATTATCCATAATTTTCTTTTCATGTATTGGGCTATATGCCATGCAACTTTAGGCTCTATGCTTAAATTTTTCTTGTAATTTATGTTTTATAATGTACTCAGGAATGAAAAATATATTAGATTCATATTTCTTATTGTGCATTTTCACTGTTGCAGGCAATAAATGATTTGGATTTCCATCCACATAATACTATATTGATTTCAGGCGCCAAAAGACCATAAAATAAAGTAAGGAAATGCTATATATGAGGTTGCCTGTTCAATTTTATTTCTGCAACTATTTTTTTCATTCATATAATACATGTTGGCTCAATATCATACTTTTGATGATCTCTGCAAGTTGGCTTTAAAAGTGGAAAAGCGTTTGAAGGGTGACACCACACGAAATTTCGTGCCTTTCACTAGTAGATCAAACACCACTCCTCCAAATAAAAATGCAAAAGAAAATTATACACCACAAATAAACCAAGTACCTGCAACTCCTAGCTCTTCAGGGGACAAACCAAAAAAGGTGGTTTCAAAGGCAGAATATGAAGAACGCAGGAGATGTTTTAAATGTCAAGGTTATGGTCATACTGCTTCTACTTGTACCTCAAATTGCACTTTAGCAATGGAACAGGCCAGATTATGGGCAACTGAGGAAGAAATTTACCAGATTGTAGTTGAAGATGATGAGGACATCATTCAAAACCAGAGAGGGGAGGATTATGATGAAGACACCCTAGAAATTGTGAATCAACCTCCATATTTGAGGCTGCCAACATCCCTAACACTGAGGCTGTTCTCCCTGAGAAGTTCGATCCTTCTACTCTTCCAAAGTTCAAGGTGACTAGCAATCCAGTCAATCACCTTAAGAGCTTTATTGGGTCCATGATCATCAAAAAGGTTGATCCTGTATTCTATCCAATGATCTTCCCTCTTTCTTTAGAACCCATTCCACATAGTTGGTTCTACTCTCTTAGCACAGTTCGAGTTTCAACTTGGGATACCGTTACTAAGGAATTCATTGATCAATACAAAGATAACATGGAATTCCAAGTCACACTCCGAGAACTCAAAGTGTTAAAACAAGGAGCTGATGAAGGGTTTACTACCTTCTTCACTCGTTATAGGGAAAAGATGACCCACTTGGTCCAAAAACCATCAGATGCTAAATTAGTAGAAAGGTTTGTAGACAACCTGTCCGAGCCTTATCAAGTACATCTGAAATATCAAGGCATCTACTCTTTCAAACGAGTGTATGATGTCGGGATCAAAATTGAGAACGATTTATTGAAAAAACAGTCGAAGCCCCCGGCTTATAAGGGGAACTACACCTATAAAAAGGGTGAATCTTCCAAAAATAATGAAGTCAATGCTTTAGAAGCTTCTCGTTCAAGACCATCAAAAATAAAGAGACGGCCTCGAGATAGAAGATTCACTCCTATTAGCATGAATTATTCTTAAGCTCTTGACAGACTTCAAAGCCAAAATGCTTTACATCCAATTGGGCCAACTACTGACCCACCAGAGGACAAGAGAAACCCAAAATGGAATGCTATTTCATGGTGCAAATACCACAGAGAGAAAGGGCATGATACTGAACAATGCTGGGTCCTCAAACATGTCATTCAAGAAATGGTTGAAGACGGGCGTCTACCTTTACCTCCCAAGTCGAATAATATCACCAATCCTTTTGGTGGATCGTCTATTCTGGCCATTGATTGTGTTAGCGATAATTTTGATCCTTCTAAATTTATCACTTCCAATAATGATAATGCAATGGAGGAAGTATTAGGCTTACACGATCATGTATGTGGCATATGGGACGATAATGTTGAGGATACTTATATCAGTAACCTCAGTGCCAACACAACTCTCGGACTTAATCCAGAAATTATAAAAAATGATTAGTATCAAGATCCTACAGAAGTTGTGTTTAATGTTCAACATCTTACTCGTTCCGGACGAGCTTATCAACCTAATAATGTCAAAGGCCCATCTCTGGCCCAAGTCAACAAAGACTTAATTCCAGTCCAAAAAAATACTGGCTCATCACAAGCCCAAAATTCTAGTGAGAGCAACGATAATCCTCTCATTAAGCAAATGGAAAAGACTAAAGCAGACGTAACCATTTGGTAATTATTAGCTTCTTCTCGTGATCATAGGGTAGTTGTACTGAATGGACTTAATGCATTAGATGTTTCTCCTGACACTACCCCTGAAAATCTAGTAAGTCTCTTGTCAACTGGATCAAAGAAAATGATTGAATTTTCTAAAGAGGATCTCCCCCCGGAAGGTACTACTCATAACAAGGCCCTTTACCTAACTACTGGGATATTGAAAAAAAAAATGTCCCCTTGACATTAGTCGATAATGGGTCTGCGGTCAATGTCTGCCCATTAAGAACTGCCAAGCATTTTGGCATAGAAAAAGAAGCATTTTCCCCATCACTGCAAGGAGTAAGAGCTTATGAGAACACAAGACGAGAGGTCTTAGGAGTCATAATTCTTGACATATCCACTGGTGGAATAAGGAAGAAAGTTGAATTTCATGTCATCGATGTAAAATCATCCTTCAATTTGCTTCTAGGACGCCCATGGCTCCACATGCTTGGTGCAGTGCCTTCATCGCTCCATCAGAAGGTCAAGCTCATACATGAAGGCGTGCCTATAACCATTAATGCTTCTCCAATCATAGTAGCCATGGAGGATCAATCCCTGCTAAAAATATCCCATGATCAAGATGTGGAAGATTTGTGGCGATTTGTGCCCGAAGAAATCGCTCTCATTGAATCAGAAGACTTACAACTTGATCCCCATGCTAGTGTGATAGTGAACGCTATCATGTTAAAAAATGGTTATTTTCATAGCATGTCTTTAGGAGCAAAAGGAGGAAGGGGGATCACTCGTCTCCCTAAATTCAAAGCCACACCTAACCTCTTCGGTTTGGGGTATGAATCGACGGAAGAGGAATTAAAAAGATACATGGTTGAAGAAGTGACTCGAAAGGCCAACGCCAAAAGGGGAATTACTACCTCTATCCCTTCCTATCAGCTCACTCTAAACGGGCAGTTTATAAAGGAAGGGGATAATTACCCCTATTATGGCTTCCCTGAACCCTTGGTTCAAAACGGGAAACAAATTCTTGGATTTGAAATATTCATGATTGCTACTTTCTAGAAGAGAGAGCACAATACTCTCTTCCCAGCAAATACTCCAAACCAGAGTGTTTAGACAAATGGGCCCTTGGTCTATTATTTAGACTGGAACGAAACCCATTGAGAGACGAAGCTGCAGTAATTCAGAAGGCTATGCAAGATGAAAAGTTCAACCCCGCTTTACTCATTTCCCATTCAGAGAACGTCGAGAGTGGATGGGGAAGACCTTAGAGTGGATCAACACAAAAGGGGCCAAAATTACTATCTCAACCGGGGAGGGACAAATGTTCGAAGATTATGAGTCTGAGTCTTAGTCTGATTTTGAGTCTGAATCGAAAGATAATATTAGTGTCGTAGGAAATATAGCTATATCTGCTCCTTTGATTACTCCTGTTCCTAATTTAGATTTAAGCTCTAAAGGAATTGAGTCCCTCTTTGATGTACTCCTTGATGATTTCAATAATTATGCAACTATTGCTTATTCGCGCTCTTCTCCCCACTCCCCTAATAATTGTCTTGCAATAATTAATTCAGCTGAAAAATCAACTAATGATGAACCACTTGAGATAATAAAGTTCATGGAAGAATTTGAAAATCGCACGCCTGTAATAGAAGAAACTGAATCCATTAATATCGGTAATGAACAAGATATAAAAGAACTAAAAATTGGCTTAACTCTTAATTTACAAGAGCGCACAGACTTAATAAACACGCTCAAAGAATTTAGCGATGTTTTTGCTTGGTCCTACAAATATATGCCTGGCATAGATCGTGAAATTGCGGAAAACAAAATTCCGCTCAATCCAACAATTAAAGCCGTCAAACAAAAGTTAAGACGTATGAAGCCTGACGTTGCCCTCAAAATAAAAGAGGAAATTATCAAACAAATAGATGCGGGTTTTATACGTGTTTCAAAATACCCAGAATGGGTAGCTAATGTTGTTCTAGTTCCGAAAAAGGACGGACGTGTGAGAATGTGTGTAGATTTTCGGGACTTAAACAAAGCTAGTCCTAAAGATGATTTTCCACTACCACACATTGATCTCCTTGTAGACAACACGACTAATCATGAACTCCTTTCGTTCATGGATGGCTATGCAGGTTACAACCAAGTACAAATGGCTGCGGAAGATGACATGGAAAAAACCACATTCATTACCTAATGGGGAACTTTCTGTTACAAAGTAATGCCTTTTGGACTTAAAAACGCTGGAGCAACCTATCAAAGGACTGCTACTACATTGCTTCATGATATGATGCATAAGGAAGTAGTAGTCTATGTAGATGACATGATTGAAAAATCAAAAGACCGACTAGGGCACATTCCTGCCCTAAGAAAATTCTTTACTAGATTAAGTAAATATAATATGAGGCTGAATCCGCAAAAATACGCCTTCGGAGTAACATCTGGAAAGTTGCTTGGATACGTAGTTAGCACGCGGTGTATAGAAATTGATCCATCTAAAATCAAAGCTATACTAGATATGCCTTCCCCTAAAAATGAAAAACCAATCCGAGGATTCTTAGGGAGGCTCCAATATATTAGTCGATTCATATCAAAATTAACTATGGTTTGTGTGCCCATCTTCAAGAAATTGAAGAAGGAAGAAAAGGTGGAATGGGATGACAATTGTCAAGAGGATTTAGAAAAAATAAAAGAATATCTTCTCAAGCCTCCGATACTTGTACCACCAATACTTGGGGTCCCACAAAGGCTCTATTTAACTATCACTGAAATTGCTGCTGGAGCCATGCTCGCGCAAGAAATAAATGGAGAAGAAAAGGCCATATATTAATTAAGTAAAAAGTTCATCCAATATGAAACTCGGTATTCACAGTTGGAGAAAACTTGCTTGGCCTTGGTATAGGCATCTAAAAAGCTTAGGCATTACTTGCTTTCCCATTCTGTCCATGTTGTGTCCCATTTGGACCCATTAAAATACCTTTTTGACAAGCCAGCACTAAATGGTCGCCTCTCGAAGTGGCTTGTTATGTTGGCCGAATTTGACCTTCAATTTGTCCCTTCAAAAACAATTAAAGGACGAGCAGTGTCAGATTTCTTGGCTGAGTTCCCTCCTAACGAGGAAAAGACGGAAGCATATAATTTCCCAGATGAAGACCTCTTAATGACAGAATACAATAGTTGGGCCCTCTACTTTGACGACGCTTCTAACCAAAAGGGGTGCGGAATAGGTTTTCTTCTAGTTAGTCCAGATGGTGCACATGTTTCGATATCAGTCAAATTAGACTTCGAAGTCACATCATAAATCATGTGTCTTGAAAGTGGAAAGTAAGAAGTGCTAGCCTAGAAATCTATCAAACACACTTAGACACCATAACTGAAAACTTCAATATCCAGCACCAATACCTCCCTAGGGATGATAACCAATTCGTCGACGCCCTTGCTAAATTATCATCAACGATAAATATCCCACATAACCTAGCATCGATAACTTTAAGCGTTGAAAGGAGGCAAGAACCTGCCTATTGTAACGCTATTGAAGATACCCCTGATGATGAGAACGAACTTCCGTGGTATCAAGATGTCCTCAATTACAAAGTAAAAGGAGAATTCCCACGGAATTCAAGCCTTCGAACTCAAAGGGCAATAAGATTATTGTCTTCCCAATATATCGAAATTCAGGGTAGATTGTATGAAAAGACCTCAAAAGGGCTTAATTTGCTATGTGTTAACAAAACACGAGCCAAGCGACTTATGGAAGACACCCATAATGGCATATGCGGTCCCCACATGAATGGTAAGATGTTAGCAAAAAAGATAACACGCTTAGGATATTATTGGACGACAATGGAAGATGATTGCTGCAACTATGTAAAAACACGTCCTAAATGCCAAATATTTGCTAACTTACAACATTTACCTCCTGTAGAGCTATACAATTATACTTCACCGTGGCCATTCTCCACTTGGGGTTTTGATATAGTTGAGAAAATAACGCCTAGTGGCGTTGGAGAGCATACGTTCGTTTTGGTCGCCGTTGACTACTTCACAAAGTGGGTTGAGGCAGCCTGATATATCAAAATAACCGCTAAACATGTGGCCAAATTCATTGAACAAAACATCTTTTGTCGTTACGGAGTCCCACATGAACTCATTAGTGACAATGGATCTCATTTTAAGGGAGAAGTAATTGATCTCTTACAACGATACAAAGTACAACATAGGCACTCTTCCCCTTATAGACCCCAAACGAATGGAGTAATACAGGCTGCAAACAAAAATGTTGTTGTCATCATAAAAAAATTGGTCGAACATTATAAAGATTGGCCTCATAAACTTCACTTTGCTCTATGGGTATATCGAACTTCCATACGAACGTCCACAGGAGCCACCCCTCACTCCTTAGTGTATGGTATGGAAGCAGTTTAACCTGTTGAGTTGGAAATACCCTCCATTCGCATAGTCCTAGAAAGTGAAATACCTGAAGATGAATGGGTTCGGGCTAGGTATGAGGAACTTATTCTCTTAGATGAACGAAGATTAAAAGCTTTGCATCACGTACAAATATATCAAAGACGGATTGCAAAACATTTTAATAAAAGAGTTAAGCCAAGAAACATTAATGAAGGAGATTTAGTTCTAAAAGAGGTACGAGCCCCACCCACTAATCGAAGAGGGAAATTCCGACCCAATTGGACGGGGCTGTATATTGTTAAGAAAATCCTATCAGGCGATGTGGTAAAACTAATTGACATAGATGAGGCTGAATTTACTCAATTAACTAATTTCGACCAATTGAAGAAGTTTTACGCTTAATATTGCAAGACAATCATGGACTCACACTAAGTCCTACAACATATGGGCCCAATTTGGCTCATATTATTATGTAAAATGGGCAAATCGAGAAAAGGAAAAGCATCGTAACCCATTCTATACAAAACCAAAAGCTATATATAATAAAAGTAATTAAATAAATAAGAAAGGGGCAGCGCTGAAAATTCAACTGCGCTGACCTTGCAGCGTAACAATGCTAACTGCGCTGCCATGTCAGTGCGACAAGAGTAACCACGATGCACCGTGCAGCGTTATTTGTTCTGTAGCGCTACAACCCAAGCGTTAGAATTTCAACTGCGCTGAATGCATGTTACGTTTCAATAGTTTCAGTGAATACCTATGTTTGATTAAACTATTAAATTATGAAAGACCTTATTTAAAGGTTTCACATGATTTTAAGGAACCACGAAGGTTCGATAAAAGGCTCATTTAAGTCTTTTCGATAAAATATATATAATAGTTAGAACTACGCACGGCCTGATTCCTTTTGGATACGTAGGCAACTTATTCTAAGTTCGGCCCATTTAAATACATAATTACTTTTTATTGGATGAATTATCAATAACTTCTAATGTAAATAACTAAATTTTTTTTGCATCAAGAATAAAAAAATAATATTGTCCTTCATTAATGTTTTAAGAGTTGCATAATTGAAATCATCAAAACAACTGGGACTACTTTAAATTCTACGCTAGTAGTGCACATGCACTTTATTGAAAACAATAAGATAAATAAAGTCAAACACTACTCTTCCTTTTCCTTACGAGCATGCTTTGGGTCTTCATCTACTTCTGGATCTTCCTCCATCCCATTAGGATTATCTTTGAGCTTTTCTTCATTATTCACTTCTTTAGAGGAACCTTCATCAAAGTGCTTCCCCATAGGTTTGGGCTTGCTCTCTTTACGAGTCGATACTATATTTCTTTTCCCCTTACCTTCTATAGTTTTTTGGGTCTTTTCATGTAACTTTGGTTGTCCAATTTCGACCCCAGGTAAGGAAAGATCTTTTTTCTTATTTCTTGGACCTAGCCTATCAAAAACAGATCCAACTTCATTCTTTCTCTTTAAAGAAGTCTCATTCTTTCCCTCTCCCATTGCAATCTTATTTTTTGGAGCCTTATAGACCTGTGGGCCTTTGGACCTTTCAGTAGCTTCAAGGCCCCGGGCCTTATCCCTCTCCTCTTTACTCTTATCAAGCATCCAACCCTTGTAACTTTGTGATAGTTGAGTAGAACAACCATTCCTCAGAAACGCCCATTGTGGACGATTGGCCCAATACTTTGTCCATGCGGTAATGGCAGGGCCCCGAAGTTCCAAGCAAGTTAGGGGGTCAGTGTCAAGGCTAGGGATACTTTGTTTCATACCATATTGCCTCAAAAGACGGGTCGGAAAGAAATAAGTAATTTTCCTCAAACCAAGAAGGCGCACATATGGTGTTGACTCATGACTTCCAACCATCTCCTTCATAAACCACCATGGAACGACCCATCTAATTGAAAGACCTCCATGAGACATAAGTGACATCCACTCCGCTAGGGTTTTCCTTTGGAACAAAGTCCTCCTCATAGTAAATGATTTGAGCTTGTATTTCATGGCATTAAGGGGTTGTTCGATGGTCTTAAGGCGCTCACTAAGCCAAATTTGCATTAATTAAATAAAGAAATAAATGACAATCCAAGATTGTTAAATAGCATTGAATAATTATGGTTTGAAATTACGAAAAAATAGACATTATGGAAGATAAACAGGAGCGCTGGAAACTCTACTACGCTAACAGTTGAGCGTTGCAAAACAAACAGCGCTACAGTGTCAGCGCGACAGATCCTACTGCGCTACACTCGTAGCGTCACAGAATTAGTCACGCGATGACTAATAACGCTAATTCACTACTGACTCTGGGATTCCAACTACGAAAAATCTTTGTTCCTTTCCTAAATTCATAACAATTCATCTATTCTAATTAATATTTTAGCCCAAGGTTAGAATATTACCTGAAGCAATAAAGGGCTTCCCGAAAAGTGCAATGATGGATCCGCTTTACATGCGTCCAATGCTATGATGGTCTCACCAATCACCATAGGCATAGGAGTACGATCACCTTCGATTTGCTCAACAACTGCAATTAGTGAAGCATTTCCCTATATCCTCCATCATTAACAAATAAATATCCTGATAGAAAACATAAGCATAAAGCGCGTCTTTTGTACCTTTGTATTATTAAGTTATCTGAAGGAGAGGAAAATCTTGCAATACTTTTGAACAGATCACAGTGTTGGCCATTGAGAATTTGCTTGGTCTGGAACTTAGTTAGTCCAAGTAGTCTCTGAAAGTCCTTACCAAACCCTTGTTGAAGGTTAGGTACAGCCGGAAGAGCTTCCACTGGAAAACCAACAATCGCGCTAAATTCTTCCGGAAAGGGGGTCAATTCATTGTTAGCAAAGGTAAAAACATGGAATTGAGGATCCGAAAAATTGATGGCGGCATGAAGGAAATCCCAATTGTTTCGAGCTTGCCTCAAAGAAAACAAAACGTCCAGATGATAAGCATTGAATTCAAGGCGTTCCTCTACAGAAAAAGAAAAATTCAACGGTTTAACTCACGAATGATGTTTTGAGACATTCTTTATCTCCTTCTTTTCTCTCTAACAAAGAAAACTTTTGTAAGGGATTTTGTTTGATGAATGTATAATTGTTCGTTTATATATTTAACCAAGATGGTCACTAGGCAACTTCCTTAAATTCGTTTTGGGAAATAATGAGAAATAAAGCAGGGTTTCAGTTTTAGTCGCGCTGACGTGACAGCGTACAAGGTTTACAACGCTACGACAGCAGCGTGGCAACACTAGTCATGCTATGTGCGTAGCGCGACAATTTTGATAGCGCTACAGATGCAACGTCCCAAATCCTCTTGCGCTACATAAAACTTCCATAATCAGCCCATTTGCGAGATTCTTTCCATTCTTTAATTATTTTGGGCGATTTTATTTCTTGAACTTCTTTAAAATTAACTTTTCAAATCATATTTATTTAAGGANAATATATTTAAGGAAAATGAGATCTGCCCCTCTTCCCTGCTAACTAATTTTAGTTATTATTTTTTCGGGAGTGAGTCGGATTAATCCTCCAATACTTTACAGAAAAATAAAATATATGCCTCTGGTTTTCAAATACTAACGTAAAAAGCCCAAGGCTTACATATGTTTATAAATCCATGATTACAAAATATTAAGGCTAAAATGAGATAAAACAAACAGAAAATTAAGTTTGAGTTAAACTATAAATACAAATGTCAACAAATTACATACCACTAAAAGCTACTGTGGTGGCCCCCATAGTCAAAGAAATAATGCATAACACCAGTGTGAGGAGTATAAGAATCAGTAGAATATCTTCAATCCTCCTGTTGCATTTGAGTTTTAATCCTTGGTGGTTCATACGACGAAAATCGCCCCATCTCATAAGGAACTCTTGGATATGGCCCTTGGCCTCCACCATAATAATCCCATTCTTGAGCTTGGGACCACCCGCCACCTTGACCATGGTCATAATAGCCAGCATAAGGATCATATCCTTGTTGCGGGTTGACTTGTTGACTACTTCCTCCCTCGTCTCTATTAGGCTCCTCTTGAGCTCTATTTTCATGTTCAAGGATCAAAGGCCGCATTTGTTGACCACTAGTCGGACCTTCCGTAAGAGGGGGACGCCTCCACCCGGAGGACGAGGGGGACGAGGAGGACGAAATGTCCCGTGTGCTGTATAACGCGGCATAATGTCTTACAAAAGAAAATAATGTGCAAAAATTACCCATAGGTGATAAAGACATGAAACTAGAAATAGGGGCAACACATAGGGAAACCTACCCTAGCCATAGTGATGCTCTGGCATGCAAAAGCATGTTTTGTCTTCCTATAAGCAGTGCGAAACGCATTCAATACTTTGATGACCTTGTTGGTAGTTGTCCTAAACACCTGCAATTAAACAAGTCATTTAAAATTAACAATGAAAAATGACAGTAATAATAATAATAATAATAAGAGTCGAGCAAAGATAAAGACAAACCCAAGGCTTATCATGTCGACATTCTCAGGGATATAAGGAACATCTTCTTCCTCTTCCTCAGCAAATGGCACAGTGTCATCAATCAAATTCCCGAAACCATCAATGTATTTGATATTTCGTTCAGGAATTTACCAACCCTCAATATCATCATTCTTTGCACATATAAACATATAAACAAATAAACATATATTTAAAATGCAAATGCGTGAAAAAGGGAAAGGAAAGGTAAGATACCCTACCAAATGTTGGAAAAGGATGTAGCCGAGCCTGAACCCAATTTTTGTAATTAACACCAGCAAAAACTAACTCCCGAGCAGTGAGTCCTCTCAAAAAATCATCCATAGAGGTAGCGAGAACCTTACTCAAGTCTAAGATGAAGACAAGTGGATCCATGGGAGCTAAAAGAATAGGAGAATAAGTTTGACGAACAACATGTTCTCCCAGAAACAAAACAAGTTGCCTACATCCTTTCAAAAGGATCCTGGCTTCCTCAAGAGGTGGTGAAACCTGCACTCCAGGGCTAATATCTGGTATCCCGTCCCATGGACGAAAGAAAATCTGCAATAGAAAGAAAATTAAAAATCATTTATTGTAGTTATAAATATATATAAATGTATATATACAATGAATCCTTACTTGCTCTTCAGGAAGGTTATAAATCGATTAGCGCATTACATCTGTCTTATGATGAATGCTAAGCCGTCTTCCCCATCTGCGGCTCACCGGGAATCTCTTAGGTCGGTCATTTATTGGGGCAACTGTTGAGAAATGTTCAAAGTACCACACCTGAAAAGAAAAGGTTAGAAAAAAGCAAAATAAGATGCAAATAAGTGGATAAGCACATTGTAAAAGAGTTTGTTACCTCAATAACTCGAGGAATGCCTCCTAGGGAAGCTGGGACACATTCTCTCTTTAGCAGGTCATCCATGACTCGGGATGTCTTACGCATTTAAGATATTAAATGCACATAACCTGCTTTCCCACAGCAATAATCTTTGATTCCTTTCAAATCTGACAATAACTGGATAAGAGAAAAGGCCACTCATTGCCCTTTATTTGTTAAAAAGGTACTACCAATCAAATATAAACGGAAGATCCTAGCTCTTTGAAGGGAAGTGGTTTCTGCCATAATGTCTTCATTCGCTAAAGCATCCGACATTTCACTCTAAGGGAAAACTCTCTCATACAATTTTAATCGAGTGTAGATTGGCCCAAGTAAATCACCTATCATTGGCTCTTTTCCTGTCATTCCTTCATTAGGGATGATATCCATACCCGCCAAGGGTAATCCAGTAATCATCACATAATCGAAAGGAGCTATAGCCATCTCTCCCCATGGGAAATGAAAGGTGTTAGTTGTATCCCAAAACCATTCCATCATTCCCCTAACTAAACAAGCACACATCTTACATCTCTCTTTCTCTATATAAGATTCTAAGAAATCTTGAAAACCACTCACCTTAACCAACTCTTTGGTATTTTCATCAAGAGTATCATAAATTTTACCAAGCATCTTCCTAGAATCATATCGTCGTAATTCATCATCAACCTATAACAGTTCACTTACATATATCATCTAAAATTCGTAAAATATTGAGAAAACCAAAAAAAAAAAACATATTACTTACAATTCCTCTTGATGCTCAAGAAGATATATGATGGTCAGGATCGAGTTTCAAGACACGATTATCCCACTCAAGTGGGGGCTCCCATGAAGGGTGTGGTACTCGATTCTTACTCTTTGAACGGTTTTTAGCACGACGCTTACGGGCAACCGTTCTTCCCTCTCTCTCCACTCCATCTAGCTCGTTTCTAGGGAAAGACATTGCTGTAATCCACAACTAGGATAGCTTATTAACTTAGCAAGAGCATCTTTTACTAAAAGTCCATTGCTCTTCTTTATTAAATTAAGAGCACGTTACTCTTATAAATAAAATAAATTAATCAAGAGCATTTTCACTTTTGATTATTAATTAAGAGCCCATTATTCTTCTTTATTAAATTAAGAGCATTATTTTCACTTTTGATTTTAAATAAAATAGTTTAATCAAGAGCATTTTTTTTCACTTTTGATTATTAATTCAGAGCTCATTACCCTTATAATTAAAACTATTCAAGAAGTATTTTTCTAGTTTTTATTAAGACTAATCAAGTACACTCTCTAATTAAGAGCCTACTACTCTTTGAAATGTCAAATACATGGGTCATGACATGAGTAATAAGAACAATTCTCAAATGATTTATGGAGCATTATACTTCATTTTAACATCATTAGGACAATCATTTGCCAAAACCACACATGTTTGATAAAAACAAGAGCAAATATAAATTGTCACAAGCTTAACATCCTTATGACTACAAATTGAATAAATTATAGCAATCAATCCTCTAATGTAAGCACAAATTTATCCCATAGTTCTCAAAAGTAAGCTTGAAAAAAAAAAAACTCACAGCGCGTTTGAAGTTCCAGCGCTGCAGCTTCAGCGTTGTTTGGCTGAACACGCTACCTGCGCAGTGCTGTTACACTAGAAGCACTACGCCACCAGCGCTAGTAAATCTGTCCCGCTGAAGCTTTAGCGTGACAATAAAATCGTACCTGCACAACATCAACATTTACAAATCAAATAATATTCACAGCACAGAAATAGTAGCATGCTAACATAGGAGCGTGACTGAGGTAGTCGCGCTAACAGGCTTAGCGCCGTAGCTCTTGCTGCGCTACCTCTTCAGCGTGGCTGATGCAATGACGCTATGCTGCTGGCGCTAGTTGTGGTGTTTTGCTGTATTTTTTTGCCTTGGATGTGATTTTGGATGATGACCCCCTTTCTCATGCTTTTTTCCAAATGTTCCAAAAGTGGATTACATTAGGATAAGGTGTTATCTTATAACAACCTTGTAAACTTTTGTTAATATTTTTCGGTAAATAAACGAATTTACTCAAAATAGTAATAAATAAGCGAATTTTATTACATTTTTTCAATAATCTTAGTAAATAAGCGAATTTATTACATTTATTTTCAATAGTATCGGTAAATAAGCCAATTTACTCAAAATAGTAATAAATAACAAGTTTATTACATTTTTTTTCAAAAATTTCAGTAAATAAGCAAATTTACTCAAAATAATAATAAATAAACGAATTTATTATATTTTTTCAATAATTTCAGTAAATAAGCGAATTTACTCAAAATAGTAATAAATAAGCGAATTTATTACATTTTTTCAATAATTTCGGTAAATAAGCGAATTTACTCAAAATAGTAATAAATAAACGAATTTGTTACATTTTTTTCAATAATTTCAGCAAATAAGCGAATTTACTCAAAACAGTAATAAGTAAACGAATTTATTACATTTTTAAGCGAATTTACTCGAAATAGTAATAAATAAGCAAATTTATTACCTTTTTCTAAAAATTCCAGTAAAAAGCAAATTTATTCAAAAACTAATTTATTTGCTAAGTGTTAGATATTTTGATAAATAAGCGAATTTATTAAAATCTATTTTCGGTTTCAGTTTCTAGAGCCATTGCTTTCTAAAATTTGCCACGCCCATTGGTTAATGAGGAGCTCATGGCTCTTGATATGAAAGCCTCGAAAAACGATTCGAGCATACTTTTATTGTCGTCTTACTCAGACTCAATCAAAGTGGGGGCTAACTGTAGACACCTAATTTAGTCCCCCTGTCCCGCGGCAGGACTCTATGATGATCAAAAAACTCATTTTTCTAGAAGATTGGATAATCGAGTATACTTGGGCATAAAAATAAATCTCGGATATGAAAAAATTTCCGTTCTTATTTAACGGACCTTTTCATCCTAGTGCCTCTTTTATTATTTTAAATAAATGAATAAAATAAAATGATAATAATAATAATAAATAAATAAATAAATAAATAAATAAATAAGATCTTTCAAAAAAAATGTAGCGCTGTTAACTTAGTCACGCTGACAGCTCAGCGTGACTAAATTAACCGTGCTACCCTAGTAGCGTTGTAGGGTTTCCTGCGCTACTGGGCTAGCGCGATTCGGCCTACCGCGCTAGCAGCCCAGCGCGATTAGGGCTCCCACGCTGTTATAAAAACCTTCATTTCCTTCATTTCTCAACATCTTTTTTTACTCACTCTCTCCTACATACTTAATTAATCCGATTATTGCTTTTAACAACCTTATTTTTTTTTATTATAATTATTTATTATTTATTTACTATTTATTTTACTAAAAACTGGCTACAAATTTTAATAATATCGAAACAATAATTCGAAACTCCGCCCAAATTAATACTCGACGAAGACAATCTTCAAAGGAGAAGTGGTACGTTTCCTGAGAGCCCTAAAAATCATTTTATGCACTTTTAAGTTGTCGTTTCACTATATATTTACTGCTTTATAACCTTATTATTGTTAAAGGACTTAAATTGATTGTTTGCAACGCTTAACCAAGATAATTCTTTCGGACAAATCTAATCATGTTAGGCTCCCTAAATCAATTTTAATATTGTAAATTGGTAATTTAATGCTTTTTTTTGTTAATCTTGTAAATTGATAATTTTGTGTGATTCTAAATATAATTTCTGTATGGTTGGAAACTAGTAATGGCCGCCTATGGGCTAACCCGACGCACTCCGTCATGTTTGTACCTTCGCCCCCAAATTCAATCTTTGGTTTGCTCGACCACAACTTGGAGTCATCCCCATGGGATCAGAGAGGATTTCCGTGCAATTTAGACAAATGTCCCTTATTCGAGTCCCATTCGTATCTAGTCTAAATACACGGTTTATGAGTTTAGTTCCTAAAACTCATTGGCGACTTCTTATTAGCATGTTTGGTATCGGTATTGAAGTTTCTCACAAGTAAAATGATTTAAAATTGGGTTTAAAAGAAAAAAAAAGAGCAGCGCTGGAAAGCTAAATACGCTACCTTTGTAGCGTTACAGAACTTCCCGCGCTGACACTGTAGCGTCAGAGAACTTGTGACGCTACAGTGTCAATGCGGGAAATCTTGTAGCGCTACACCTGTAGCGTGGTACAAGTTCCAGCGCTCCATTTCTGTTGAAAAGAAGGAAAAAAAGGAAAAAAGAGCAGCGCTTGGAAGTTAACTACGCTACCTTCATAGCGTTACAAACCTTCTTACGTTGACACTATAGCGTCGCAAAGCTTGTAACGCTGCAGGGTCAGCGTGAGAAACCTTGTAGCGCTACGCCTGTAGCGCGGTACATGTTCCAGCGCTCCATTTCAGTTGAAAAAAAAAGGTCTAATTAATTCGTTTCACCTTTCCTTAAGCCAATTTTTTGTTTGGCGTTGTTGTTGGTTATGTCACTGTTGTTGTTGTTGTTGTTGTTGGTTGTTTTTTTGTTGTTGTCATTGTTGCTCTTGTTGTTGTCGTTGTTGTTGTTTTTGTTGTTGCGGTTGTTGTTAATTTTGTTGTTGTTGTTGTTGTTGTTATTAATGTTTTTGTTGTTAATGTTGTTGTTGTTATTGTTGTTATTAATATTGTTGATGCTGTTGTTGTTGTTGCTTTTGTTGTTATTGTTGTTGATGTTGCTTTTTATGTTCTTGTTGTTGATGTTATTGTTTTTGTTGTTGTTGTTGTTGTTGTTGTTGTTGTTGTTGTTGTTATTGTCGTTGTTGTTGTTGGTCTCTTTGTTGTTTTTGTTGGTGATGTTATTGATGTTGTTTCTATTTTTGTTGTTGTTGTCACTATTGTTGTTATTCTTGTTGTAGTTATTTTTGTTGTTATTGTTGTTGAAGTTGATGTTGTTTTTGATGTTTTTGTTGTTGTTGTTGTTGTTGTCGTTGTTATTGTTGTTGTTGTTGCTGTTATTGTTCTTGTAGTGGGTGTTGTTGTAGTTGTTGTTGGTACTGGTGTTGTTGGTGTCGTTGTCGGTGTTGTTGTTGGTGCAGTTGTTGTTATGGTTGTTGTTGTTGTTGTCGTTATTGTTGTTGTTGTTGTAGTTTTATGTTGTTGTTGTTGTTGTTGTTGTTATAGTAGTAGTAGTAGTATTAGTAGTATTTGTTGTTGTTATTGTTGGCGTTGTTGTTGTTGTTGTAGGCGTTGTTGTTGTTGTTTACGTTGTCGTTGTTGTTATGTTGTAGGCGTTGTTGTTGTTGTTGTAGGCGTTGTTGTTGTTGTTTACGTTGTCGTTGTTGTTATGTTGTAGGCGTTGTTGTTGTTGTTGTAGGCGTTGTTGTTGTTGTTTACGTTGTCGTTGTTGTTATGTTGTAGGCGTTGTTGTTGTTGTTGTAGGCGTTGTTGTTGTTGTTTACGTTGTCGTTGTTGTTATGTTGTAGGCGTTGTTGTTGTTGTTGTAGGCGTTGTTGTTGTTGTTTACGTTGTCGTTGTTGTTATGTTGTAGGCGTTGTTGTTGTTGTTGTAGGCGTTGTTGTTGTTGTTTACGTTGTCGTTGTTGTTATGTTGTAGGCGTTGTTGTTGTTGTTGTAGGCGTTGTTGTTGTTGTTTACGTTGTCGTTGTTGTTATGTTGTAGGCGTTGTTGTTGTTGTTTACGTTGTCGTTGTTGTTGTTGTTGTTGTTATATTTGTTGTTGTTGTTGTTGTTGTTGTTATCGTTATTATTGTTATTGTTGTTGTTGTAGTTATTGTTATTGTTGTTGCTTTTGTTGTTATTATTTTTGCTTTTTTTTTTATGTTGTTGTTGTTGATGTTATTGTTTTTGTTGTTGTTGTTGTTGTTGGTGTGGTTGTTGTTGTTGTGTTGTTTTCGTTGTTGGTCTTGTTGTTGTTGTTGTTGTTGTTGTTGTATTTATTGTCATTGTTGTTGTGGGTCTTGTTGTTTTTTTTTTTTGTTGGTGATGTTATTGGTGTTGTTGCTGTTGTTGTAGTAGTTGTTGTTTTTGTTTGCGTTATGTTGTTGTTGTTATTGTGGGTGTTGTAGTAGTAGTAGTTGTTGTTGTTTTTGTCAATGGTGTGGTTGCTATTGTTGTGTTGTTTATGTTGCTGGTCTTGTTGTTGTTGTTATTGTCGTTGTTGTTGTTGGTCTTCCTCTTGTTGTTGGTGATGTTGTTGGTTATGTCACTTTTGTTGTTGTTGTTGTTGGTGGTGGTGGTGGTGTTATTGTTGTGGTTGTTGTGATTGTGGTTGTTGGTTGTTTTTTTTGTTGTTGTCATTGTTACCCTTGTTGTTGTTGTTATTTTTGTTGTTGCGGTTGTTGCTAATTTTGTTGTTGTTGTTGTTGTTGTTATTGATGTTTTTGTTGTTATTGATGTTTTTGTTGTTATTGTTGTTGTTGTTATTGTTTTTGTTGTTATTGTTGTTGTTGTTGTTCCTTTTTTTTGTTATTGTTGTTGTTGTTCTTTTGTTGTTATTTTTGTTGATGTTATTGTTTTTGTTGTTATTGTTGTTGTTGTGTTGTTGATGTTGTTGTTGTTATTGTCGTTGTTGTTGTTGGTCTCTTTGTTGTTTTTGTTGGTGATGTTATTGGTGTTGTTTCTATTTTTGTTGTTGTTGTCACTGTTGTTGTTATTCTTGTTGTAGTTGTTTTTGTTGTTATTTTTGTTGAAGTTGAAGTTGATGTTGTTTTTGATGTTTTTGTTGTTGTTGTTGTTGTCGTTGTTATTGTTGTTGTTGTTGTTGCTGTTATTGTTCTTGTTGAGGTGTTGTTGTAGTTGTTGTTGGTACTGGTGTTG